>CM065716.1:9101447-9116447 GCA_033310375.1 Conus canariensis
TTTCTCATGCTTGAGGCTGAAAAAATGTCCAGTTTTTTTTTCAGGTGCATCACAACACTCTTGCACAGAGTCAGTGGGTCCATGGCTTCACATTCAGCAGAAAAAGTCAGTAAATACACTAAATGAGTTGAAAAAAGGTAGATACACTCCAGGAAATAAAATAAGATAGATAAATCACATGCCTGCTATGCACAAGCTAACTTGGAATAATGCAAAAATGGCGGCGTGGCACTCTGTTGACACACGAAGGCCAGAAGTACCAGAAAAAGGAGGCACTGTCGGAAAAAACTCGAATCTACGCGCCAGTGGCGTAAAGGAAAGCCAATGAACTCTTGCTCACTCAAATCCCCAGTCTTTCGCGGCACGCAAACGCTCCGCTCGCGTGGCGAAGTGGCCCACCCTCACCTTCATCATCACTGGGCTCCACAGACGAGTCAGTGTCAATTTCCTTTTCTCCTCGAAATTCTTCACTGGAATCACTTTCATCAGCTTCGTCATCCTCTTCTTCAATGTCTGAACCTTCCGTTTGTAGCATTTCAATAACTTCAGTAATGCTAAAACGTTGCCGACGGGCTCGACTTTGCTCCGACTCATACGCAGAAAAAGTTGTTTGAGACGCCATGTTTCTATACAGATTAGTAAGTCAGGTGGGTTGGTCTGGTCAATCAGCCACTGAGGCGAAGTGGGTCATGGTGTGCTGCGAAACCGCTGTGCAGGCGAAGGAAGGAGTGCTGACGATACTATCTACATCTTGTTGCCATGTACTGATCACGCTACCACCGCATGAAAAATTGTTGAAGGCCGAAACCTTGATAGCGTTCGTTCGTACTGAAGCGTTGCGTCTTTGGAAAACGCTATAGCGTCTGTTCGTGACGAGAGAGTTAATAGTTTCTCTGAGTAACGTATAATTTTAAATGCACACGACGTTTTATAGGTATAACATGTGATCCTGAGTACATGAATAGCTTGTGTTTATAAATGTAGAAAACAATTAATACCTAAAAACAAAAACAAACAAACAAACAAAAAAAACACGTGTTAGAATGTACTAGAAGATTCATGCGAATATCCTGTGAATGCGAATGTGGTGGACAATCCTTGTTAACAACCCATCAAAATCTAAATGAACAAAACAACTTTCATAATGGGCATACAAATGTGTATTTAGTGAGCAAATGAATGGCGTGTGAATTGGAATCCATCAATAATTATGTTTGAGTGAGTAATAAGTTAATCTGAATGCATTTGATACTTCATCTGAGTAGCATGCAAACCCGACAGCACAACAGACTTTATGTAAAGAACAAGTGAATCTCAATGCAAAAGAATAGTTTGGTTGGTTGTTGTTTTTTTCGTTTGTTTGTTTGTTTTTTTTGATAACAGGTTATTCTGAATGTAGTTGACAGTGCTTTACCTCTCTCTGTCTGTCATGTCTCCTCACTGACATCACTGTCGTGCAACTCCTCCCGGTTTCTCCTGACACAACTACACATACATGTGTCCTCTCACACCCTCAGTGCTGTCTACAACTGGAAATCGATCAGTATCACACGGTCAGAGGCAACCCACCGAAGGAGACGCTGCACTGCTGTTGAGTTCCCTCAGCCCTGCTCAGGCGTGGGCGATTGTAACTCCAAGAGTTCCTGTGGAAGCCAGTGTTTATTCAGGAAACCTGGATGATGGTAAACTCTTGAATTCATCTTTCATTAAACAGAAATCCGCCGACAATTAGTACACCAGTATTTCTTTTTCTGCCAGGAGACAACCCTTTCCCCTCCAACTCAGTCTGGCTGTGTGTGACATGATGACAGGGTGAAGGGAAGGGACTGTTACCACACAAAATGTCACCACTGCACAAAATGTCAAACCTGGCGTTTGTGATGACGCTTCCTCGTCTGCTCATCTTACGATTGACTATTCCATTCCTGTCAGTAATGTTTTTGCTCCTTTGTCTAGTAGTGATTTATGTGAAAATGCATCCAGTGACATGTATTCTCAACATCAGCAGAAAGCTAAAGCAGATAATGTAAACTCTCAATCCGATAAAACAAGACTCAAACTCTCTCCCCATGATATCTTAAGTTCTATATCTGTGAATGATCAAGTGTCTGCGCTCTTAATTGGTGACTCTGTCTTGCAGTACCTGGACCCCAAGAGACTAGCGTTACGCTCTTATAATATGTCTAAAATCTGTGTGTCAGGAATTTCAACCCATGACTTAGAGCATTGGCTTATCCGTCAATCAGCTAATCACAAAGTCAAAGCCCTAATCGTTCATGTTGGCATAAATGACTGCCCGTCAGGACAGGTCACAGTTCAACAATGGACACAGTTGATTAACCTGTGTCATCAAGCTTTCCCTACTTCAAAAATAGCATTCAGCTCCTTAATTCCAGCAAAGGGCAGACACAATTTGAATAATTCTGTTTTCCCCACAAACCGAAATCTTAGAGAAGCTTGTTCCCAGTCTGAAGCTACTTTTATAGACAACACTGACACATTTATTGCCGCTTCTGGTGCTCCTAAGCTGGCCATGTACAAAGACCTCACCCACCCCAGTTTTAAAGGTACAGCTCAGCTGGCCTCTAAATTCAAGAGCACTGTCTTGGACTGGCTGGTAGACACACTGCCACAGCGCAGAGGTCACCAGACAGAGCGGGATTTGCCAAACGGTCGGCAGGGAGGGAACAAATATTCACGGGATTTTCATTTCAGATTCAATGCTGGCAATGTCGGATTTAACGATGCCATCCTTTCTGACATGTCTCCCAACCAGCAGTTGCACTCCGCTCCTCACGGTAATCCTCATACCTCCCAGCCTGTCCCCAGCTTCCGTGATACCTGGTATGCTTACCCATCCAACTATTCCTCACAAGCTAACCATAAGAATGCTCCTGATGCCCGTTTGTCAAATAACCCTTCTACTCCTATTGGTAATGTTAGCCAGCGTAGTTACTATTCACATTGTCAATCTCCTTTTAACACAGAGGGCCCAAACCAGGCCTCTAGCTATGCCCCTGTCCATCGTTCCGACTTCCCGCGCCAACAGGATCCTGGCTGCAACAATGGCCAGGTTAGAAACCGTGCCATACCCCCTTTACAGTCCATGCAGCATTTCCCTTCTTTGGTGAGGCAATCTAATGATCAGAATCGATGCTTTCAGCCAGAACCAATGCTTCATACTAACCCACCCCCACACAGACTGCCTAACCCCCGTGTACATCCTGACATAGAGTCAGGGTCACCGTACTACGATCGGAACCCGGATGTCTTCCCTGCCCAGCGGGAACTGAACTCAATGTCCAGTACCCAGCCCATGTTTCCCACTAATGACATGACCCGTTATTTGCACTGGCTGAACATGATGACATCCCACATGTTGAACATTCAACATAATGGTCAATTGTGAATGTATATGTAAATGCATTACATTAAGCAGTGTCAAGCGCCTATTATTGTATTCATAGCATGTCTTTTACTGGTTTGAACAATCCTGCTGCGTCATTGTCTGCGTGGTTTGGATGAACACGCACGTACGTATGTGTGTGGAGGCGGTGGGAGAGGGGAGGTCATGGGGGTGGGGAGTCGGAGGGAGTGAGAGAGAGAGAGGAAGGGAGGAAGAGGGAGGGGGCGCTGAAGAGAGAGAGAGAGAGAGAGAGAGAGAGAGACAGAGAGAGAGAGAGACAGAGAGAGAGAGACAGAGACAGAGAGAGAGACAGAGAGAGAGACAGAGAGAGACAGAGAGAGAGAGAGAGACAGAGAGAGAGAGAGACAGAGACAGAGAGAGAGACAGAGAGAGAGACAGAGAGAGACAGAGAGAGACAGAGAGAGAGAGAGAGAGAGAGAGAGAGAGAGAGCGCGCATGATGTGTGATGCAGTTGCCTACTCATAAGAGGGTTCAGACTGATTGTGCTTTCCTGTTGGTTTTTTGTTTTTTTTAAGTGTTTTGCTTACGTTCGTACAAACGTTTCTTGGTATTGTTCACGTAGTTTTCCCCTTTTTTGTCTTTGAAATACTCTATAGGTTTTCACCTTGTGCTGTGTGAAAATTACACAGATTAATTTGTAATCTATTTTCAAATCATAATTTTTTTTTTTTTTTTTTTTTTTTTTTTTTTTTTTTTTTTTTTTGATTCGTGGTTTCTTTGATACTTGCGATTTTTAGATTTGATCCTTTGTTTGATTACTCACCTTGTCTTCTGATTTTTTATATGATTTTTTTCCATATCATTATTAGAATTTCAATAGTTAGGCCACTGGTTTAGAAAGTGAATATTTGTTTTGTAAATAAGTAGTGATTTATTTAGTGTTCCCTCTCACCATTCTATTTAAGCCATACCTAGTGCTATACACTGCAACATGCCTAGGACTTCAGACATATGGCCATCCAAACATGGACTTCGTGTAGGGTACCTTAACATCAATAATGCAATAAACAAAAAAGATGACATTGCAACTATACTTCGCAGTGATGGAAACAGTTTTCATGTATTTTGTTTTTCTGAATCCCGGTTATCTTCTCATATATCAGATGCAGAAATGGACATGCCAGGATACCAAATAATGCGACTAGACCCCTATAAACCAAAATCCACTGGCTTACTTATATATCATGCTTCCTCATTAAAATGTAAAAGGCTAGTTAATTTTGAAAATTATGGTGTTGAATCTGTCTGGATTGAAATAAGTATGAAAAATAGTCAACCGCTTGCAATAGGCTTTGTCTATAGAAACCCATCAGAAACCATTGATTGGCAGGACAGATTTAATGCAATAATGGATGAAGTAACCATTCTAAGTTATGAGACAATCATATTAGGAGATTTCAACATTGATCTCTTAAAAACAAAATCAAAGTGGTATCAAAACTATATATCACATAATTTAGAACAGTTAATCGATAGACCAACACGCATAACTGAAAACTCCGCTACTCTAATAGATCATATTTACACAAATGCAAAACAATCCATTATCGAACTTTGTTCCCCTCCCTATGGTTGCAGTGATCACAACCCAATTTGCCTTACTTGGTTCAAAAACCGTGTAAAAATTCCAAAAGTAGGTCATAAAGTTATTTACTACAGGAGCTTTAGAAACTTTAAAGAAGAAGATTACCTTACTGACCTTTCTGAAGCACAATTTGACCTCATTTATCAAATCAGAGATCCAAATAAAGCAGCTGAATTTTGGATTGATACGTTTACTTCCGTATATAATAAACACGCCCCTTTTATAAAGAAAAGGATTAAACAGGAACCAAAACCTCCATGGATAACTAAAGAAATTGACACAGAAATTAATAAAAGAAATCATTTGAGTAATTTCGGAACAAATGAAGAATTCAGAAAACAAAGAAATAAAGTGACGTCATTAAAACGGAAATCGAAACGTACTTACTTTAGAAAAATGTTAACTTCTACCAAAGATACCAGGCAAATTTGGAAAGCAATTAACATATTAACTAATAAACATGTGTCAAAAAGTCAACAAATGAGCTCAGACATATCTGCAGATCAACTAAATAATCATTTTGCAACCATAGCAGATAGAATCATATTAAATGATAGATCTAGTGAAAACGATCTCAATTATTTAGAACAATACATCCATTCTAAGGATATTCGTGTTCCATTTAGTCTGAAACCCATGACCATTTTAGATGTTAGTAAAGCTTTGTCTACTTCAACCCAATCAAATACTCGTGATTTAGATGGTATCGAGACAAAAATACTTAAGTTGTCATGTCCTGCTATCACAGATACTTTGACATACTTATACAATTTATGCATAGATAAACAAACTTTTCCTCTAAAATTTAAAGAAGCTAAAGTTATTCCTCTGTATAAAACCGGGGATTCTTCAAACCCATCAAATTACAGACCGATATCCATTTTATCAGCCATTGCAAAACCGATTGAAAAACACATGCATAAGTCTCTGTATTCTTATTTCGCTGATAACAAACTTCTCCACGAAAGTCAGTCGGGCTTTCGAAAACATCATTCTTGCCACACAGCCCTCATACAGCTTATTGACAGTCTTCTTTGCAGCATAAACGAGAATAAATTTGCAGGTATTCTCTTCGTAGACTTTGAAAAAGCTTTTGATGTCATCAACCATTCTTTGTTGTGCCGTAAACTTGAACTTTACAAACTGACTCCAGAATTCATAAGTCTTATTTCATCTTTTTTATGTGACCGAAAACAATCAGTAGCTGTAGCTGACAAATTGTCAACATTTATGCCTGTCAAATATGGTGTTCCACAAGGCTCTGTGTTAGGACCTCTTTTGTTTACAATTTACGTAAATGATTTGCCTTGTTTTGTTAAATGTAAATGCGAAATGTTTGCAGATGATACATCTCTTCACGAAAACGACTCTGATGCCTATGAATTAACAATTAAGCTTCAAGCAGATATCGATAAACTTACTGAATGGACACAACTAAACCATATGTCTTTAAATGCTATTAAAACAAAGTGCATGTACGTGTCTACAAGACAAAAACGACAAAAAATGAAATCAAACTTTCAGCCTTTACTCATATCCAACAATAAAGTTGAGGAAGTCAGTTCACACAAAACACTAGGTGTCATTATTGACAAAGATTTATCTTGGACTGAACATATAACATTCTTAGCAAAACGCCTTTCAAAAAAAATATTTCAGTTGTCTCGGATAAAAAATTTCCTCGATGGCCACTCTCGAAAACTTTTTTTCTGCGCACATATTTTGTCATTAATTGATTATGCATCAACCCTTTGGGACAACTGTAGTGAACATAATTTAAAATTAATTCATCGTCTGTACAAACGAGCATTGAAATTAATATTGTTAAAATCGAGCTCCCTAACTGATGAAGATTACAAACAACTCAAAATATTAACCTTCCCAAACAGACTCTTTTTCAATAAAGCCCTTTGTATGCATAACGTTATTAATGGAACAGCTCCCCAAAAGATTACAGAAACATTTAGAGTCAATTGCCATAGACATAATCATTTATTGTCCATTCCTAGACCACGCAACAATTTATACAAATCCAGTTTTGTATATTCAGGTGGAAATCTGTGGAATAAACTCACAAAACCCTTAAAAAATACAAAAAATAAAAACACGTTTAAGAAAAAATTGAAAGATTATCTCATGAATCGTTAACCACATATGATACTGAAAAAATGTCCATCCTGTGCAGAAAAGAAATACATTGGTAAAGATATACACTTCGTGAATGTAACCATAGGGGCGGCAATGAGCATTGATGCCTTTTACGTGAATGGAAGTCAGTGGGTAAAGGGGAGGAGAGGGGAGGGGGAAGACGGTATGTTTACTTTTCTTTTGATGAAAGGCATTGTACACGATTTGATTTTTTTTTCTCTTTCTTTCTTTTTTCATAGATGGCTTGATGTAAAAAAGCAGATATGTTGCTTATTCAATGTTTCCATCTCTAAATAAAATGTTGACTTGACTTGACTTGACTTGACAATTGTGACATTTTGTGCCAGTTGTCACATTCTGTGCAGTGGAGGACTGTACAAAATGTCACAACTTAGAGTTGTGACAATTTGTGCACTTATGCCCCATTTTCGAACTCACTCTTGCACAAAATGTCACAATTTCCGTCAGTCTTGTTAGTCCGTTGCCTTCAAGAAAGCGAGCAGACTGTTAAGTTTGTTCGTGTCTGGTTTTTTTCGTGGTTTCTGTGTGTGTGCGTGCGTGCGTGCGTGCGTGCGTGTGTGTGTGTGTGTGTGTGTGTGTGTGTGTGTGTGTGTGTGTGTGTGTGTGTGTGTGTCTGTCTGTCTGTCTGTCTGTCACACGTCGGCAATGTCTTGGCAACGTCTCTTCAACCACTTAAGACAGCCTTCTCAAATTTGTTTGTTGATTAGGTAAGGTATGCTGATACTGCTCGCAAAAAAAAATCAAGGTCAGAGGTCAAGGTCAAGGTCACGCTGGTTGTTGAACACCCATTTCCTTTTTCCTGCAATAGTTTGCACATCTTTCAAGCTAGATTTTCCAAACTTGCTACACAGGTGCATAGCCTTGGGGACAACAACTGACATCAACCCGTGTGCGCTGCGCACCAGTTGAGCGCAGCGCACACACACCCAAATTGCCTACTTTCTGTTTTTATGACCCTGGCTCCATTTTCCACCTTCAGTCACTCCGTTTTCAAACTTAGAAAAAAAAGGCAAACAGACAGGTCAGATTTTGTTGTTGTTGGTATGGTTTCATTATGCTGGATTTTGGTTCTCCAGATGTTTTTTCATGAAGACGAGTTTACAATCAGTAAACTGTTTGCGTGGTTATCAAATAGAATACTAATTGTCTGTGCCTTTTTGAGTTTGTATATGTGCGCGTGCGTGCGAGTGTAGGTGCGTATCAGCGTAAATGCATGCAATATTTGTCACAACCTCTCTCTCTCTCTCTCTCTCTCTCTCTCTCTCTCTCTCTCTCTCTCTCTCTCTCTCTCCAAGTATTGACTCATTGTATCGTACATGCTTCAATATAATGACTGGCTCAGCACCTTCCTATGTGTTTGAACTTGAAAGTCTCTAGATTCCTTCTTGCACTCTTCGCTCTTCTTCTGACTCCCGTCTGCTTCGCGAAGGGCGTTACGAACGTAAAACTCATGGCTATCGTTCTTTCTCAATCTATGCCCCTCAGCTTTGGAACTCTCTTCCCCTGCACATAAGACATTCAAACTCTCTAGCTGCCTTCAAATCAAATCTCAAAACATTTCTCTTCCAGAAGCACTACAGTTAGAATATTTTCGTCCATACTATCGACTCTTGTTTGGACATGTGTATAGTGTATTACTTTTATCATTATTATTATTCTCTGTCTGTTTGCATGTGCGTGCGTATGAGTGTTGGTATGTGAGCAAACTGAGTGCATGTAGGTATGCATCACTGAAGTGTACCAAAGGATTGTATGTTTCACGTTACGACCACCCCATGGTCATATGGAACCTATCCATGAAATATCATGCAAATTTGTCCACAAGCAACAGAGAGATGCTATGTACAAAGACACAGACAGACAGACAAACCGAAAAAAACCCTGTATACACACCTTATAAACCGAAGGTTAAAAAAAGAGATAGAGGTATGACATCAAGAGACAACATAGACAAATAATGGCATAATAAATTCAGAGAGAGAGAGAGAGAGAGAGAGAGGAGAGGAGGAAGAGAAGAAGAAGAAGGACCTACTCCTCTGCCAGAAGAATAAAAAAAAAACCCGTGCTCTCTAAATGGAGAAAACAGCAAAATGTGTCCAAAACTTGTATATAAAAAATGGCCAATTATAAACACGTGAAAATTACATACATACTATGCATAGTACGGATGTATATGAGAACAATTACTCAAGATTAACAATGTGCAAAAGAGATGAGCATGCGAATCAAGACAAATCGTGTTGTTTCTATTAGCCTCATCAACCAACATGGGCCATCTCGTCTTGGCTGTCACGTCGTAAACAATACAGACTGAAAGTATATATTATATATGAAATTGAAAATTATAAATTGCAAGCCAAAATGAAAAACGCAAAAAAGTACGTGGACATCATAGAGTACAATCCATCCACCCATCCACACACACCCACACCCACACAGATAAGAGAGAAATTTGTCACAATTTGTCCACCGGTGATTTAAAAAATAGGCATACAAATGCACACATTGTCACAATTGTGACATTTTGTGCAAATTTGCGCAAATTGTGACAATTTGTGCAGTGAATAACTGCACAAAATATCATTGTGACATTTTGTGCAGTGGTGACATCTTGTGCGGTAACAAGCGACTTTGTGTGGGGTGGGCGGTGGGGGTGGGGTGGGAGGGTGAGGGTGGCGGTGGGGATTAAGTCGTTCATCGTCAGTAACTGCTTATGATCCGTTCAGCTTTCAGCTGTTCAGCGTTATTCAGCGTGGTGTGTGTGTGTGTGTGTGTGTGTGTGTGTGTGTGTGTGTGTGTGTGTGTGTGTGTGTGTGTGGGGGGGGGGGGGGGGGGGGGGCGGAATGGCGGTAAGGATTAAGTCGTTCATCGTCAGTAACTGTTTATGATCCGTTCAGCTTTCACCAGTTTAGCATTATTCAGTGCGCGCGCGGTGTGTGTGTGTGTGTGTGTGTGTGTGTGTGTGTGTGTGTGTGTGTGTGTGTGTCTGTGTCTGTGTGTGTGTGTGTGTGTGCGTGCGTGCGTGCGTGCGTGTTGTGTGTGTGTGTGTGTGTGTGTGTGTGTGTGTGTGTGTGTGTGTGTGTGTGACTGCGTGCGCGCGCGCGTGTGTGTGTGTGTGTGTGTGTGAGTGTGTGTGTAGTAGTAGTAGTAGTGGTAGTAGTAGTAGTTAGTAGTAGTAGTAGTAGTAGTAGTAGTACTTCAGTTCTACGTCTTTTCACATATGTGATGTTTAGACGAGAGAGAGAGAGAGAGAAGAGAGAGAGAGAGAGAGAGAGAGATGCATAAATGTCTGTGACTATGTAAGTGTATGCATAATGTGGTTATCTAAGTGCATATATATGTACCTCTAAGCATCCCTACAACATACCTGCAAATAATCTTAACGTAAATGCTTAACTGGACTACAAATTAAAGAGAAAACAACATTGAAGGCAAGCTTTAAATCTGAAAAGACATCACACAAAGACATGCCTGATAATGGTGGTAAATGAGGTTGAACATGTAAACAGTCAAACAGCAGATGCTTGCTGGTTATTCTTCGTTCTCCACAAATACATTTGGCTTCGTTTGTGTATTTAGTTTCTAAGGCATCAAGTTTTAATTTATAAAATATTGTGTGTGTGTGCGTGCGTGCATGCTCACGCGCTTGCATGATTGCGTGCATGCGTATCTGAGTGCGTGATAGCGTGCGTGTGTGCTCGCCAGTTCAGCATTATTCAGTGTGTGTTGTGTGTGTGTGTGTGTGTGTGTGTGTGTGTGTGTGCGTGCGTGCGTGCGTGCATGCGTGCGAGCGTGAGCGCATGCGTTCGTGTGTGTCTCCGTGCGTGCGGCGCGCGCGCGCGCGTGTGTGTGTGTGTGTGTGTGTGTGTGTGTGTGTGTGTGTGTGTGTGCGTGCATACGTACGTGCTTGCGTTATTGCATGCCTGCGTATCTGAGTGCGTGATAGTGTGCGTACGTGCACGCGCGCGCGCGCGCGTGCGTGCGTGCATGCGTGGTGTGTGTGGGTGTGTGCGTGTGTGTGTGGGTGTGTGTGTGTGTGTGTGTGTGTGTGTGTTGTGCGCGCGCGCGCGCGTTTGTGTGCGCGCACGTGTTGTGTGTGTAAGTGTGTGTGTCCGTATGTGCACATGTGTGTGTATGCATATCTGTGTGTGTTCGCATGCCCGCATGTGTGCGTGGTGGGGGGGGGGGGGGGGGGGGGGGGGGGGGGGGGGGGGGAGGGGAGGGGGGGGGGGGGGTTGCGGTCAGGGTCAATTCGTTCATTGTCAGTAAATGTCCATGATCTGTTTAGTTTTCAGCTGTTCAGCGTTATTACTTTGGAAAACTATCACCTGAATTTGAGATATCATTGTTTAAATGTCAGGTCACTTCCCTTCCATTTAGTGAATGTGGAACAGATCTATGTAGAGACTATAAAAACTATACGAGAAAAAAGGTCGTCTTTATGGCACATGATTTTCAAATAAATCCATGATGATGATGATGACAGGAGTACCTTTATTCTCTACATGACTGTACAACCGTCGACACCAAATGTACTTACTAAGAAAAGTAAAGGGTCATTTTGCCGCTGACTGAAAGTTCGTCGTGAACGATGCCACAATGTTCCGAGCGTACGTGCATGAGTGAGTGCGTGAAAGTGCGCGTGCACGCGCGCGCGCGCGCGCGTGTGTGTGTGCGTGTGTTGTGTGTGTGTGTGTGTGTGTGTGTGTGTGCGTGCGTGCGTGCGTGGATGTACATAAAGTGTGCCTGCTGGTATGTTGTCATAACACCTTATACACGTTAGAACGCTGGAACTATTTGGAAGGGATACAAAAAAATAAAATAAGATAAAAAACGAGACCTACACTTTCAAATTCCTTCCGTAGTTAAGCGAGCAACTGGGAGTGGATGAGCAGACAGCAGCTGACAGATCGGGAGGATGTGTTCAAAGTAAACACACTGTGGTTAAAAAGAAGTGCTTCTTCTTCTTCTTCTTCTCCATGCCATATTTTATTTCTTACTTTCCTTCTTTCTTTCTTTCTTCCCCGTTTTCTTTCTTTCTTCCCGTTTTTCTTTCTTTCTTTCCGTTTTCTTTACATCTTTGTTTCTTTCCTTCTTTCTTTCTTTAGTTCATTCTCTCTTCTTTCTTTCTTTTCTTTCTTCCTTTCTTCTTTTTCGTGGGCACTGCTTTCCACGTTCACTTCCCTGAAAATTTCGTGTGCCTTATTTCTGTGGAACCGCTTAAAATTGAAACACTATTGTGATGATGAGATACTTGGAAAATGCTTCAGTTAAGTAACTGAAGGAAACAAGAAAAATAAAACTGAAAAAAGAAAAACCACGAAAATGATAAATCAGTTTTAAAGAAATGTACACACACACACAACACACACAACACACACACACATGTTTATTTCACTTATTTAATCTTTATCC
Organism: Conus canariensis; assembly: GCA_033310375.1. Taxonomy (NCBI): domain Eukaryota; kingdom Metazoa; phylum Mollusca; class Gastropoda; order Neogastropoda; family Conidae; genus Conus; species Conus canariensis. The sequence continues at coordinate 9,114,044 of CM065716.1, forward strand.
TTTCATTTACTAATTTGTATATATATATATATATATATATATAAAATTAATAAATGAATAGACAAAGATTAAATAAGTGAAATAAACATATGAATACATAAATGAATAAAGAAATCGAATAAATAGATAAATAAATAAATGAATAAGTAAATAAATAACTGAAGAAAGAAATAATCAAATAAACCTTGTTCTCTCTCTCTCTCTCTCTCTCTCTCTCTCTCTCTCTCTCTCTCTTACAGATGGGGCGCTCTTTCATTTTGTATCCACGACAAACTAATTCACGTCGTCTGCAGGGATCTTCATATGTGGTGTCCTGCGTATGTTCCATGAAAACAGGTTGTTACAGAGAGGCGCCCACGTTACTGGGCAGCGGGGTGGTGTCTCCTCTTGTGCGGTGCCCCTTGGCGACTTGTTGTTGACTACTTCCTGTGAATTACTGGTGCCAAGGTGCAAACAAGGGTGCTGCTGTGATCGAGGTTCCAGAGCGTGGCGTGGGAGAAATGCCAAATAAGCGGGACGAAAGATTAGACGGAGGGCGGAGAAATGATTGCTGACGTTGCTTGTCTGTGTATGTGTGTGTGTATGGGTAGCGGAGGGGGGAGAGAGAGAGAGAGAGAGAGAGAGAGAGAGAGAGAGAGAGAGAGAGAGAGAGAGAGAGAGAGAGAGAGAGAGAGAGAGAGAGACAACACACACACACACACACACACACACACACACACACACCGCACACAAATAGACAGAGAGACAGACAGACAGAGAGAGACAAAAACAGGCAGACAGACAGGCAGAGAGACAGACAAATTGAGAGAGAGAGAGAGAGAGAGAGGAGAGAGAGAGAGACACACACACACACACGCACACAAATAGACAGAGAGACAGACAGAGAGAGAGAGAGACAAAAACAGGCAGACAGACAGGCAGAGAGACAGACAAATTGAGAGAGAGAGAGAGAGAGAGAGAGAGGCAGACAGGCGGACAGGCAGAGAGACAGACAAACTGAGAGAATGAAGTTTAATGCTTTAAGCTGTACAGCCCATTTAGCAAATCGGCGCGATGTACACAGACAAAACGCAACTCGATTTCGATTTTCATTGACATGGAAACCATAGCAATGTCTTTTTCTTTCACTTTACATGACAAAATCGCGAACGAGAAAACGTCACTGGTCTACATTCACTGTCAGTTCTGCAGATGACGGTCACCCCAGGTAAAACTGGATCAATTCGTGGAGAGCGTGCAGCCGCCGTAGAGCACGTGCTTGCGTCTCTGCATGCTTCGTGTTGCCAACACGTCGTCCTTTCCGAAGGCTGGCCAGTTTAACACATTCCTCCGATGACATGTGTCTTTCTTCTTGCTTAACGTACCAAAATAAACAATCGTCCTCCGAGCACGGATCGCAGGAATACTCCAGAAAAACATTATCTGATTCACACAGCAACACACCCACATCATCCGTTTGATAAAACACAACCTTCCGAAATGCTTTGTTTCTGTGGGAATCTCGCAATCGTCTCTGCGCCTGTCGATCTGTCAGAGTAGCGACATAATTCTTTACCACTCCCGTGTCAAAACCGGCGACTATTTTTGTCGATCGCTTGTTCTGGACTTACGTTGATGTCTGACGGGTGGATTTCTGGATCGCTGATGTTACACTCCGACAGATCGGAGCGCAAAGATAAAAGCGCATTCTGAGTTTGCGACGTGTCACCATTATCGGGAACCTGCTTGATGTGTTCTTCTGCACTGTACTGTTTACTGTGCTCGTCCGATTCGGTGTTGGGCTCGGCTAGTTCATTAGCGTTACTAGTGGTACCGAGACCAGCACCAACCTGTTCAGGTCGTCTGTTCTGCTACTTGGCTCTCTCTTGATCCTGTCGCACCTGGCTGGGGGGAGGGAGGAGGGGGGGGGGGGGGGGCTTCCTCCTATAGTACTGAACTTGCGTTCTCCAGTTCAGGACAGGATCCGCCATTGTTGTTGACACTGGGCTGACTGGCTTCAGTCGCAGAACGGCTACTGTGTTGTTGCCTTCTCCCGTAATTTTCCAACTTGAAACACAGTTTTCAGTCAGCAGGGCGTTTAGGGCTGTCTCCGCAGTCGCTGGAAGTCCAGTAACTGGCATTGTCACAGGAAAATTGAAAACAATTGCTGCAGCTGAAATAAATGGCGTCCTGTCGCTTCGTGTCAAACCACGTGACCAACAAATTGAGAGAGAGAGAGAGAGAGAGAGAGAGAGAGAGTTCAACCATGTGTTTCTCCCGGCAAATCGTTTACCCTGGCTCTCCCCGGCCACAAGCCATTGGGCAAAAACGAAGTTTACACTGTGGTCGAAGAAGTCAGGCCCCTTTTTTATTTTGCTTTCCGAGCAGTGGGTAAACCTATTCTTAGAGGAGTTTCAGAAGTTGT
>CM065716.1:9118947-9123947 GCA_033310375.1 Conus canariensis
AGAGTATGTTTCATTGTGAGTGGCACATGACATGGAATGCTCCACAGAGCTTCTTCACTCTTTAAAAGGTATGGATGAGTAAAATACGAATGGCCGGTGTGCAGCCGGCATAAAACCGTTTCTTCTTTGCGACCACCTGAGCTGGATGAGAGGAACTCTTTTAGGTTTGGACGAAATATACCAGGAGAATACGCGACAGACAATGTATGGTAAAGCAGTGCGACGTTATCTTTCAAACAAAATGAAATCAAATCAATGGTACGATTCTATCTTTTCCTACTGTAACCCGCCTACAAATCGGCGCTGCTTACAAATCGGCGGTTACACCTACCTTTCTTGTCGGTGAAAATTCGAACGAAAACATTGTCTTATGCTTTAAAAATCAAACACATGAAAATGAAAGGAAATCGATGAAAGTCATAGAATGTGTGGCGGGGAGTAAAAATAAAACAGAAAATGAGATACGGATGCTTTAACAACAACAACAACAACAGCTACAACAACTACCACAACAGCTACAACAACTACTACTTCAATATAGTAACAAATAACAAATCAAGTGTTTAGAAGAAAAGAAAACACTTTTTACAGGTCAGATATGTTGTAGATGGAGCAAATTTAAATTTATAACATTTACACCCTCTTCAGAAAGTTACTTTGGCAAACGAGCAACGAAGTCGGTAAGTAACAATCGTGGCATGTGACGGGTTTGTAGACTTTCTTCCGTGCTAATTTTGGTTCACACGTTTTTCAAACTTTTTAAAAATAAAAACCTTCGATGACAACAGCAAACTGTCTTCCGTGCATCCAGTTTTGCTGTAAAAAATGAGAATGGAAATCTACATGCATACACACACACACCATCTAAAAATGACTAGACTGGTCTTAATTAAAGGACCATTTGAATTCCCATCCACCAAAACAGATGAATGACTCATACATCCTAGACAGCATCGGTCTTGATTCTTGAATATTAGCAATGACCACATGCAAAAGAAACATGCTGACACTGAACACAAATCCTAACAGATGTTGGTCACACAACGGCACCAATGTACCCCATCAAATGTGCCCATTGCCATTCCCACTGCGGACCACAGACGAAGGACAAACACGACATGTCCAATGGGGAGGTCTTCTGGGTAACCTGAGTGCTGTCGGAATCCATAAAGTGCCAGACGTGCCCGTATCAGTTGACCGACAGACGTTCAGAGTCACGTGGGGTACTCAACAGCGTCTGGAGAGTGTGGTAGTTCTTGGAGTGTTGCTTTTATGATGACCATTAGTAGGGTTCTCTCTCTCTCTCTCTCTCTCTCTCTCTCTCTCTCTCTCTCTTCTCTCCCATACGAAATTCAAAGATAGAGACAGTCGGACAGAGATTGAGAGAGAGACAAGAGACAGACAGAGAGAAGAAAAAATATAAAATATATACTGAGAGGCAATAAATTCCCACATATGCACACAAGTTCCAGGGAAAAGTTTGATTTGTTGCTCCTTTTATGACCCATTCCTCAGTTGGTGGGAGTGTGACCACCTTTCCACAATTCCTCAGTTGGTGGGAGTGTGACCCACCTTTCCACAATTCCTCAGTTGGTGGCAGTGTGACCCACCTTTCCACAATTCCTCAGTTGGTGGCAGTGTGACCCACCTTTCCACAATTCCTCAGTTGGTGGCAGTGTGACCCACCTTTCCACAATTCCTCAGTTGGTGGCAGTGTGACCCACCTTTCCACAATTCCTCAGTTGGTGGCAGTGTGACCCACCTTTCCACAATTCCTCAGTTGGTGGCAGTGTGACCCACCTTTCCACAGTCCCTCAGTTGGTGGCAGTGTGACCCACCTTTCCACAATTCCTCAGTTGGTGGCAGTGTGACCCACCTTTCCACAATTCCTCAGTTGGTGGCAGTGTGACCCACCTTTCCACAATTCCTCAGTTGGTGGCAGTGTGACCCACCTTTCCACAATTCCTCAGTTGGTGGCATGTGTGGACCCGTTTTCAACAATTCCTCAATTTGGTCAGTGTGACCCACCTTTCCACAATTCCTCAGTATGACAGTGGCAAGTCGTGACCCACTTTCTAACAAATACTACAGTTGGTGCGCAGTGTGACCCACCTTTCCAAAATTACTCAGTTGGTGTAGTGTGACCACCTTTCCACATTCCCCTCAGTGTGGCAGTGTGACCACCTTCCAATTCCTCATGGTGGCAGTGTGATTTTCAAATTAGTTGGCTGCATGGACCCACCTTACCACAATTCCTCAGATTGTGGGCATGTGACACCACTTTCCACAATTCCTCAGTTGGTGGCAGTGCGGACCCACGCTCCACAATTCCCAGTTAGTGGCGTGTGATCCCACTTTCCGAATTCCTCGTTGGTGGCGTGGACCACTTCCACAGTCCTCAGTTGCGTGCAGTGTGACCCAGCCTTTCAAATTCCTCAGTTGGTGCAGGTGACCCACCTTTCTCGAAATTCCTCAGTTGTGGAGTGTTGTTGAGACCCACTTTCCCACATTCCTCTTGTGCAGTGCTGACCCCCTTTCCCACAATCCTCAGTTGGGTGACAGTGTGACCCACTTTCAGCAATCCTCAGTTGGAGGAGTGTGACCCACCTTTCCACAATTCCTCAGTTGGTGGCATGTGACCATCCTTCCACAATTCCCAGTTGGTGGCAGTGTGACCCACCTTTCCACAATTCCTCAGTTGGTGGAGTGTGACCCACCTTTCCACAATCCTCAGTTGGTGGAGTGTGACCCACCTTTGCCACATTTCCATCTCAGTTGGTGGCAGTGTGACCCACCTTTCCACAATTCCTCAGTTGGTGGCAGTGTGACCCACCTTTCCACAATTCCTCAGTTGGTGGCAGTGTGACCCACCTTTCCACAATTCCTCAGTTGGTGGCAGTGTGACCCACCTTTCCACAATTCCTCAGTTGGTGGCAGTGTGACCCACCTTTCCACAATCCTCAGTTGGTGGCAGTGTGACCCACCTTTCCACAATTCCTCAGTTGGTGGCAGTGTGACCCACCTTTCCACAATTCCTCAGTTGGTGGCAGTGTGACCCACCTTTCCACAATTCCTCAGTTGGTGGCAGTGTGACCCACCTTTCCACAATTCCTCAGTTGGTGGCAGTGTGACCCACCTTTCCACAATTCCTCAGTTGGTGGCAGTGTGACCCACCTTTCCACAATTCCTCAGTTGGTGGCAGTGTGACCCACCTTTCCACAATTCCTCAGTTGGTGGCAGTGTGACCCACCTTTCCACAATTCCTCAGTTGGTGGAGTGTGACCCACCTTTCCACAATTCCTCAGTTGGTGGGAGTGTGACCCACCTTTCCACAATTCCTCAGTTGGTGGCAGTGTGACCCACCTTTCCACAATTCCTCAGTTGGTGGCAGTGTGACCCACCTTTCCACAATTCCTCAGTTGGTGGGAGTGTGACCCACCTTTCCACAATTCCTCAGTTGGTGGCAGTGTGACCCACCTTTCCACAATTCCTCAGTTGGTGGCAGTGTGACCCACCTTTCCACAATTCCTCAGTTGGTGGCAGTGTGACCCACCTTTCCACAGTCCCTCAGTTGGTGGCAGTGTGACCCACCTTTCCACAATTCCTCAGTTGGTGGCAGTGTGACCCACCTTTCCACAATTCCTCAGTTGGTGGCAGTGTGACCCACCTTTCCACAATTCCTCAGTTGGTGGCAGTGTGACCCACCTTTCCACAGTCCCTCAGTTGGTGGCAGTGTGACCCACCTTTCCACAATTCCTCAGTTGGTGGCAGTGTGACCCACCTTTCCACAATTCCTCAGTTGGTGGCAGTGTGACCCACCTTTCCACAATTCCTCAGTTGGTGGCAGTGTGACCCACCTTTCCACAATTCCTCAGTTGGTGGCAGTGTGACCCACCTTTCCACAATCCCTCAGTTGGTGGCAGTGTGACCCACCTTTCCACAATTCCTCAGTTGGTGGCAGTGTGACCCACCTTTCCACAATCCCTCAGTTGGTGGGAGTGTGACCCACCTTTCCACAATTCCTCAGTTGGTGGCAGTGTGACCCACCTTTCCACAATTCCTCAGTTGGTGGCAGTGTGACCCACCTTTCCACAATTCCTCAGTTGGTGGCAGTGTGACCCACCTTTCCACAATTCCTCAGTTGGTGGCAGTGTGACCCACCTTTCCACAATCCCTCCGTTGGTGGCAGTGTGACCCACCTTTCCACAATCCCTCAGTTGGTGGCAGTGTGACCCACCTTTCCACAATTCCTCAGTTGGTGGCAGTGTGACCCACCTTTCCACAATTCCTCAGTTGGTGGGAGTGTGACCCACCTTTCCACAATTCCTCAGTTGGTGGCAGTGTGACCCACCTTTCCACAATTCCTCAGTTGGTGGCAGTGTGACCCACCTTTCCACAATTCCTCAGTTGGTGGCAGTGTGACCCACCTTTCCACAATTCCTCAGTTGGTGGGAGTGTGACCCACCTTTCCACAGCCACGTTTCTCGTGCAGCACGTGCCAGCGAACAGACAATAGCGCCAGAAGCAAAAAGCCAAACTGGGCGACGACTCAGTTCAGAGTGAATATTGCGTCGCTTTCTTTTCACGAGATAAACACACAGTTTAACCCCATAAAATGCCGCAACCAGAATTATTTTATCACACTGCAAGAAAATGCCACGGCTAGACAAAAACCAGTGGTTTGCTGTTGGGATGCTGAGGGCTGGTTCATCTGTCCGACAGGTGGCAAGAGCCATGAACGCCCACCACACCACTATCTACCGCCTAGAACAGCGCTTGGCAGCCACCCAGTCAGTTTATGAGCATCCTCGACCAGGCGCACCTCGAGTGACGACTCGGAGACAAGATCGAGCCATTCGCCTTTCCCACCTCAGGAACCGATTCCTGGCTGCTGGTGCCACCACTAGAGCAACTTTGGGGGAGCGTGGGGGACCCATCAGCAGCCACACCGTCAGACGACGCCTGTCACATGCAGGAATCAGGTGTCACAGACCCTACGT
>CM065716.1:9138947-9148947 GCA_033310375.1 Conus canariensis
GGCCAGAAGAGAGCCCTTACATTGTTCCAGTACAATGCTGTGATCAACTCCATACCAGCTCAGTGGATTCAGGTGAAGCAGTACAATGCTGTGATCAACTCCATACCAGCTCAGTGGATTCAGGTGAAGCAGTACAATGCTGTGATCAACTCCATACCAGCTCAGTGGATTCAGGTGAAGCAGGATCTGGGACGCTCCCCTGCTTTGCCAGTCTGCTAAATGCAAAGCCTAAACAAACAAGGAAACTATTAATGCCACATAAGGAGACTCAAACACCTACTGCGAGTTTCTTCTGGAACAGAAAATGTGGTATTGACTTAGACAAATCCACCTGGTGTCGGGTTACAGTCATTACTAGAGAGGTAGGACTTAGAGTTATCCACTGAAAAAAAATACTAGACAACATATATCCTATTAATATCATGCTTAGTAACATGAAAGTAAAAGACTCAAACATATGCTCGTACGGTCCTAACAAAACTGATTTCATTGAACACTTTTTTTCTGCGAGTGTCCAATCATTTACATCTTTTGGAGATTCATTGAGCACAAAATTGTACTTAGAAACACATGCTTATATTAAATTATCAATCACAGATGTATCATTTGGCATCAGTAAATCGAGTGCTTCGAAGACAAAATATAGATGTATCAATTTGATCATATTATTGAGTAAAATGTGTATCAGTGTTTTCAAAAAGACGAACACGGGTATCCCTCACAAGTCATTTTTGAGAAAGAGTATGATGTCCGAAGGGGTTTAAACGGAACACTTCCCTAAGTAGGCAAGAGAGTGTAAGTCTCGTAGAGAATATAAGTCATCTGTGTACACACATCATGTTTTTTTTTGAAAAAAGAGTGAGGAGAAGGAAACAAAATATTACATCGTCCATGTTGTTCAATATGAGAAGAAGGGGGGGGGGGGGGGGGGGGGGGGAGCGAGAGGATCTCTGCGGGAGAGTTGCGGAGTGGGGGAAGGGGAGGGTCCGGAGATCTGGGGAGGGGGGGATTCGCTGGGGAAGGGGGAGGGGAAAGTGAAGGAAAACTCGTATGCCTATTGTCTCACTTCATGGTTTTCCTCGTGGCTTCCATGTGCATGTGAACCTTTTCTTTTCGCTATAAGGCTGGCTTTATCGGGGAACAGCCAATTGGTGAGACGACATGTAACCAACCTCTAAATTCATCTCTACGACGCCGTCTCTGTCTACCCATCTGTCTGTCTGTCCTCTGTCTGTCTGACGGTTTGTCTCTCTCTCTCTCTCTCTCTCTCTGTTTTTTTCCGGGGGTGATGGCGGTGGTGTGTGGCGCTCGGGCAGAGAGATGGAGAGGAGGGACGCGTAATTGGGACCTAGGATATCCTTTCAGACGTGTGTACATACGGGACTGAAGAGAGGGGGGAGGAGAGGGAGGGTGGGATGGACGGTGGGTCAGGGGGGGGGGAGTGAAAAAAGACAAGGAGAGGAAAGGGAGAGAAAGGGAGAGGAAAAGAAAAGAGAAGAGGAAAAAACAAACAAAACCTCTTACGCCTATTACCACGCGTCTTGGCTTTCCCCATGTCTTCCTTGCGGACCCTTTCTTTTCGCTATAAGGCTGGCCGTATCGGGGAATTGCCAATTGGTGAGACGATTTGTAGCATATTTTGCATGTCGCCTCTGTCTGTCCGTCTGTCTGTCGGTCCACCCCCCCCCACCCCACCCCCACCCCCCGTCTCTCTCTCTCTCTCTCTCCCTCTCTCTCCCTCTCTGGTATAAACTGAAAGAAAAGAAAATGATTGTTTTTTGTTTTATTTATGTTGTTTTCTTTGTGTAAGCAGCACACTATCAGAGTGAGAGTGCCAGTACACCACACATTAGAACATGTACAAGCCCAGGCACTTTGCATCAAACGCCAACAACACTACACTCAGCAAGACTGTGTCCATTTGTAAGAGAACATACAGACTATGTATGGTGTATAAGAGACTGGTTGGAGAAAAAAAAAAAAAGGAAAAACAAAACAAAACAAAAAGCTAGTAGTGGAAACTGTTTTTGCTTTTTTCCGCTTTTTTGTTGTTGCTTTTTGTTTTTGTTTGCAGATGAAGAGGACAGTCTGGAACATCAACAAATGAAGAGGTGGATTTCGGCCTTAGGAAAGAAAAAAAAGGTCACTGCATTAGGTGCTCCAGTGTTCCGATAACTGATGCCACAGAAAAAAAAACAAACTTTTCAATATGGTAAAAGTCATCACTGCCCTTTCTGTAGTGATGCTTTATAACTCTCTCTCTCTCTCTCTCTCTCTCTCTCTCTCTCTCTCTCTCTCTCTCTCTCTCTCTCTCTCTCTCTCTGTTTGCGAAATATGTGCACTCCACATGTGTGTGTGTGTGTGTGTGTGTGTGTGTGTGTGTGTGTGTGTGTGTGTGTGTGTGTGTGTGAGAGAGAGAGAGAGAGAGATGTTTTTGTGTTGTTGTTGTTGTTGTTTTTTTTGTGTGTTTTTTGTAAGGGGGAAACAAACACATCTGGAAATTTAATGCCATCGTATTATTAACACTTTGACTCCTATTTGAGCCAAGTAAAACAGCTGATTAGCACAACCTAATCCTGTTGTCGTTTGGCTTTCCTACCCCTCCCCACATCTTCTGTCTCCTTCTTCAGCCCCGTATCATGCTGCCAGGGCGTGACAAGGCATGACGCTGAGATAGAGGAACTGCTGAAAAAAAATAGCAATGCTGTTGCATAAAGCTAAGAACTGTCCCGTTAATTCTTTTATCAAAAGAAAAACTAAGAGAGCCCAAACTTTCGTCATTACGATTAAGGTGAATTAACGAGATCTGTTAAATGCAGTTCCACAACGATTGATTTCGGCGCGCTATCTCGTTCCCACATCCCATTTTACTGTAGGGAGAATTGAAGACTTGGATCATTGTTGATTGTTCTCTTTGCATCAATCAGCCCTTTCCCGCCTTCTTCTAAGCGTTGGCAAAGAGGGCGAGAAACGTCAAACGCCGTGGCGAAGAGGTTAGCGTCGTAGACTCCTGGTTGGGGGGTCGTTGGTTTGATTCCTACCAAAGCCATGTGGGATTTTTCTGTTCCAACCTGCTCCTATCCAATGTTGAGTTTGCTACGGGCTCAGTTGGGAAGATGGGACCACACAGTTTCATCCACTAAATGAATGCGTCGCTGAGTGTGCTGCTCAAATTTTCTGACCAACACCGCAGGTGTATGTATCTGTTGGGCCTGGTGGACGCTGGAATGTATGATGAAAGTAAGCGTAGAATACAACCCTGTCATGCAGTCTCAGGCCGGAATGGAAATCCGTAGCATATCATCATCATCATCATCATCATCATCCTTATTCTCATCTATCAGCATAACAAAGTCTTAAATTCTGTGGCCCTTCATACCCTGCTCTCTTGGTAACCTCAGTTTCGATATCCTCTTCGCGTCTGTAGCCTTGGTTTGATTCTGTCGGGGTCACTGTTATCGGCAGATTCATGGGGCCTGTCGCTGATTGGACGTGCTGGCGCCCTTTGGAGGGAGAGCTCACCACGCCGGCTCCGCCTCCAAGCGATTATTGTCGTCAGTAGGGGGCATAGTAGGTGGTGTCCTGCATATGTTGGATCAGAACAGGCGCCACTGAACACCACCGAAGTCACTCGGCAGTAGTGCAGTGTCTCCTCCGGTCGGTTGCCTTTTGGCGACTTCACATTGACTGCTTCCTGTGGACTGCCGGTGCCGGGGCTGCGGCGGGCGGGCTGGGCTGTAGCTTGGGACGGGGGTAGGGGGTGGAGGGGGGGAGGAGGGGGGAGGGGGTCAGAATGAGCGGCTTGAGTGGCACCGAAGATGGGAAAAAAACAAAAGAGACTGAGAAACGTTGATATAACAGGCAGTCCACCCTTTACTTATTTAAAGTCAAATGAAAACAAGTTAACCCTCCGCCCACCCTAATACAAGCAGAAATTAAAGTACACATTAAACCTGACATGTAATAAAAACAATAATTTTTTTTTTTAACTCGGAGAAGGGTAAACTGAGATATGAAACGACAAAATCAAATGGAAAGGGGAAACAATGGATTTCCTACAAATCTGCCCTTAAGCACGCAAACTGACAGAGAAAGAGAGAGAGAGAGAGAGAGAGAGAAGAGAGGAGAGAGAGAGGAGAGAGAGAGAGAGAGAGAAGAGAGAGAGAGAGAGAAGAGAGAGAGAGAAGAGAGAGAGAGAGAGAGAGAGACAGAGACAGAGACAGAGAGAGAGAGAGAGAGGAGAGAGAGAGAGAGAGAGAGAGAGAGAGAGAGCAGAACCGAGATCTCATCACTATGAAATTATAGTAGCTGAGTATTTGCTTACCTTTTTTTCCAGTATTCACGTATTTTCATTGTTTGTTTATCTGTCATTTTTGTCTCGCCTGGGAAAGTTTAACACGCAGAGGGTCATTATTGTAATATTTGTCATGTTCATTTGGCCACTTAGTAGTTCTTCGTATGAGTGTCATGTGGCCATTCCACCTTGAAACTTAACCAAAACAATGCTGCCCAAGTGCATATTGCTGACTTGAAGTAACGACATTAAATCTAGTCAATAATGTTATATGTGCCCTATATCTATTAACAATCATCAAGTTTTGAATTGAAGTTTACGCTACCCACATGTGTCTTTATCGTCAATACATCTTTACCACAGCTGTCTTCAACGAAGAACTGGGTCAGACCTAGACATGGACACAGGCAACAGGGATACAGACTCTCAAAATAAAATCCCGAATTCCTGAGTGTGTTCTGTTCTAGTTAGGTGGCTGTGGCTGAAAGTGGGGGGGGGGGGGGGGGGTACAGAGACTGCCCAGAGCCAGGCTAAGCCTTTTGGCGATATAATACGGCTTATAAAAGAGAAGCCAAGTACGTGAAGAAGTGTAAGGGTGGTTTTTTGCTGGAAGATTATGCCTCTGAACAGCCTCCACATTTCTGCGAGGCGGAAGCCTTAAATCCTTCGCGAAATCGAAATCTCCAAACAAAAGCAGAGAGTATGTCTCTATGTCAGACCAACTGAGAGAGAGAGAGAGAGAGAGAGAGAGAGAGAGAGAGAGAGAGAGAGAGAGAGAAAAGAGAGAGAGAGAGGGGAAAGGCTTTTGTTGTAATTTAAGGTAATGTGTGTGTGTGTGTGTGTGTGTGTGTGTGTGTGTGTGTGTGTGTGTGTGTGTGTGTGTGTGCATATACCATCCTTACTATCCATGCATTAGACAAGAAATTCACTCTGTGTGTTTGGAGGAGGGGTGGGGAGGAGGATAAAGGAATCGAGGTGGGAATGGGGGCTGGTAGTGAGATGTACTCACAAGCTGAATATTGCGCCTGATATCAAGTTCGTCAGAAATAAAAGTTTAAAGATCCACTTTCCCCCTTCCACACCCCCCCCCCCCCCCCCCTCCCTCCGTATCAACCTTCTTTTCCGAAGAATAAGATACAATGGAATGGCCAATGACCTGCTCTGTAAAGGCTGAATATTGTTTCTGCTGTATTCCAGAAATAAAAGTTTAAAGATCCACTTTCCCCCTTCCACCCCCCCCCCCCCCCCCCCCGCCTTCCTCCGTATCAACCTTCTTTTCCGAAGAATAAGATACAATGGAATGGCCAATGACCTGCCCTGTAAAGGCTGAATATTGTGTCTGCTGTATTCCAGCAAATGCCACTTTGAATTTGATTTTGTGTTCTGTTGAGCAGGCATTGCTTTCAAATGATCCCTAACCATTGAAGCGTTTGATTCACTTGTGTTTGGATCATCCATGTGCTGGTTTCTCCAAATGACACCTCATATGTTTCACTGATATGAACTGTGTACAATGTTAACATGCCTCAGTGCATTTAGGAACAAACTCTATTAGCAGAAGTAGTAGTAGTGGTAGTAGTAGCAGTAGTAGTAGTAGAAATAGTGTGTGTGGGAGAGATAGAGAGAGAGAGAGGGAGAGAGAGAGAGAGAGAGGGAGAGAGAGAGAGAGAGAGAGACAGACAGACAGACAGACAGACAGACAGAGAGAAAAGAGAGACAGAGACAGAGAGAGACAGAGACAGAGATATCTGTCTCAGCGATAAACAAGCACAACAGACAATTGTGAAGGAACCGCATTATTTACGCTGTGACTTGTAATTGTGCCAACAAAACAGTTGATTGATACGATCTAATTCCGTCGCCGTCTCGCGTGTCTACCCCTCCTCACATCCTCTGTCTCCTTCTTCAACCCAATGTCAGGCTGCCAGAGCGTAACGAGGCATGACGCTTGCTTCCTGATCAAAACCTACAGCGTCCACATCCTTGCTGTGACAAAAGAGTGAAAACAAAGCACACATTTTAATCAGTCAGGATGAAATAAGACAGATATGAAATGGAAGACGATAACAGTAATAAAAGAAAGCAAACCTTCTCAGTCTCGCGTCAGTGGTATTTATCCTATGCTGCACATTCTGGCTTCCCACTCACAGGTGATCCACGGTCGTTCCCTCACGTCCCCAGCACTGGCAATCCAAAGGATCAATATTGATCGATTAAAAAGCTACGCACTAAAGGAAACAATGTACTGCAGCCCAGTCACTTCGGAGGTATTCCGGGCTACCTATTCTGATCCACAATTCCACGTACACCACTCATCAACTTTTGGTTAGTCGCTAACCTCGTCTCAGATTATCCTACAACACATTGATATTGTCAAAGCGCTTGGAAGGAAGTTCAACGTTTGTCTGTGCGAAGGAATGGATCAAGTTGGGGCGATAAAGTAGATATTAAATACATGAGGAACGGATTGAAGGAGGACTATAAAGCATTCGCAAGGATAGAAGGAAGGACGGAGAGAAAGCAGAGCCTGGTGTTGCAGGGACAGAAAGAGATTAAGGAAGTGTAGAAAAGGTGAAAGAGAGGAATTAAAAAAAAAAACAAAAATAAGGACAGAAAAAAATAAAAGAAAGTATGAAACATGGAAAAGAAGGAGAAAGAAAGTAATTAAAGAGGAAGGAAGAAGAAGCAGCATATGGTTTGCACCAACGAACATAACTAATAAGAAGACAAACATACGGACAAAGAAGTGAGGTTCTCATCTCATAAAAATCACCCACTGTAAGCAGGTGAAAAGACCACGAGCTCTTCAGCACATCTGGTGAGATATAACAGCGTAACGCACAGAACAAAGGCAAAATACGCCAATCAGTGACAAGAAGAATGAAGGCTGGAAGAACAGGGAGAAAGAATCGTCCTGTTTCTGGAGCTGGGTACCGGTACTTAGATCCTATCCACTTTTTCTCGGTTTCTAAGGCAAATAGTTTTTCCACACTAGTACATGCGACAATCTCTGTACTCATGCCAATACGTATACATCCCTCAGGATGCACTAACACACACACACACACACACACACACACACACACACACACACACACACACACACACACACACACAGACAGACACACACACACACACACACACGCGCGCGCGCGCGCATGCACGCACGCGCTCTCGCACACGCACACGCACGCACGTATACGCGCGAGCCCGCATACACACAGACACGCAGACATACAGACACAGACACAGACACAGACACACAGACACACACACACACACACACACACACACACATACACACACACACACACACACACACACACGCACGCACGCACGCACGCACGCACGCACGCACGCACCACGCACGCACGCACGCACACACACACACACACACACACACACACACACACACACACGTACACACACACCACTTACACATAGGAATTTGTACGGGGACTGGTGGTCTTGGTACAGAAGGGGCAAGGTAAGTAGAATCAGACAGTTGACGGGAACGTCACAGACCTACTCATCTTTACACTTTCACCTTCCACGCCCTAACTTCGCCCGTTGACCCCTACTCTCTCAGCACGATCTCCTCCAGCCGTCCAGTAAGCAAGGGAGATACAGGAATTCCATTGCTGAATGGTCTACGGATTCTGCCCCTTTCAATTTGCAATGCAAATGAACCAGGGTCAAAGAGGGCGTCCCACTATCTTGCATTGTTGTCCAACCCGTCCATCCTTCCTGCAGCTCTTTGCGTCTGAAACAAAGGGGGAACTATGCAGATCTGAGGGTGGGCGCTGAGGTTAAGGAGGGACGAGTGGAGAAGAGGGGGAAGCAGGAAATGCGGGGGTAGGGATGGGGGGGGGGGGGGGGGGGGGGGAGGATGATCCGAGGTTAAACAGCATTTTGATATGTGATTGTGTGCATTTATTTGCGTGTGTGTGTGTGTGTGTGTGTGTGTGTGTGTGTGTGTGTGTGTGTGTGTGTGTGTGTGTGTGTGTGTACATAATCTATCGCTCTCTCTCTCTCTCCGTCTCTCTCTCTCTCTCTCTCTCTCTCTCTCTCTCTCTCACACACACACACACACATACACACACACACGCGCGCGCGCGCGCACACACACACACACACACACACACACACACACACACACACACACACACACACACACACACACACACACAACTAAGAATCTTTGATAAACAAACAACAAAAAATGAAGAACAATATTCTTAAGGCAACTGAGATACAGTATCTCCTGAAGCAATCTATCAATCATGCAGTAAAAATATGAAAACCGTCCATTCTATTTAGTTTAGAAACATCACATGAAAGACTTAAAACTTTTCGAAAAGATTGCGCTGAATTAAGGAAATCTGCTAAGCTCAGTTCCACAATGATTGATTTCACCACACTATCTCGCTTCCACATCCCATTTCACTGCAGGGACAATCTAAACCTCGGATCATTATGGAGCGTTTTCTTTACGTCAATCAATCTTTTGTCTAGGCGCTGGCAAAGAGAGTGAGAAAGTTTGATAAAACTGGCAGCCACCTGCATTTGATCAGTAATACACACAAATCTATCCCCCAGTCCCCAGTTTGAACCCCAAGAAACAATTAAAATATATGTTGACTCCAAAAGCGTTATATGGACAATCAGTTGGTAAAAAGAGACATAGAGAATGTCGAAATATGATATGAAAAGAAAAATAAATAAAGCAAAATGGACGAAACAGGGAAAGACTGGATTTTCACGCATCATACACCTTATGCACGCATGTAAGCAACTACTTAAGATTGTGAATGCACGCGCGCGCGCGCACATTCACTCACACACACACACACACACACACACACACACACACACACACACACACACACACACACACAGAGACGGAGAGAGAGAGAGAGAGAGAGAGAGAGAGAGAGAGAGAGAGAGAGAGAGAGAGGTAGGAAGTAAGTCCTCATTACTATGACAATGGAGTAACTGAGGATTTGGTTACATGCGTTTTTTTTCCCATTCAGCATTCACTTACTTTCCTCGTTCGTTTGTCTGATTGTGTGACGTTCAGTGGGCAGCCCAGTCTTTCTTCGTTTATATGCCCTGTGGTCATTTTACTTCGAAACTCAAACAAAGCAACGCTGCACAAATGCATAATGTTGACTTTAAGCAAAAAACAAAACAAAAACAAAGAAAAAAAAAGAAAAAAAAATGTATATTACACTGTGTTACGAGCGCCTTACTGCTGTCAACACTGAACCAGTCTCGAATGAAAAAAATATACAATATTCATATAAGTCTTTTCTTTTTCTCCAAAACATCTTTAACACAGATGTCTTCAACATAAAAATTGGTCAGACCTGGACACAGACACTGACAAACAGGAATACAGACCCTGAAAATGACACCCGACGTCCTGAGTGTTTTTCAGTTCCAGCTGGGTGAGGTGTGGCTTTTGTTTTCGCGTACGCAGGCTGATACTCCTGCGGACACTCCCTGCATAGTCAAGCAAGGATTTATCCCATCTACCCAACAAAGGGAGTGGAATTTTGTGTGTATGACCGTTTTTTTTTTTGTTTTGTTTTTTTTATCCCGCCATTAAGGCAGCCATACTCCAGCTTAGGGGAAGGTGCATGCTATGTGTAACGTGTCATACATACCAACGGCCAAACTGGCCTTCTCTTCCGAAAGTTGGCG
>CM065716.1:9158947-9166447 GCA_033310375.1 Conus canariensis
CGATGAATTTCGCAACTGATTTTATTACAATTTCATCATCTGATGATAACACATCAGCGACATTTTGTCTTTTCGCTATATCTAACTGGAAAAATGAACAGTTTGTCCGCACTTCATTATAAGCAGTACAGTGGAACAGAAAGTGTTCTTCGTCATCAATAATATGTCTACATGCAGGACAAGGAGATTCTGTGGATGTTTCACATTCAAACCATCTTTTGTTCGCATTAAAACCTAAAGTCCTCAACCTAAATCTTGCGTAATTTATTCTGTGCCATTTATCTGTTATGACATTGAGAAACTTTTCAGAATGAAACACATTCTTAAATGAGAAAAACCAGCGATATTTTTCTTTACCTTCCATATCCGAGTGCCAATTCTGTTTAAAAGAACAAATAAGCCTGTCTTTAAATTCCGCAATGAACTGTTGCTCATTTCCTACTTCCTGAGTCATCCACACTATTCCAAAACCCTGTTCTGAAAGGACTTTCTTTACTTTATAAGCCCAGTTTTCTTTACCTTTTTCCATTTCTAGAAGCATCATATCATAGGCTTGCCTGCTTAAACGGGACTGGGGTAGCTTCAAGATCTTCAACCAATATTTAATACATTTCACAAATGTACTTATATACAAAGGGTATCTGCCCATTTCTCCATATAAGACGGTGTTGGATGAATGAATAGGTACTTGAAGGAAACGCTTCATAGCATACGTATGTACTTTTTCCATCTGCGAATTTTCATGTAATCCCCAAATTTCAGCTGCATAAGTAAGAAGAGGTTTTATCTGTGTATCAAACATTTTCCAAAATATACCACAGTCTGTACAGTTCAGTTTTCTCAGGGATTTCAGAATTTCAATAGTACCTTTTTTCCCTTTTCTCAGATATTCTTCCCATGCGTAACGGAAAGTTAATTTTGTTGAAAATATCATTCCAAGATATTTATATGAATTAACTACTTGAACATCTGCATTTCCATACGACCATTTTTCATACACTGATAGGTGGCCACCCATTCTAAAGACCACTATATTCGTCTTATCCAAGTTAACTGATAAACCTAAGCGGTCTGCTTCTTCTTTCAATACATTTAGTTGGTTTTCCAAACCTACAACTGTCCCGGACATAAGAACAACATCATCAGCATACAGTAGTAAAACTAATTCAACTGCTCCAGGTATCATCTGGATACCATGTCTTCCTTTGCGGGACAATTCCACCGCCAGTTCGTTTATGAAAAAAGAAAACAACTGTGGACTCAACAAGCATCCTTGTTTTACTCCATTTGGACAATCAAAATAATCTGAATACTCACTCTTCACACGCACACATGCAAGCACTGAGTTGTATACCCCTCTAATAGCCATGTACAGTTTACTATTAACACCACTTTTACGGAGTACATTCCACAGAGCATTCCGATTTACCGAGTCAAAGGCCTTCTTGTAATCTACAAATGCAATGTAGAGCTTCGATTTCCAGAGTAGATGTTTCTGAATCAAAGAATATAGTGTAAATATATGGTCTATGGTGCTGTAACTGGTTCTAAAACCTGCTTGTTCTTCCACTATTTTTTCTTCAGTTTCAGCCCATTCAGTTAATCTTGCATTTAGTATGTAAGTGTAGATTTTACTTAAAATGCTGGTAAGTGATACTCCACGATAGTTGTCGGGATTGTTCACGTCTCCTTTGTTTTTTTAAATTGGTACAATTATAGATTTAGCCCATTCTGATGGAAAGATACCATTATCAAAAAGTTGGGTGAACAAGAAAATTGATTACAGTTAAGTTTGCATTCTTCAACATTTCTGCTATGATTCTATCTGGTCCTGCACTCTTTCCTAATGTTAAATGTTTAATACCAGCAACGACTTCTTCACTGGAAATAGGTTGATTAAATAATGGCTCAATTTCATTTTCTTCTACCATACTAGTTTCTTCTTCCTTACTTTTATTATCAAAACTATGAAAAACGCTCCAAAAATGGTCTTGCCACTGTTGAACTGAGATTTCGTTATATACAAAACTCTTCTTGTTTATAGATCTTATCACTGACCAGAACATTTTAGAATCATTGACTGAATTTTTTAGTTTCTTTAACCTACTTTCTTTAAACTCCAGTTCCTTTGTTTTCCTTAGCGTAACATACTCTTTACGTGATACAGCGTATTCTTCTCTTTTCTTACTTTTATCCTTGGCTGTTTTGCATCTCTGAAATCTTTGTAATAACCTTTTAACTTCCTGTTTCTTTCGTTCGCACTCATTATCAAACCAGTCATTGTATGTTCTGCTGCCTCTACAAATAACTCGAACCATACAAGCTGCGGCTCCGCACAAAGCACTGACAAATTTATCTAGACTCTCATTCACGTTAATTTGTAATAACTGACGCGCTTTTTGCATGCTGTCTAGAAATTCCTCACCTTCAAGTTCATTTTTGAATATATCAGCATATTCATCAGCCCAGACAATTTTTTCTTCACATTGTTCGGCTGAATACCTCTTTTCCAGTTTACAACAATTACTTTTCCATATTCCTTCAACGGTAAATGCCATGAATAAATGCAATCACCAATATGTAAATCAAAGTTTGACAACAAGCCATTGTGAACCAGTACGTAATCGATCACACTACATCCGTTTGGAGACACAAAAGTATACTCACCTTCACTATCACCATCACAAAAACCATTTAAAATGCTCAAGTCGAACATGATACAGAAATCCAACAATGATTTACCAAAATTATTTATAACTGAATCTTTAGAGCAACGTGTGCAGTTGTCGTCATCCACACTCACATTCTCCATACAGTTCACCTAGTTTGTCATAATTTCATTTTCAGCTTGTTTGTCACCTGTTCTGGCATTCAAATCTCCCATAACCATAAAATAAAGTGTATCCATTTCTTTTTCAAACTCTTGAAGTAAGGCATCTTCCATTATTAGAACACCATCTTTGATCAATTTATCATTGTATATCGGGCCTCCATCTGGGACCACATAGCAAGCAACCAAGACTACATCTTTATCAGTGTTAAATATACTTTTATCTATTTTTACTGCAATAGCATTGTCACAACTGAGCTTTGCTTCTTTAACCTTGTTATGTAAACTCTTCCTTATTAACAGCAACACACCTGACTTCCTTCCATGAGCTGATAGTTTTTTGGCTGGCGCGGGAAACTTCATATAATCATTGAATATATTGCTATAGTCAAACGACAAGTCGAGGAACGTTTCAGTGAGAGTAACAAAATCAAATGTATTTACATGATTCATGAAAAAAGCATCCTGTATCTTGCTATATAAGTTCTCGACATTGTAATTAAGAAACTTCCACTGAGTTGGATGGTCGGCCCTGTCCTATTCATTTTTTGAGGCGCTTGAACGCAGGTTCCTGTCGTTCACACCACCACATGTCCCTTTGCCTCGACTCGAACCTGTGAACTGTTTGACTTGTTTCCGACAGGCGTTTGTATGCCTGCCTGTCTGCCTGGCAGGTTGCGTCCGCGTGGTGTACGTGCGTCGCCATCCCGATGTTCACCACTGACAGGACATGGAGAATTCCGGTTGGTCTTTGCTGACTCGTGTCGCTCTCTCCCTGTTCCACTGCGAGGGGCGTGTCCACTGCTGGTACCACCATCACGCTGTCGTTGATCCTGGATGGGCCGGGTACCGTGACGTGAAGAGGGGGATGAACACCCGCTCACACCGCCCTGCTCGTTCTGCATCGAGGTCTTGTTTAGACGGGACTCGATCTGCTGCTTGTTTGAAACAGACACACCTTGCTGATTCACATTTGTGGTACTTTGCACACGTGCCATCCCATGACTACTCGTTGGACTTGTGAGAGCAATGCATGCATCCTCTCTTTCCACCACCTGAGCATATGACCGGGGTTCTGGGAGTTGGGGGCTAACAACCAACCGACCTTTTCTGAAGAAAGCTGTCTTCCCTTCCCTCCTAGCTTTTGCAACGATCTGGGCCTGTGCTCTAGTAAGGTCGTTTGCCACTCGAACTCCTTTGTCTAAAAGTTGCTGCCGAGTGTCTCTGTTCGCAATTAAGGACATTTTTGTCTTTCCACCTTCTAAATTTGACAATTATTGGTCTAGTTTGACCTTCCTGTGCGTAGCCTGTCCGGTGTGCTCGTTCAATGTCGTCTACTGTCCAGCGCCTATGATCATCTGTGTTGTTTAGAACACCGACTACTGCTTTGGTACATGTGTCAACCGTTTCACTGGGCTGCTTTTGGGGAATCCCGAAAAAGCGCAGATTATCTCGTCGAGAAAAAGACTCTAATCTGTCGGTGTCTGTTTTTAGTTTCTCAACCTCTTCTTTCACCTCCTTTATCATTTCAGTTAATTTATGTACATCTTCCTTTCCGTTATGTGTCGCGGCAAACAGGTGTTGTACATCAGTTGTTACGTCAGTCACTGTCTCTTTTAATTGCCTGTGTTCAGTTTCCAGTTTGTCACATCTTTTGTTTATCTCTTCACATTGTACCTTTACTTGGCCTAGTTCCTCTTTAATTTCTCCAAGATCATTTCTTATTAGTGAAGTTTGTTGCTGAAGTTGTTGTTTTATGGCCTGCAGAAGTCTGTTAAAGATGTCTTCATGTTCTGTCGTCAAAGTAGTCGCTGCCGTCCTATCTTCTGAAGAAATTTCTTGTCGGTCATGGTTGGGGCCAGGGTTTGTCTCAATGTCACCGCTAAGTAGGAGTCTGCTGAGCGAGAACACAGAATGCACGATACAAAAAGTAATAACAATGATTTGTACGTGCATGTCGGCCTGACACAAACCAGTGTTGCTGCACATCAAAGCTGTGCGAAACTCAGTTCCTTTCAAATTCACATATTCGAACAACAAAACCCCATCCATGGACATCACCTTGGCTACATTTCTCATGAAACTGTGAATCAACGCTATGATGATACAACAAAGCATAGATATGACGGTAACATCAATCAAAGTTGCTTGGGATTTATCCAGATCAAAAGTCTCCACCTTATTTCGAATTACCTTTGACCTACCGTTCCGTCTGCCATCGATAATGCCTATAGCGGCCCCCCATGTTAGCAGGTCCACCACTGCTGCTTCTCCAGTACTTGACTACTTATTGAACCAATTCATATACTATAAGAAAAACTGCGATAGTCTATGATTCTGTCTTGACTGTAGACTAGGGAATCCATAAGCTGATCAAGCATGTCGAGAAAAAGAAAGCCCACACGTGGGCACACTCGGGTTTTGTTGACTAAGTGACGTAATTTTCTGTATTTATGTGAAGAGAACAAAAAGACGTCATAACAAGAAGCACGGTTTAGAACTGCACACAAATCCACAGTTACACAATAACCACCACAAGGTCCCTCTTGCACAAGGTGCAGCCCAGTCAGCAGGGTCCACGAGACGGTGCAATCTCTGCAACGGCAGAAGGGGATGAGGGATAATCTTCCATCGGCCAGACGGGCGGTGCTACCACGGCAACACGACGCCAATCCAGCCACCCCCGTAGAAAACAAACGTCTATGAACTGTCTCGACTCAAAGAGGATCGTTCTAAACGTTCTTGAATTGCAGGCCGTTTCGCCGCTCGAGAACCGTGTGTGTCCTCCGAGACTCCGCAGAACACACTACCGAGCCGAAGCAACATCAGACGACGTCCGCAAACGAGATGCGAACACAACTGGTGTCAGCACAGATCTCGCTCTGTCCACTGACACACGAAAGACCAATTCCGCCTCCCCAGAAGCCTAAGTCAATCACCCCCCTCAGCCTCCATCACTCCATGCACCATGAGACACCTCACAATCGCACTCCCTCTGGCCAGCGAAAGAAACTAAGGCTGCAAACCAGCACTGAAGACGGAGCACCACACAGAAGCTGTTGACACGCCGCCATCTTTTTACTCTCCAACGTTTACCAAAGGAGAGAGAGAGAGAGAGAGGAGAGAGGAGAGGGGGGGGGGAGGGGGAGAGAGAGGAGGGAAGGAGAGAAGAATGGAGAGAGAGAGAGAGAGAGAGAGAGAGAGAGAGGGGAGAGGATTTTATTTGTTTTGCGTTAGGGACTTAAGAAATTGTTGAACAATCATGAATTCATAACCTGACGTCTGGAAAGAACATGCAAAGGAACTCTATAACAAAGACTAAAAAAAAAAAAGAATTTAGACTATACTTCGGGTAGTTTACCAACACATAATCAGAATGTTTCAAATCTACTGTATGTAGTTTATGTTAGAATCATCTCCTCGTTTAATAGTAGAGATAGAAATGTTCGTCATTGTTTTGTAATTTTTTTCTTACTCATATAAAAAAAAAAAATTGCGTACGAAAATGTTTGAGATGAATTGGTTACCAACATGAGATCTGAGCAAAAACAAACAACAAATTCTATAAATGCCGTTTGTAACAAAGTGAATGTGATTTGTTGTATTTTACTAAGAATTCTACTTTAATAGGCACTTCCGTTATTCAATATAATGTATGCAATGCAAGTATTAATCTGGACTTATTTCATTATCTTCACATTGTAAATATGTCGCTTAAAATAGAGTCATTGTCTCAAACATGCCACGAGCAGTCAACCAATCTTTGGGGGAAGGAATTGATGATCCGGTCAACTTATTCCCTGCCTTTTCTTTACACTTATCCAAAGCATAAATGGCGCTAAAGAAAAAATGCTACTACCGATTCTTTATGGCTTTCCCATCTACATTTAGTGAGATTACGTAAACTGTACATGGGATGCAATTTTCTTTCACCGGTATTAATGTGATCTCCTAATTTATTGTTGAACTATACGCATAGCGAACAGTTGAAGTCTTCTGTTATCATCATAAATGTAGGTCTACTTTGTCTCTATACTTGACAGTCTGGTATCAAAACGTTTACAAAGAATTGACAGAGAGAGAGAGAGAGGGGGGGGGGGAGGGAGAGAGAGAGAGCGCGAGACAGACAGACACACACACACACACACACACAGAGACTGAGACAAACAGACAGACTGGGACAGAGAGGCAGTAACAGAGGGACAGAGGGACAGAGAGAGAGAGACAGAGGCAGAGATAAAAAGACAGACAGATAGACAGACAGACAGAAAAAAGACTGACAAGCAGACGGAACAGACAGGCTAATGAATAAATAGATACGAATGAAATGCGGAGAGAGAGAGAGAGAGAGAGAGAGAGAGAGAGAGAGAGAGAGAGAGAGAGAGAGAGAGAGAGAGGGCCCTACTAATGGTCATCATAAAAGCAGCACTCCAAGAACTACCACACCCTCCAGACGCTGTTGAGTACCCCACGTGACTCTGAACGCCTGTCGGTCAACTGATACCGGTCATGTCTGGCACTTTATGGATTTCGACAGCACTCAGGTTACCCAGGAGACCTCCCCATTGGACATGTCGTGTTTGTCCTTCGTCTGTGGTCCGCAGTGGGAATGGCAATGGGCACATTTGATGGGGGGCATTGGTTCCCAAGTGTGACCGGCATCTGGGAGG
>CM065716.1:9171447-9176447 GCA_033310375.1 Conus canariensis
CCTCAGTGACCACGAAAAGTGGTAACGTGACTCCTCTGCCTTTTCGGTTTTAAGAAGAATGCTATCCCAGAAAAAGGCTGGTGTGCAATACCATAGTATGATTGTTGAGTTATCAAAAAACCAACCAAAGGTGCCACCTGGTGTGTGTGTGTGTGTATGTATGTATATATATATATATATATATATATATATATATATATATTCAATTATAAACAAAGCTTGCTCTTATGTCTTAGATTGAAGAAATAGAGGGAGATAAGCATTCATATTTGCAGTGGTAGATAATTCTGCCCAACTAACAGTATGTGCTTGAGTGGGTAAATGGGGAAAAATAAAATAAAATAAATGCTTCTCAAAATGAGCCTTCAGCAAGCTTATAGTCTCCAAGGGAGAGACAATCTCCAATGGGGAGGAAACTCACTAACATATAACTCCTGGTCAGATACCGATATTTCGAAACCTGATTGTTTCTCATCAGTGACCGCGGAAAGTGGTAATTTGACTCCTCTGCCTTTTCGGTTTTAAGAAGAATGCTATCCCAGAAAAAGGCTGGTGTGCAATACCGTAGTATAGTTTGTTGAGTTTTCAAAAAAAACCAACCAAAGGTGCCACCTAAGAAGCAAAAGAAAATCATGAAAGAGCAAAACAAGCTACATTTTCTTGTGAAAAGTAGAACATATAAAAAGATAACCTCTTAGACACAAATGCTGAGGGCCAGTTGTTGGAATGAATCCGCAAGGGACTGAATTATAATAAACTAACAAATTCCAAGGATAAGTACCGAGCACCATTCCAGCAACTTACAGAACAGCTTGGTGTTGCAATGACTGCAAGAACGAACATATTTTGAAACGGGGCTCTCTCTCTTCTCTCTCTCTCTCTCTCTCTCTCTCTCTCTCTCTCTCTCTCTCTCTCTCTCTCTCTCTCCGGGTGTATAGATTAAGCATCGGATTTCTATGAAAAAAAAAGAAATCACCCAGTCTATTCGAACTTATTTCAAAGAAGATCCTGGATATCTTGTATACTCTCGACAACCGAATATACCTGTTCCCATGTCTACTGTAGCCCACGGACAAAAAGCAAACCCGAGATGTGTTGGAGGGTGTCCTGGGTAACGGAAGTACCGTCGACTTTCAGGAAGCTAAGCAGTGCCAGACTTCGCTCCTTAAAATCGGAACGCCTTACGTTCAGTCGTATGGAGTACTTCGGGAAATCCAGGGTGTGACGGTGGTCGAAAGTGCTAAGTGTATGGTTGCCATGAGTGGAGCTCTCTCTCTCTCTCTCTCTCTCTCTCTCTCTCTCTCTCTCTCTCTCTCTCTCTCTCTCTCTCTGCTGCAATCTGGGGTCTGGATAAAGCCGCAGTGAATTGTGAGAAAGTACATTTGTTTGCTTTAAAGAAATTTCTTGGGGTTTCACTACAAACATCTAATGATTTGATTTATGGGGAAACTAATAGGTATCCAATATATCTAAATTCTATAGTTAGATGTATTCGTTACTGGTTGAAACTGATACAAATGAACGATTCTAGGTTACCAAAGAAAGCTTATAACATGTTGTGTAATCTGGATGCTAGGTGAAAACCAAACTGGGCAACAAAGTTGAGAATTAAGTTATATGAATTAGGCTTTGGATATGTCTGGTTAAATCAGGGTGTAGGAGATGAACCGACTTTTATTCGAATGGTTCGTACAAGACTGGTTGATAGTAGATAGCAAGAATGGAATTCCCACATAAATGATAGTACTAGATTTGATTTGTATAGACAATATAATTCCTTGCATCATATTCCGACTTATTTGTCAATGAAAATGGACAGATATCTGAAATTTATAATGACAAGATTTAGACTGGGAATATCGGATATCTTTGTTCATCATTTTCGTTATAGGCAACATTACAACTCTGATCTAATCTGTCCATTATGCAAAAATGCATATGAAGATGGAGTTCATTTTGTATTACAGTGTACTGCCTTGAGTGGTCTTAGAGATGAGTTCATTCCGCCTAAATATTACAGACAACCATCTGTATTTAGACTCATCTTACTTATGGCCTGCACTAAAGAGGATGTTGTTAAAAAAATTTGCCTTGTACCTATACAAAGCCTTCAAATTCCGAAGCACAGTTTGTTCTTGAGCATGTGCTGTTTTCGTTTTCATCAATATGATTTACAATATTTTTGTCAATGTGTAATCCACCCCATCATAAAGGGCTGTGGCCTATAATGATTAAATCATCCGTATCCGTATCCGTATCTCTCTCTCTCTCTCTCTCTCTCTCTCTCTCTCTCTCTCTCTCTCTCTCTCTCTCTCTCTCTCTCTCTCTTAAGATGTAGCTAAGAAGTCTTTAACAATAATTGCTGTTTGTTAATGTTTATTCGGCTAAAGACGATATACGGTTTTGGTGGATCATCTCACCTACCCCATTCCCCCCCTGCTCCCCCCCCCCCCCCCCCCCCCCCCCCCCTCCCACCGCTCTTCCTCCCGGTGTTTTGATTTTGAATCGGGTTTCTAAGAATTCAGAGGTTTATTGGATCAAGAATCGAGATTTTAGTGGGGGTCTATTCTTCCAGTCTGTCCTGGAGAAAAAAAAATGGCATAGTCTATTTCAAGTTATTTCTCAGAAGGTCCTAGTCTAATTAACTCGTCTCTTTTCCCAACGCGGCTTATGATGAAAGATGAGAGTCTCTTCCTCCAAAAGACTTACTGCTATATTGGATGCCTCTCAAAGTGTGTCCAATAAGAGCCTGCTGGCATACAATGCCTAGGTATAATCAGATTGGTCTTGTATGACTCTCAAAGTGCCACCCTCCAAACAACATGAATTTATCATACAGTGTGATCGGTCATCACTCCGTCTACCACTTTCCATCGAAGCTCCCAGAATAAAACTAATCCTCAGATGCCGCATTGGGAGGTCTTCTGGGCGCCGGAAGTGTTGTCGTCTTTCTGGAAGCTGAAGAGTGCCAGACTTCACGGTAAAATTTGAACTCTCTCTCTCTCTCTCTCTCTCTCTCTCTCTCTCTCTCTCTCTCTCTCTCTCTCTCTCTCTCTCTTTTAAAGATATAGCTAAAATGGTGTTATGTGTGTCTGAGTCCGTGTGTACCTGTGTGTGTGTGAATGAGTGTGTGTGTGTATGCGTGTGTGTGTGTGTGTGTGTGTGTGTGTGTGTGTGTGTGTGTGTGTGTGTGTGTGTGTGTGCGTGTGTGTGTATGTATGTATGTGTGTGTGTGTGTGTGTGTGTGTGTGTGTGTGCGTGCGTGTGCGTATGTGTGTGTGCGTATGCGTGTGTGTGTGTGTGTGTGTGTGTGTGTGCGTGTGCTGTGTGTGTGTGTGTGTGTGTGTGTGTGTGTGTGTGTGTGTGTGTGTTTATAGGTGTATGTCTCACATTTGAATCTCATTTGCTGCATCATACCAACAGAGAGAAATAGAGTGATCACATGAGTCTATCAAATGTTACATTTTAAATTTGAATTCATTTTTTTTAATGACATCTCAAAATATACAATATAACGTTTCAGTTCGGATTTTCGCATCTACGTCTGCTAAGCATTAAACACAAACACACACACATAAATATGGCAAAGACAGGCGGGCATATTTTCCCCCGTTTCCTCCCCTTTACATACACCGTCCTTATGATAGCCTCAATTTCCTTCTGGTTCTTAAAAGGACACATTTCGTTGCAGATGTTTGCCTTCTTTGACTCATAGGCGCAAGACTCCCCCCCCCCCCCCCACCACACACACACCCGTCCCCTCCTGCCCTACTCATCCAATGGACAGTTGTGACCAAGTCGACTCTATTCCTATGAAGAACCGGAACAGGAATGGTATCAGCATGGCTGAAATAGGAACTTCTTCTTCTTCTGCGTACGCAGGCTGATACTCCTGTGGACACCCCTGTATAGGGAGTGGAGCTTTGTGTGTATGACCGTTTCTATCCCGCCATTAAGGCAGCCATACTCCAACTTCGGGGAAGGTGCATGCTATGTGTAATGTGTCATCCATACCAATGGCCAAACTGGCCTTCTCTTCAGAAAGTTGGTGATGGGATTTGACGTGCGTGCAAGATGTTATGCGTGCCTTCACACATGGAACCTCGGTATATAGTCTCATTCGAAGGACTGTATGGGAAATGGAGTCAGAACCAACGTTAACTCCGAGGGAAAACCCCCCCTGTATGAAACGGCCCGGCGGAGATTCGAACCTGCAACCCCAAGATTACGGGTCCAGCGTTCTACCAATGAGCTATTACGGCCCCCACTGAAAGATCGACAACGCTGCGCCATCCTGAGCGGCGAGAAGAAAACATGCGAATCATAAACACTCACAGTGAGTCAGCAAACCAGAACTAAAATCTTGGACAGGAGATGTTATAGTAAAACACTAAACATTAAACATATTCATCATTAACAGCAACAAACCACCACGCCTAACCACCACGCTACACATTACATCATACGAACATCTGGCTGACATTAGTAAAGAAAACAAGATGCAAAACATATAAACGTACTTCCAGTACAGTGACAGACAGGGGAGACAATTTCCAGTTAGTGGAAGAAAAAATTCGACAGTGTGGTGGTTATTTTCCTTATCGGACTTGAGTTTTTAAAATCATCATTTACAGCTGTTAGTAACAGCTATTCTGGTAAAATAAAACATCAGGCATTATCCGTGACCCATAATGAACATACCTACAAATTTTCAGAAAGATCGGCCCAGAAGTTTTGTCTGGAGTGAGTGGATCACATTTTGACCATGGATGGACAAACACACACACACACACACACACACACACACACACACACACACACACACACACACACACACACACAGGCAGTATTCTTCATACCCATTGTTAAGTACTCCCTGTTCTATAAGAATTGGGAGTACAACAAAACCACGCTTGTGTGTCTACATAACCGGGTTCAATGGTCTTGTTCCAAGAGTCCCCGGGGAGCAACTGGAAGAGAGGGACAGAGGGGAATACAGA
>CM065716.1:9178947-9186285 GCA_033310375.1 Conus canariensis
CCCCCCCCCACCTGCAATTTTGGATCAGCAGTATACAGGCGCCTCTATATTTTAACCCCTCTTTTTTATGCTTGTTTTGATGTACTGATTTTCTGTATTGTATTCCAAGAAGATTCTGGCAATGGCCTTGAAGATGTACAGATCTGAAAATAACAATCACCACGTCAGGCTGTGTGAGGAGGGTAGTTGGGGCGATCGGGGTGGGGGGGGGGGGGGGGGTGAGTTTAAGACGGGACGCGATAGTGATAGGGGATGGGTGAGGGGTGGAAACGAGGTATTCTTGAACAGAAAGATGTACATACTTTTTGAATTTCGTTCACAGTGTAAATGCCATACCAACAAAGAGAAATGATCCGTAAGCGTGTGGAAGGAGGGGACCGTTTCTGTTGCACGTTGTGCGATAACATTAGTTTCACGGTTTGTTTTCAAACACGTGCCCATGCTCAACCATTTTAAATACCATTCCTCACGAACACATGCAAGGACGGAATCATACATTCCTTGCACAGCTACATACAACTTTTACTTAACCACTTTCCTTAGAACATTCCACGAAACATTTCTATTCACAGAATCAAAAGCTTTCTGGAAATTAACAGCAACAACATACATTTTTTTTCTTTTTTTTTAAAAACATATATTTCTGTACTAAGCCAATAATTTTAAATATGTGGTTTATTTTGCTGTATTCAGATCGAAATCCAGCTTGTTCTATTATTTTCTCTTCTTTTTCCGACCAGGTAGTGGATGTGTCATTAAGAATATGAATATAGATTTTGCTTGGAATACTTTTAGTGCAACGCCTCTAGACCATGCCTCAGGAAAGATTCCATGATTGAAATGCGATTTAGAAAGAACCACCATGAAATCAATAATAACCGATGGGAGGGAGGAGGAAAGGGATGGACAATTAGACAGAGAGAGACAATGACAATGACAATGCTTTATTGACAATAGTTAAACAACCCTAAGTCCTGTTTCGGTCAAACTCAAAAACCTCTTTGGTATTTTGTCCTCTGAAAATGTAGACATTGTAAACTCATTTGCTAAGTTTGTGGCGGACGCTTTTCGACTTAGACAGAACAAACTTAATATGCAGGCTGTGTTTGTAGATCTGATTATGCAATAAGTTATTAATTGTGATGACAATAATTATTGTTTGATGAATGGTCTCTTTCTTTATTTTCTTGTTATGTGTACTGTTTAACTGTTTTCTGTGTGTACGCTTGTTTTTTGACTCGCATTTCTATTGTTGGCAGAGTTTGGCAACACTAAGTGGAAATTGCGCATGCACTCCCTTGGCATAAGGGTTGTTAAATATTGTCAATAAAGCATTGTCATTGTTATTGTCATTTTCATAGAGAGAGAGAGAGAAGAGAGAGAGAGAGAGAGAGAGAGAGAAAGAGACAGACAGACAGACAGACAGAATGGCAGACACCATAGTGTAAGCGAGTGTAAATTGAAAAGCGCTTTCAGCTTGGTCTCTAGCCGAGGATAGGCGCTATATAAGTATTAATAATAATAATAATAATAATAATTGACAGAAAGACAGACGGGGGAGGGGGGAGGTGGGGGAGCCTCAGTGGGGTGCAACGGAGGGAGCAGGGCGAGGGGGGTGGGGGAGGAGGTGCCAAACAGACACAGAGGCACATCGACAGACTGTCATACAGATAGACATACATACGTTTAAGTGCATAACCTTTCAATCACAGAAATTATAAACTGCTACTTTCCAATCACACAGTTCTTTCACAATTCTATTCACTGTAGATACGCTCCTGGCAATGAAACAGTGAATAATATTTAATAATATTTACCAGGGCGTTTTACGTTAATTAAGATCATTACTGAATAAATGATCAAAACCATGGGGTAGAACGGGGTTTTAACTGAACACAGCATGAATATTATCAGCTCTGTTGAAGCAGCCAGTATGAAGGAGTTCTTTCCTCCATCTTTGAAGCTCATTCTAAAAACTCCTCACGATCACTTTTCATCATAAACGTGAATGAAAACCATTAGAGGATCCATCTATATTAATGCAGGGATGACTCATTCCTCTCTCCGTAACGACATCGAGGTCATGTCTGTATTGGATACATGTCTTACAGAGAGAGAGAGAGAGAGAGAGAGAGAGAGAGAGAGAGAGAGAGAGAGAGAGAGAGAGAGAGAGAGAGGACAAGACAAGACAAAATTATTTACGAGGTTAAGAGATAAGCACTAGCGTGCCTTTTAACAAGCCGTCCTCACCCTGAGTAGGGTCAACAATGCAAAATAAGACAAGGCAATAAGTTCAAGAGAGAGAGAGAGAGAGAGAGAGGAGAGAGAGAGACAGACAGACAGGACAGAAGACAGACAGACAGACAGACAGACAGACAGACAGACAGACAGAGACAGAGAGAAAGGCAGCGAGTGAGAGTCCTTTTCGTACACCCAAAGGGTTAAAAAAAATCTATTCACAACAAACACTTTACATATTGTCTGTCTCTGTCTCTGTCTCTGTCTGTCTGTCTGTCTGTCTGTCTGTCTCTCTCTCTCTCTCTCTCTCTCTCTCTCTCTCTCACACACACACACACACACACACACACACACACAACACACACACAAGAAACGTTTGCATGCATACACAAGTGTATCCACACACGTACACGCACACACACAAATACACACACACACCACACACACACACACACACACACACACACACACACACACACACACACACACAAGAAACGTTTGCATGCATACACAAGTGTATCCACACACGTACACGCACATGTGCGTTTCTCCGCAAGCCGTCGTGCGGGCGTACACACACACACACACACACACACACACACACACACACACACACACACACACACACACACACACACACGGGGTGAACTCAGGCTCATGCTACCGATCGGACGCAGTTTGTACGAGCTCCTACAATTATTTATGTATTTGATTAGTTGTGGTGGTTAATTGACCTTATTCAGCAAATGACCTGTTCATTGGACACCTACCGACAAAATGTTGGCGTGTTCGCTGTGTTTTTGTCCAACATTTTGTACAAAAAAGCAACAACAACAACAAAAATGATTGGACGACCGAGAAAGCTACGCAGCACAACGGCGGCCATGAAGTTCACTGTGTTGTGCTTTGTCACAGCATTACTTCTCCGTGCAGGTGTTGAACCCAACCCTGGGCCTACCAAAGGTGACAAGTCAAGGCAAACCAGAATGGCGAGCGTCAACCAAAGTTCTTCTTCTGACGAATCCGGGACTGCAGCTGGGAATAAACAAGAATCCATCGCTGATGTGATGAATGTGCTAAAAGACATGTCTGTGAAAATAAATTCTGTGGACAGCAAAATAGATGCACTCAGTGGCAAGATGCAGAAAGGATTCGGTGATGAAGGAAAACAGGGAGCTGAAAGAGAGAGTTGAGCGACTGGAAGACAAACTAGATGACCTAGAAGGGAGGAGCAGGCGAAATAACCTGCTTTTCCACGGAATCTCAGCTCCGAGTGGACGTCAAGAAACTTGAACTGACTGTGAAGAAGCTGTGAAGAGTGTGATCAAAGACAAGCTGGGCATTGAAGATGACATTGAAATCGAACGTGCACATCGTCTTCGTGGTGGTAAAACTCCGCAACCGATCATTGCCTGTTTCAGTCGCTTCGAACAGAAAGAGAAGGTTCTGTTCGAACGTCGTAAGCTGAAGGATACTGGCGTCTCTGTGTCGGAGGACTTCACCCTTCGTGTGAGAGAAAAGCGACGGCGACTACTACCGTTCCTCAGAGACGCCAAGAACGCCAACAAGAGGGCGTACCTGCGTTACGACTCACTGATCATCGAAGGGAAATCTTACCACTACAGTGAAGAAACCCAGCGTCTTGTGGAACGACAGGGAGCAAGATGAAGAGCAGGCCGGCACAACGACAACAGAAAGAGAAGGAGGATTTCCGCTTCGTACCCCAACCTTCACACGATGACAGAGATGAGGACAGTGAACAACAGCGCAACAAACGAACCAGAAAACCACACGCGAGGAAGTCAGTGACACAAACTGCGATGATCGTATGACTATT
This sequence comes from Conus canariensis, assembly GCA_033310375.1. Lineage (NCBI taxonomy): Eukaryota > Metazoa > Mollusca > Gastropoda > Neogastropoda > Conidae > Conus > Conus canariensis. Next base: position 9,183,023 of record CM065716.1, read on the forward strand.
TTGCTAATCGCGTTGAAGAGGATACCGATTGTGGTTGTGATTCGTTTTGTGATCATGGACTTTGATTAGTGACAGAACACGTGTGTTTCAGACGATGGCGTGGAATGTTCAAGGCCTAAAGAGCAAATTAAATAACATTTCCTTTAAACATTTTTGTGAACATTTCCAGATCTTTGGACTGTCAGAAATATGGTCTTGCAAGCGTCGAGGACATTGAAAATGCTTTTCCGGACTTTAAAGTTTTCTTTTCTCCACGCTCACATCGTTTGAAAGGGGGTGTGGCTGTGTGTGTGCACAAAACTATCGCTGAACATGTTGAACAGTTGCTGGGAAAGGTAGAGGATAATGTGTTTCTGAAGATTGGTAAGTCTGTTTGAATTACTCCTTTGATGTCATTTTGCCTTTGTTTATGTTGCCCCAGAACATTCTGTTATTTACGGCGAAGACAACGCCAGTGGAATCGATCAGTAGCAAATCAATATGACAGAAATTATGCATGAATGTCCTGACTTACCTTGGATTCTATGTGGGGATTTTAATGCTCGCACTGGGGGCCTTTCAGATATAGATGATACTGAAAATGATGATATCTTGTTCAGATGATCCAACCACAACAAAACGAAAATCAAAAGATAGTGTTACAAACAATTTTGGATTGAACCTCATCGAACTTTTAAAAGAGAACGATTTATTTATTGTTAACGGAAGAACTAGAAAGTGACAAAGAGGGTGAAATAACATGTGTAGCGAACAGGGGAATGAGTGTTGTCGACTATTTTCTTTGTTCAAAACAGATGTTTTTACCTTGTTTTAGATATGTATATATCAGAAGATGTGAATCGGACCATTTCCCCTATTGTTCTGCACATAGATGACAGAAAAATTGATTGTGTAACTTCAGTTTCTGAGAATGATGTACAATTGGAAAACGAGACAAAATTTTACATCGGACAACAGGATTTAGGGTCCTTTTCAGAATATTACAAGAGAACCAAGTACAGGGGCTGACAGATTTCATGAGGCTCTTAATCAGGATGTAAACACGGTCTCGGAGTTCCTTGTTTCCTTCGTGCAAAAAGCAGCCGAAAAAATGAGGTCAAAGCCAAAATCCCCAGTTTCACGTGGACAGCCACCGTGGTGGGATCAGGAATGTGAAAGTGCGAAGCAAGAAAAATACAGGCACCTGCAAAGTTCAGATTTACAAATAAACGTGATGACTTGCTCCAATACTCGACCTGAAAAAATCGTTTAAGTCTCTTTGCTATTCAAAACAAGAAGAATAATCAGAACATTTTAAATGACCTGAACGAAGCATGTAATGAAATAAATTCAAAATCATTTTGGCAAAAAGTACGTTCATTGACGACACAAAACCTAAAAACACCCAGTTCAATATCGCCTGGTAAATGGTTTCATTACTTCAAGTCCCTATTGACAACAGAACCTAATGTCGTTGATGCTGACTTTAATCAAGAAGTTACTGATACGCTTTACAATCATCAGTCTGAAACATGCGAAGAATGTAACACCTTTGAATTTGACCATGAAATTTCCGAATCTGAGATACATGATGCGATTAAAGGAATGAAAAGGGGTAAAGCTTCCGGCCCGGATGGCCTGCCTTCGGATCTTTTCCACGAGGGAAGAAACGTACTTGTTAGATTTTTATATCCCTTGTTCAATAAGGTATTTGAAAGTGGTGACTACCGTGAAGGCTGGACTAAGGCAGTTTATTTTTCCTTTACATAAGAAAGGCAGTCGCGGATGTGTAGACAACTACAGAAGCATTTCCTTGCTAAACGTAATCAGTAAAATTTACAATTCGATTATCAACAGGAGATTGTCACTTTCCTGCGACCACCATGAATGTATTCCTGAAGCTCAAGCCGGTTTCCGGAAGGCTACAGCACCTTAGACAACATCTTTACCTTGCAATCACTTGTACAGAAGTACTTGACCAAACAAGGTGGCCGCTTTTACTCGCTTTTCGTAGACTTTTCTAAAGCCTTTGATAGTGTTGACAGAAAAAAAGCTGTTGTATGTACTGCTTGCTAAAGGAATTCATGGGAAAATGTTCAAAACTCTGCAAGGGATGTATAAAAGTGTAAAAGCTGCTGTCTGTGTTGGAGATAAAAGTACAGAATATTTTCAGTGCATGTCTGGAGTACGCCAAGGATGTGTCCTAAGTCCCCTTCTGTTTTCCATATTCTTATCTGAATTACAAGCTGAGCTGATGAATTGTGGCGCTCGCGGTATTGTATTTTTGGGGATCCATTGGTATTTTCCTTTTGATGTATGCTGATGACCTTGCTGTTGTCTCTGACACTGTAGCTGATCTTCAAAAGAAGATTTACTGTCTGAAAACATACTGCAAAAGATGAGGTCTGAATGTCAATATGGATAAGACAAAGGTTGTTGTTTTCAAAAATGGTGGCTTTATTAATAAGTGTGAAAAGTGGTTCTTTAATGGTAACGAGTTAAAAGTCGAGCCCTCTTGGGGTCATCTTTTCTTTCTCCTTCAAATGAACTAAAAGTGTGGATGCTCTTTCTGGTAAAGCTTTAAGAGCCGTCACAGGGATAAAAAAGCTATACTATTAAATTACAAATGCTACCAGTTGATATGGTATTTAAAATTTTCGATACAAAAGTTAAGCCCATTCTATTGTATGGTTCTAAAATCTGGGGATTTGAAAAATACGATGCATTGAAAAGGTACAAGTAAAAATATGCAAAATGATACTGGGGGTCGGAAGAGATGCAAAAAAACAGTGTAGCAATGGGAGCATGTGGAAGGCTTCCAATATTTGTCGACACACAGACCCGACTTGTGAAATACTGGTGCAGGATTGTAAACCTGTCTAATGATAGGTACCCAAAGCAATGCTATGACATGTTACGCGCACATGATTTGTCAGGGCGGAAGAACTGGGCTTCACAAGTCAGGCTATTATTATGCAAGTACGGTTTTGGCTACGTTTGGGCTATGCCACATCCGGGACATACTAGGTATTTCATAGAACAGTTCAAGAGCAGATTAAAAGATGATCATATCAAAATTGGCACGACTCCGTCTCTTCAGAGGAGGATTACTGTTTACACCATCCAGAAATTATAAGGGCAAATTACATCATAAGTCTGGACCATGTCGCACATAGACGTGCAATCTGATTACTAAGGTGTAATCGCTTGCCTCTGAATGGTATCCCTCGTTCTGGACAATTAAGAGTTGACCCATACTGTAAACAATGTGATGGTGACCAGAT
>CM065716.1:9186385-9198885 GCA_033310375.1 Conus canariensis
TTCTTCTTCTAAAGAACCCCGGGACTGCAGCTGGGAATAAACAAGACCCATCGCGAGTGATGAATGTCCCTAAAAGAACGTTCCCTTTGAAAATAAATTCTGTGGACAGCAAAATAGAGCACTCAGTGGCAAGATGCAAAAGGATTCGGTGATGAAGGAAAACAGGGAGCTGAAAGAGAGAGTTGAGCGACTGGAAGACAAACTAGATGACCTAGAAGGGAGGAGCAGGCGAAATAACCTGCTTTTCCACGGAATCTCAGCTCCGAGTGGACGTCAAGAAACTTGGACTGACTGTGAAGAAGCTGTGAAGAGTGTGATCAAAGACAAGCTGGGCATTGAAGATGACATTGAAATCGAACGTGCACATCGTCTTCGTGGTGGTAAAACTCCGCAACCGATCATTGCCTGTTTCAGTCGCTTCGAACAGAAAGAGAAGGTTCTGTTCGAAACGTCGTAAGCTGAAGGATACTGGCGTCTCTGTGTCGGAGGACTTCACCCTTCGTGTGAGAGAAAAGCGACGGCGACTACTACCGTTCCTCAGAGACGCCAAGAACGCCAACAAGAGGGCGTACCTGCGTTACGACTCACTGATCATCGAAGGGAAATCTTACCACTACAGTGAAGAAACCCAGCGTCTTGTGGAACGACAGGGAGCAAGATGAAGAGCAGGCCGGCACAACGACAACAGAAAGAGAAGGAGGATTTCCGCTTCGTACCCCAACCTTACACACGATGACAGAGATGAGGACAGTGGACAACAGCGCAACAAACGAACCAGACAACACACGCGAGGAAGTCAGTGACACAAACTGCGATGATCGTATTGACTTTTTTCGCTAAATCGCGTTGAAGAGATACCGATTGTGGTTGTGATTCGTTTTGTGATCATGGACTTTGGATTAGTGACAGAACACGTGTGTTTCAGACGATGGCGTGGAATGTTCAAGGCCTAAAGAGCAAATTAAATAACATTTCTTTAAACATTTTTGTGAACATTTCCAGATCTTTGGACTGTCAGAAATATGGTCTTGCAAGCGTGAGGACATTAAAAATGCTTTTTCCGACTTTAAAGTTTTCTTTTTCTCCTCGCTCACATCGTTTGAAAGGAGGGTGTGGCTGTGTGGGTGCACAAAACTATCGCTGAACATGTTGAACAGTTGCTGGGAAAGGTAGAGGATAATGTGTTTTCTGAAGATTGGTAAGTCTGTTTGAATTACTCCTTTGATGTCATTTTGCCTTTGTTTATGTTGCCCCAGAACATTCTGTTATATTACGGCGAAGACAACGCCAGTGGAATCGATCAGTAAGCAAACATATGACAGAAATTATGCATGAATGTCCTGACTTACCTTGGATCTATGTGGGGATTTTAATGCTCGCACTGGGGGCCTTTCAGATATAGATGATACTGAAAAAAATTTTGATTGAATTAAATTGTCAGATGATCCACAAACAAACGAAAATCAAAAGATAGTGTTACAAACAATTTTGGATTGAACCTCATCGAACTTTAAAAGAAACGATTTATTTATTGTTAACGGAAGAACACAAAGTGACAAAGAGGGTGAAATAACATGTGTAGCGAACAGGGAATGAGTGTTGTCGACTATTTCTTTGTTCAAAACAGATTTTTTACCTTGTTTTAAGATATGTAATATCAGACAGATGTGAATCGGACCATTTCCCTATTGTTCTGCACATAGATGACAGAAAAATTGATTGTGTAACTTCAGTTCTGAGAATGATGTACAATTGGAAAACGAGACAAAATGTTACATCCGACAACAGGATTTAGGGTCCTTTTCAGAATATGTACAAGAGAACCAAGTACAGGGGCTGACAGATTTCATGGAGGCTCTTAATCAGGATGTAAACACGGTCTCGGAGTCCTTGTTTCCTTCGTGCAAAAAGCAGCCGAAAAAATGAGGTCAAAGCCAAAATCCCCAGTTTCACGTGAACAGCCACCGTGGTGGGATCAGGAATGTGAAAGTGCGAACAAGAAAAATACAGGCACCTGCAAAAGTTCAGATTTACAAATGAACGTGATGACTTGCTCGAATATCTCGACCTGAAAAAATCGTTTAAGTCTCTTTGCTGTTCAAAACAAGACAGAATAATCAGAACATTTTAAATGACCTGAATGAAGCATGTAATGAAATAAATTGAAAATCATTTTGGCAAAAAGTACGTTCATTGACGACACAAAACCTAAAAACACCCAGTTCAATATCGCCTGGTAAATGGTTTCATTACTTCAAGTCCCTATTGTCAACAGAACCTAATGTTGTTGATGCTGACTTTAATCAAGAAGTTAACTGATACGCTTTACAATCATCAGTCTGAAACATGCGAAGAATGTAACACCTTTGAATTTGACCATGAAATTTCCGAATCTGAGATACATGATGCGATTAAAGGAATGAAAAGGGTAAAGCTTCCGGCCCGGATGGCCTGCCTTCGGATCTTTTCCGCGAGGGAAGAAACGTACTTGTTAGAATTTTTACATCCTTTGTTCAATAAGGTATTTGAAAGTGGTGACTACCTTGAAGCTGGCTAGTGGTGACTACCTGAGCTGATAGGCAGTTATTTTTCCTTTACATAAGAAAGGCAATCGCGGATGTGTAGACAACTACAGAAGCATTTCCTTGCTAAACGTAATCAGTAAAATTTACAATTCGATTATCAACAGGAGATTGTCACTTTCTGCGACCACCATGAATGTATTCCTGAAGCTCAAGCCGGTTTCCGGAAGGCTACAGCACCTAGACACATCTTTACCTTGCAATCACTTGTACAGAAGTACTTGACCAAACAAGGTGGCCGCTTTTACTCGCTTTTCGTAGACTTTTCTAAAGCCTTTGATAGTGTTGACAGAAAAAAAGCTGTTGTATGTACTGCTTGCTAAAGGAATTCATGGGAAAATGTTCAAAACTCTGCAAGGGATGTATAAAAGTGTAAAAGCTGCTGTCTGTGTTGGAGATAAAAGTACAGAATATTTCAGTGCATGTCTGGAGTACGCCAAGGATGTGTCCTAAGTCCCCTTCTGTTTTCCATATTCTTATCTGAATTACAAGCTGAGTTGATGAATTGTGGCGCTCGCGGTATTGGTATTTTTGGGGATCCATTGGTATTTTCCTTTTGATGTATGCTGATGACATTGCTGTTGTCTCTGACACTGTAGCAGATCTTCAAAAGAAGATTTACTGTCTGGAAAACATACTGCAAAAGATGAGGTCTGAATGTCAATATGGATAAGACAAAGGTTGTTGTTTTCAAAAATGGTGGCTTTATTAATAAGTGTGAAAAGTGGTTCTTTAATGGTAACGAGTTAAAAGTCGAGCCCTCTTGGGGTCATCTTTTCTTTCTCCTTCAAATGAACTTAATGTGTGGATGCTCTTTCTGGTAAAGCTTTAAGAGCCGTCACAGGGATAAAAAAGCTATACTTTAAATTACAAATGCTACCAGTTGATATGGTATTTAAAATTTTCGATACAAAAGTTAAGCCCATTCTATTGTATGGTTCTAAAATCTGGGGATTTGAAAAATACGATGCATTGAAAAGGTACAAGTAAAAATATGCAAAATGATACTGGGGGTCGGAAGAGATGCAAAAAAACAGTGTAGCAACTGGGAGCATGTGGAAGGCTTCCAATATTTGTCGACACACAGACCCGACTTGTGAAATACTGGTGCAGGATTGTAAACCTGTCTAATGATAGGTACCCAAAGCAATGCTATGAAATGTTACGCGCACATGATTTGTCAGGGCGGAAGAACTGGGCTTCACAAGTCAGGCTATTATTATGCAAGTACGGTTTTGGCTCCGTTTGGGCTATGCCACATCCGGGACATACTAGGTATTTCATAGAACAGTTCAAGAGCAGATTAAAAGATGCATCATATCAAAATTGGCACGACTCCGTCTCTTCAGAGGAGGATTACTGTTTACACCATCCAGAAATTATAAGGGCAAATTACATCATAAGTCTGGACCATGTCGCACACAGACGTGCAATCTGATTACTAAGGTGTAATCGCTTGCCCCTGAATGGTATCCCTCGTTCTGGACAATTAAGAGTTGACCCATACTGTAAACAATGTGATGGTGACCAGATTGAAGACCTGGTGCATTTTCTTTTTGTATGCAGTAAGTACTCTTCTCTGAGAAAGAAATTTCTGCCTCTATATTATTATCGTTTTCCTAGCACACTGAAAGTACAATTACTTTGTCAAAATCTTAAAGGTAAGCTTGCTTTGAAAACTGCGTTTTATATTGTTGAATGCCTAAAAGTAAGATGTGGATGTGGTAAAAGCTGCAGCAGTGTCTTTTCTTTCATTTTTGTATGAAAGGTTCACCTATAACTAGATGTTGATTACTGCAATTCTCCTTGTCATTATGGGCCGGATGGCCTGCAAAGACTGAAATTAAATTAATGTTGTTATTGTTATTGTTACACACACACACACACACACACACACACACACACACACACACACACACACACACACACACACACACACACACAATTTAACCACCATCTTAACGCATGCCTTGCTGTAAAATGGAAAAGGCTGAAAAACAATACCATAAATCTCACCGACGGACATGGACAGAATCAAACCCCACTTCCTACAAACTTCACAATGATTGCATCCCCACACCACAACTTTGCTTTTATTTATCTTGGTGTGTGTGTGTGTGTGTGTGTGTGTGTGTGTGTGGTGTGTGTGTGTGTGTGTGTGTGTGTGTGTGTGTTGTGTGTGTGTGTGTGTGTGCTATCTTCCCAGTGGATTTAAATCAGAATCCGAGTAGTGAAAATAATGGCCTGGCTAGTGTTCCCTTGAGCTCCACATATCACCAAGTGCGCTGCTGAATTCAGCCTCCATCGCGTTCTAATTGAAGAGAAAGACAGACAGACAGACAGACAGACAGACAGAGAGAGAGAGAGAGAGAGGTGAGAGAGAGATGGGGAGTGTGTGTGTGAGAGAGAGAGAGACAGAGAGAGAGGGAGAGAGAGAGAGAGAGTGTGTGTGTGTTGTGTGTGTGTGTGTGTGTGTGTGTGTGTGTGGTGTGAGGTGAGAGAGAGAGAGAGAGAGAGAGAGAGAGAGAGAGAGAGAGAGAGAGAGAGAGATTGGTTCCTATGTTTGTGAACAAAAACAAGTAAAGCGTAATGAACGAAATTCAAGTATTGAAAGGAATGAAATGGTAGGAAACCAAACAAATAATATCCACACATAAAAAAAACAGGGAAAAAAAGAAGAGAAGAAGAAAGAAACTAAGATGAAAGAAGCCTGTTGTCTGATAGTGTTGAAGGATTGTAGAAATGAAAGACAGAAAGTGACATAAAAGGACGAAATGATATGGAATGAAATAAGATGTGAAACAACAATGGACACAAAAAATCAAGGAAATCCATGGACGTCCATTGCGAAACAAGACAGAACGAGTTCCAAAGACAGAAATGCCAGAGGGATCTCATAATCAGTAGCATAATCAGTAGGGGTCAGCGCTCACACTCCCCCCCCCCCCCCCAAAAAAAAAAAAAAAAAAAAAAAAAAATCAAAATACTTATATGAAAATGGAACGCTTACTTTTCCCCTTCATAACAGACAGAAACACTTTACCGGATTAAAGGTGTGTGTGCGTGTGTGTGTGTGCGTGTGTGTGTGTGTGTGTGTGTGTGTGTGTGTTGTGTGTGTGTTGGCGTGTGTGTGTGTGTGTGTGTGTGTGTGTGTGTGTGTGTGAGAGAGAGAGAGAGAGAGAGAGAGAGAGAGAAGAGAGAGAGAACGTTTTGCGTTTAGGCTTAAACAAATTGTTGAACATGAACAATGCATAAAAACAGCTGGAGAGAACAGACAACACTAAAGCTAACTCAAATTTTAAAACGAACTCAAATGAAATGAGAGACAACATTTAAACTGTATTTCTGGCTATCTCAGAAACATAATAAATAGAATGATTTGCAGTTTAACGCATCTTGAGTGTGGTATGGTAAGAGGTGTGTGTGTGTGTGTGTGTGTGTGTGTGGTGCGTGCGTGCGTGCGTGCGTGCGTGCGTGCGTGCGTGCGTGCGTGCGTGCGTGCGTGCGTGGTGTGTGTGTGTGTGTGTGTGTGTGTGTGTGTGTGTGTGTGTGTGTTTTACATAAAGAAAAGAAAGAGACAGAGACCTGTTTCTGTTCATAGCGTACTGGCAGCTTCCATTTTCGTCCAGAGCTTCTGTCGGGCAAGTCTGGCATCTTTCAGTTTCCGGAAAGACGGAGCACTTAGGTTACCCAGGAGACCACCCAATACTACCATCTCTAATTCGTCTTTCGTCTCTCGGCTGAAATAGACACATTTGGTGATGAGCATGGGTGCCGTTATGTGACTAACCTCTCAGAGGGTTTGGTTAAGCGGGAGTGATATGGTGTTATCGCAGTCTTATGAATTTTTGTTTTGTTACACGCGGGAATTGCTGATATCCACAAATAAGTGGTTGGTGTTATCTAGCAGTATGCGATATTCATATTTTTAGGTGGACGGGGATTTGGTCGGGGGCGTGGGGATGGGGGGGGGGGTATGGGGGATGGAGAAGGTGGGAGCGTATAAGACCAATCCAATTATGTTTAAAGTATGCAAGTAGGCTTCTATCTGGCATATGCCCGTAGGATTGTATCCAACACAGCCTTTTTTCTGGTTCGAGTTATCTTCCCATAGTTTCTAGGAAGGAGTCACACATAAGGTAACGTAAGGTAATGTTGCTTATAGCCTAGCCGACCACAAAGGGCCATATCAGGGCTGTCATCACGTTAACATCAACTCACAAGTCCTCCATTCACACAGCTCTTTAATAAATAAAAAAATAATTAAAAAAAAAAAAAAACATCCTCTAAAACCCACCTGACATTTTGTCAAAAGTCTTTCCACTATAAAATCTCAGATCCGAGGAAAAATGTTCATCTCTTTCAAGAATTCAAAGATCGCATCAGGTGGAACATCTCTGAACAAGGTTTTCATGGAATCTGCTGTAAAATGTTTGTGTCTCACATCATGCTAAGTCCCAACATTCTAAAAGCATATGTTTCAATGTGAGTGGCACCTGACATGGAATGCACCACGGAGCTTCTTCACTCTTTCAAAGGTATGAATGAGTAAAATACGAATGGCCGGTGTGCCGCCGGCATAAAACCGTTTCTCCTGGAGTCAAACATGGTATTTATCAAGCCGTATAACTATTATGACAATGCGACCCCGATGAGACATGTGGATGGGCAAAGCGTTGGCTATCATATGGAAAGACATGTGTGTAGAGAGAAGGAGGGGCAGTGTGGGGTTGGGGTGGGGTGGAGAGAAGGAAGGTGGTAAGAGGATAAACAGTAAGTCATGGGACGATCTCTTTATACAGCAAACATCCATAAACAGTAAGCCATGGGACGATCTCTTTATACAGCAAACATCCATAAACAGTAAGCCACGGGACGATCTCTTTATACAGCTAACATCCATAAACAGTAAGCCACGGGACGATCTCTTTAACAGCAAACATCCATAAACAGTAAGCCACGGGACGATCTCTTTATACAGCAAACATCCATAAACAGTAAGCCACGGGACGATCTCTTTATACAGCAAACATCCATAAACAGTAAGCCACGGGACGATCTCTTTACACAGCAAACATCCATAAACAGTAAGCCACGGGACGATCTCTTTACACAGCAAACATCCATAAACAGTAAGCCCCGGGACGATCTCTTTACACAGCAAACATCCATAAACAGTAAGCCACGGGACGATCTCTTTACACAGCAAACATCCATAAACAGTAAGCCCCGGGACGATCTCTTTACACAGCAAACATCCATAAACAGTAAGCCCCGGGACGATCTCTTACACAGCAAACATCCATAAACAGTAAGCCATGGGACGATCTCTTTATACAGCAAACATCCATAAACAGTAAGCCACGGGACGATCTCTTTATACAGCAAACATCCATAAACAGTAAGCCACGGGACGATCTCTTTATACAGCAAACATCCATAAACAGTAAGCCACGGGACGATCTCTTTAGACAGCAAACATCCATAAACAGTAAGCCACGGGACGATCTCTTTATACAGCAAACATCCATAAACAGTAAGCCACGGGACGATCTCTTTACACAGCAAACATCCATAAACAGTAAGCCACGGGACGATCTCTTTACACAGCAAACATCCATAAACAGTAAGCCCCGGGACGATCTCTTTACACAGCAAACATCCATAAACAGTAAGCCACGGGACGATCTCTTTACACAGCAAACATCCATAAACAGTAAGCCACGGGACGATCTCTTTACACAGCAAACATCCATAAACAGTAAGCCACGGGGCGATCTCTTTACACAGCAAACATCCATAAACAGTAAGCCACGGGACGATCTCTTTATACAGCAAACATACAGTTCTCTCATCCAAGTTCTCTCACATGTTCTTCCGATGAGTCTTTACAGATGGACAGTGTGTGGGAACACATTATTCATCTAGAAAAAAAATAGCAACAAAGACGACGGGAAAAAAGGAAACCAAACACCTAAAATGAAGCAGGAAAGAAACAAAGAAAGAACAAAAAACAAGAGAGAGAGAGAGAGAGAGAGAGAGAGAGAGAGAGAGAGAGAGAGAGAGAGAGAGAGAGAGATGAAAATGAAAGAATAAACTTTCAAAACTAACAATCCTAAAAAATAAGTAAACAAACAAACAAATGAATAAACAAGTTTATACATACATACATACATGCATACTACATACATACATACATACATATACATACATACATACATACATACAACATACATACATACATACATACATACATACACGCATACGTACGTACGTACTACATACATACTTACACACATACATGTATTTAATCTATGCATGTAATACATACATACTACTACGTACGTACGTACGTACGTACATACATTACATACATACATACATACATACATACATACATACATACATACATACATACATACATAAATGCGTACATACGTACAGGCATACACACATACATACATACATACATACATACATACATACATACATACATACTTACATACATACATACATACATACATACATACATACATACATACATACATACATACATACATACATACATACATATACGCACACACGTTCATACAAACATACATATTACAAAAACACACAGTAATAGCATGCTTATACACAATAACGCCAAGATGGAATGCATAAATCGGATAGTTTGATGGTGGGATTATTTCATCAAACAATGACCAAGAGACAGACATTCGAACTGACAGTCAGGAAGGTAGTCTGACAGACAGATTCTCTCTCTCTCTCTCTCTCTCTCTCTCTCTCTCTCTCTCTCTCTCTCACACACACACACACACACACACACACACACACACACACACACAACACACACACACACTGACACACAGACAAACACAGACAGACAGAGAGAGATACAGACACAGACAGGCAGACAGACATACAGACTCTCTCTCTCTCTCTCTCTCTCTCTCTCTCTCTCTCTCCACACACACACACACACACACACACACACACACACACACACACACACACACACACACATTCACCCCCCCACACACACACACACCTTTTTATCAAGAAGAAACATGTTCTGCCACAATACAAACTTTATCACCAGCACAATGCCTGGCTGTGTCGTGGGGCACATCGTGGCATCGAAAAGTCAACAAACAATACCATAAATCTCACCAGTGGACGTGAAAAGGAATCAAACCTCATTTCCTGCACACTTCTCTATCACTTTACCCCCCACGCCCCTCCCTGTTGCCTCATCTTCCCTGTGGGTTTAAATCAGAGTCATGACATGGCACCTGCTCCCTAGAGTCCCACGCATTTCCAAGGCTGGTCCTGAACCTGCTTTCCGGACATTGAAACTGGAGAGAGAGAGAGAGAGAGAGAGAGAGAGAGAGAGAGAGAGAGAGAGAGAGAGAGAGAGAGAGAGAGAGAGGAGAAAGAGAGCCAGCCAGCCAGACAGACAGACAGAGGGAGAGAGAGGGAGACAGACAGACAGAGAGGGGGTGGGAAAGGGGCGGACAGACAAGACAGACTGACAGACACAGACATAGACAGAGACAGAGAGAGGGTGGGAAAGAGACATGTAGACAGACAGACAGACAGGCAGACAGGCAAATAGACAGACAGACAGAGAGATGGGCGGACGGAAAAACGGAAAAAACAAACAGAGACAGAACAGAGGACAGACAGACAGACAGAGAGGGTTCATTAGATACACCCGAAGGCCTACCTCTCAAATCAGAAGAGCGGTGGACAAGGCATCAGGTGTAATTAACGCCAGTTGAGTGCTAAAGCACAGCAGCCTCCCTCTGCGGAATGGTTTTGTGAGATAAGCTCGCTGAGCTTCTGGGTCTTGGAAACCTTACTGTAGCGCTCAGGAAACCTTGATGGTACTGTCATTGCTGCTTAGGTCTCCGAATTCTTCCGTCAAGTGGACTAGGTTGTCGCCCACGTCTGTTTGATTGTTGCTTAGCTTATCTGATTTTCAGTGTAAAAGAGTCTTCACAGGACGACAGTGTCAATTTTCAGTGTAAAAGAGTCTTCACAGGACGACAGTGTCAATTTTCAGTGTAAAAGAGTCTTCACAGGACGACAGTGTCAATTTCAAGGAAACTTAATGGAAGGACAGTTTAACCTTTTTCTTTAAAAATCACATTTGAAAACAGGTCATCATTTTCATTTGGTTTAGGTGCGCCTCATGGTTTCTTTGATGTTTCTACTGTATTCAGCAGTCTACGAGGTTTACACTTCCTTTTAACTGAATCACAGGTTGAGCGATTGCTTGGCTAATTCGCTGATTCCTTTTGGACTGTTTGATGGATTGACTGCAACGACATTTCAGTAGTAATAGTTGAGCTAGCAACTGTACTTGTCGTATAGAAGTATGCTAAAGCTCCACCTCACCCACAGCAACGGGGGCCGGAATAGCTCAGTGGTAGAGCGCCGGACTCGTAATCTTGGAGTTGCGGGTTCGAATCTCCGACGGGCCGTTTCGGTACAGGGGGATTTTTCTCTCGGAGTTAACATTGGTTCTGACTCCATTTCCCATGCAGTCCTTCGAATGAGACTATAAACCGAGGTTCCGTATGTGAACGCACGCATAACATCTTACGCACACATAAAATCCTATCACCAACTCTCGGAAGAGGAGGCCAGTTTGACCGTTGGTATGGATGACACGTTACACATAGTTGGCGGGATAAAAACGGTCACACACACAACACGCCACTCCTTTTGTTGGGTAGATGGGATTAAAATCTGCCTTTCTATATAGGGGGTGTCCGCAGGAGTATCAGCCTGCCTACGCAGAAGAAGAAGAACCAACAGCAACGGCAGCAGCAGCTCAAGTGTAAATTCACATCGCTGTGTATCGCTCCATTTAGTTGGGGATTGTGTAACAGAATCCCAAGTGAGCACCAAACTGCAAGCCTTGGAAAACCTGGCTAAGTTTAAAAAGGAAAAGAAAAAAAATGAACGGTAGAAAACAAAGAAACAAACAAATGAATGACAGAAAGAGACACCGTACCGATGTTTTGTGGATAGCATACTAAGATCTTGGAATTTTTGTCTGGAGCCGGGCGCTTCTTTCAGTATCAAGCACCAACACCCCCTGGAAAGGAAATGTGTCAATAGCGGTTGAACAGTCCCAGCCTAAACGATCCATAGATTTGGATTCAGCCTGGATACCTGTGTCATGACTTAAACTCTTCCTCAGCAAGTCCAACAGATGGCAGACACCTGTGGGGTCATTCAGACTCCATAAAAACCCTATGCAGTTGGAAGAAGAAAACGAAGAAGAAGAAGAAGAAGAAGAAGGAGAAGAAGAAGAAGAAGAAGAAGAAGAAGAAGAAGAAGAAGAAGAAGAAGAAGAAGAAGAAGAAAGAGAAGAAAAAGAACAAGTAAAGTAGTAGTAGTAGAAAGAAGAAGAAGAAGAAGAAGAAGAAGAAGAAGAAGAAGAAGAAGAAGAGAAATGTCAACCCTAATTACAGTTTAAAACTAAAAACGACGACAACGGCGACGATAACAGCAACAACAACATAACAACGAAAAAAAAAAAAAAAAATGCAATGACGGAAACGACACACACTGCTCATATTCAAACAAACAGGTGCGAGCGGATGAGCGCACGCACGCATGCACAAGAGACAGACAGAGACAGACAGACAGACAGACAGAGGCACACAGACAGACAGCCAGCCAAACAAACAGACAGGCAGACAGCCAGCCAACCAGCCAGCCAGGAGAGAGAGAGAGAGAGAGAGAGAGAGAGAGAGAAGAGGTGCTGACCAACAGAAGTTACTAGTCCTTATCATACAGTGTTTCAGACAACATCATAACCTCAGCATTCCCTTGAGTTCTTCTAACTCATTGCGGGTCGTTCACCGTCGACCATTTCAATCTGCACCAGACAGTCTCAAT
>CM065716.1:9231385-9243885 GCA_033310375.1 Conus canariensis
TCAAGTGTGATCGATTATTTCCTTATTTCTCGGTCTATCTTTGAATATGCCTCATGTTTACAAGTTATCTCAAGAATTGAATCCAAGCATATGCCCGTGAAACTAACCCTTAATGTTCAAAAGCAGCCGGTAAAAACCTGTGAAAAGTTAGAAAAAAACATTATTGAAAAGTATGTTTGGAGTCAAGAGCTTGAGAATGAATATAGGCAAGCATTGTTATCAAAAGGCATTTCATTAATTTTCACACAAGCAGCTGAATTGATTAACATTGATATCAATGCAGCTGTAGAAAATTTTTTAACAGGTATTGCTGATGCTGGGCAGTGTATGAAGAAAAAGATAGTATTGGGGAAAACAAGTATTGTACTTGGTTCGATAAGGAATGCAGGGACAAACGAACAGCACTTCGTCAGTCCCTGAGAAATTTGAATAAATGTGTGGATTCACACGATGCAGACGTACTTAGGGGCGAATACGCCACTATGAGAAAGGATTACAAATTATTTATAAAAAGTAAACAGTTAGAAGATAAACAAAATGTTCTTGTAACCCTTGAATACAATAGTACTGATCCTAAAACATTTTGGGGTACCATAAAAAGACGTATTAACATTAGATTAACAACCTGTACTATTTCAAGTGAAGAATGGTATGACCACTTTGAAAAAGTATTTAATGACGCATCTATACGAATGATAAACTAAATAGTAATAGTTCATTTTCTAACGAAGCTTTTGATACTCAATCTCTAACTGTTCGTGAAACAGATTGTTCCACTTTAGATTTAGAAATATCAGAACTAGAAGTATATAATGCCTTGAAAGCACTAAAGAATGGAAAAGCAGCAGGACCAGATGGCTTCAGCAGTGAATTTTATAAAAACTCTTCTCCTCAGGTCATTTTGTTCCTGACTAAGCTCTTCAACAAACTTTTGGATTCAGGTATATTCCCCCAAAATTGGTCAGAATCAATTATACAGCCATTACATAAAAAGGAGACATTAATTCCCCTGACAACTACAGGGGTATCTCGCTGTTGAATATCAGCAGCAAAATGTACACATTCATACTTAATAAGAGATTGACAAATTGGGCAGAGGACAATAATTTGTTAAGTGAAACGCAGGCAGGTTTTAGAAAGAATTACAGTACAGTCGATCACATATTTACTCTACTTGCACTAGTTCAGAAGCAATTTTCAACTAACAAAACAAAATTATATGCAGCTTTCATCGATTTTAGGAAAGCCTTTGATCTCATAGACAGAAACCATCTTTGGCTTATACTCCGCAAAAATGGTATCAAAGGGAAAATGTTCAAAGCTATTCAAAGTATGTATGAAATAGTTAAAGCTAGGGTCAGAACTAACGGTGGTCTTACAGAAACATTCATGTGTCCTAGAGGATTGAAACAAGGCGATAACTGTAGTCCTATTTTATTTGCTCTTTTTATCAATGAGCTTGCAAATGATATAACACAACATGGTAGACATGGGGTAAGATTGTCACCTGATTTGATGCAGATTCTGGTTTTGTTATTTGCTGATGATGTTGTCCTCCTTTCTACCACTGTAATCGGGCTCCAGCACCAACTGAACATTTTAAGAAGTACGGCAGACAGACTAGGTCTTACAGTTAATAATGAAAAATCAAAAATAGTAGTGTTTAGGAAAGGGGATTACCTTGCTGCAAGAGAAAAATGGTTCTATGGAAATGTAAAAATGGAAGTGGTAAATCAATATAAGTATTTGGGAATATTTTTCTCCACGGGGTTGACATTTTCTTACTCATTAGAAGATTTGGCTCGTAAAGCAAAAAAATGTGTTTTCAGTATCTTTAGATTCCTCTGGTCTATAGGCGAAAATTCTCCTAAGATTTTCTTTAAAATATTGGACACTCAAGTACAACCTATTTTGACATATGGAGCGGAAGTTTGGGGGTTGACTGCAGATCACACCCCTATTGAGAGAGTACATCTTCTTGCCATAAAACGTTTATTGAATATCAGCATACAAACACCTAATCCACTTGCATATTACGAAGCTAACAGATATCCGCTTTACATACAAACTTTTACTAAAACTATTAAGTACTGGTTAAGACTAACAAAGATGGAGGAATATCGTATTCCAAGGAAATCATACAAAATGCTGTACACAATGTACTGTCATGGTAAGACAAATTGGGTAAGCAAGGTTTGCATTACATTGTTTAGGTATGGGTTTGGATTCGTGTGGGAGAATCAAGGAGTAGAAATGTAAAATCATTTATATCCATTTTTAAGCAAAGGCTTTATGACTGTCATTTCCAAGATATTGACGTTTTGTTGCAATCCAAAGAAAGATACAAACTTTATTCCACATTTCGTCAACTACAAAGTATTCCTGGTTATCTAGCGGAGATAAAAAATCACGCACTTAGAAAACACCTAACCAGACTTCGGCTTGGAGTTTCCCAACTTAAACCCCACAGGTTCAGATATTCGAGAAGCCAAGAAAGCATGACATGCCCATTTTGTCCCAACGAACTTGAAACAGAACTTCACTTTACATTAGTTTGTCCCAAGTATAAACTATTGCGGGAGAGATATATTCCTTCCAAATATTATATACATCCAAATTCTTTCAAACTTACTTTATTATTATCAAATTAAAGGATGTGTGTGCCACTGGCTCTATTCCTGTCTAAATCATTTAAACTAAGAAATCAGAAACCACCAAATAACTGAGTATATTTGAAAACCAAATTACTACTATATATGTTGTGTTTGAAAGTTTGCTTTGTTGTAGGAAGCCTCTTCGGGGTCATGGACGAATGACTTGTTCAATTATGGCTACTTGGGTGTCACAGGATGAATGGGATTGGGATTGAGTAAGAAAGGGAGAGAAAAATGAACACATAGTGTAGTCCATATTTCTCTTTTTTTATAATAGTCTTGGTGCACTGCATTTACAAGTATACCATGCTCTCACCTTAGAAGTTATCTATTGTGTACTGTGCGTTTCTTCGTGTTATGCCGTTTACATGAACATTTGTGCTCGGTGTTAATACTTTTGCCTTGCACAATTACAGTTAGCCATGTAAGTATTGTATAGTACTAACTTAAGTTTTGAATTATCTTCGCCTTCCACGCGCTCAAGATGCTGTCTCCTGTGGGCACCCCCATAGGGGGATGGATTTTTGTGTGTGTAACCCATCTTCATCCCGCAATATGGGCGGCCATACTCCGTCTTCAGGGGGATGAATGCTGTTTTCTTTTATGATGATATTGATAGTGATATCGGTAATACTAACAAGAAGAAGAACAGGAGGAAGAACAAGAACTGTTGAAGGGGAGGGGGGGGGAGGAAGAAACAGAGGAAGAAGGACGAGAATAAGAAGAAAAGGACAATAACACCGAACAGTGCAATGCTACTGCCGACGTTTAGGGGCTGCAACTCATTGGCTTTGTGTGTATGTGTGTGTGTGTGGTGTGTGTGTGGGGGGGGGGGGGAGGGATGATGATGATGAATTTCCTTGTTTATTCGTGACTATTTTGGGAATACCGGTATCAAACTGAGCCTTAGGGGCAGACATGGGCAGTCAAAGTTTTGCGGGTTTTGACATTTCAAGTGTATGTTTCCTCCTATCGGCCTCTCTCTCTCTCTCTCTCTCTCTCTCTCTCTCTCTCCTCTCTCTCTCTCTCTCTCTCTCTCTCTCTCTCTCTCTTTGTTTATATATGTATATATTATAGGGCCTATATATAACGTTTCACTTAATAATTTGTGCTGCCTAGGTCAATGTCACCATTGAATCGTGTACATTATTTGAATTATTGGAACGCTTTATGGGCTTCCTTGCTTAAAAGCAATAAACTCGTTGACTCGTTGGCTCGTTGACTCGTGGACTCTCTCTCTCTCTCTCTCTCTCTCTCTCTCTCTCTCTCTCTCTCTCTCTCTCTCTCTCTCTCTCTCTCTCTCGACCTATTTTTTCAGGACAATAACTACATCCCTGGCAAGGAAAGTCATGGGTTGTTACCATAACCAGATATCAAAGACACAGTCGTGCGCAGATCGTTCCGCAACGCAGCCAACGCTGAAACTCTACAGGGGCTAATAGTATTACGTCCCTAGAAGGTCAGCCACACAAGACACACAGTACAGTTGTTGAGGTACGTTGATGGTGTTTAATGATGTATACTATGATCTAATATAGACAGGGCATTGTCCTCCCTCTGTCTGTCTGGCTGTCTGTCTGTCTGTCTGTCTGTCTGTCTTCTCTCTGTTTCTGTCTCTGTCTCTGTCTCTCCCTCTCTCTCTCTCTCTCTCTCTCTCTCTCTCTCTCTCTCTCTATCTATCTATCTTCTGGTTGTTTTGTTGCTGGACTGAAAGGTAATCCGATATGTGATGGACTTTGCCACTACCCTCTCTAACGACAGAGATCCCGTGAATCTGTAGACACTGGAGATGACAAAGATATGCTTCTAATAGACATGGATATGGATAAAGACAGAAAACTGATGTCACTAGGAGAACAGTGGATGGACTTACATTGCACTGGACGTACGATTTGCTCGTTTTATGATGGAAAATGAGGAAGAGTGTACTCGTCGTGATGCTAAGACATTGCTTTTGTGATCTGTGACACATCTGTACTCCTTCCTCTTTCTTTGTTCATACCCATTAAAAGGCCGCGATCATCATGGGAGAAGCAGAGGCCAGCATTCAGGTTAAGGTTGGAGAATAAGAGCAATACCCTTGGACACAGATTCTTTGAAAGGATGAGAATGGAATATTTCGGCCCATTGTCAACGCATTCGGTATTTTCATATAGCCGACGGTCGATGCTGGAAATTGACGATGATAATCAGGTGTGATGGGAATCTAATCTGCAACTTGCAAGTCTTAAGCCGGTGATGTTAATCGCTGTGTCACGGCGACTGGTTTTGAATGACAACCTCAATTTTCATTGATTTTCCACATCAAAGATAATTAAACCTCATTAGTTATAATGATCATCTTCAACCTTTAAATCAGAAGACCCGGAAGCCACCGTAGCGAAGTGGTTAGCGTCGCGGACTCCCGGCTGGGAGGTCGTGGGTTCGATTCCCATCAGAGTCATGTGGGATTTTTTTTTCCTCGACCAGCTCCTACCCAAAGTTGGGTTTGCTTCGTGCTCCGTTGGGAAGACTGGGACCACGCAGTCCAGTTTTATCCGCTTTATGGATGCGTCTCTAGGTGTCTTGCTCAGGCTCCCTGACCAACACTGCAGGTGTCTGTATCTCTCGGGCCTGATTGACGCCGGAATATATTATGAAAGGAAGCGTAGAGTACAGCCCTGCCATGCAGTCTCAGACCGGAATGGAAATCCGTAGCATCATCTTCAAAAAAAAGGAGAAGAAGAAGAAGAAGAAGAAGACGAAGAAGAAGAAGAAGAAGAAGAAGAAGAAGAAGAAGAAGAAGAAGAAGAAAACAATGATAAAGACGATGATGGTGGTGGTGATGAGGCAAAATAAGAAGCCGAAAAACGAATAAGAAAGAAGAGAAATTTTAAACCTAAAACAAAAGATCTCTCTCTCTCTCTCTCTCTCTCTCTCTCTCTCTCTCTCTCTCTCTCTCTCTGTGTCTGTGTCTGTGTCTCTGTCTGTCTGTCTGTCTGTCTGTTTCTCTGTCTGTCTGTCTGTCTGTCTGTCTGTCTCTGTCTCTCTCTCTCTCTCTCTCTCTCTCTCTCTCTCTCTCTCTCTTCCACATTTCATTGTAACATTGATGGAAATCTACTTATCAGTACAGAGTTACAGAGACTGTCGTCACGTTGATATGTAGATAGGTATAAATATGTGTTTAAATGATGTGCGATTCACAAGGAAAGACAACATCGCCAGGCCTCAGTCTAAACTCTATATCTTAAAGGTGTTAAACATCCTCTCTCTCTCTCTCTCTCTCTCTCTCTCTCTCTCTCTCTCTCTCTCTCTCTCTCTCTCTCTTATCCCCCCCCCAATCCCAACTTCATTGAAATTCACATTAGTACAAGCAGGTCTGGCAGAGTTGAGGAAAAGAACTTGCTGCAAAAGTGGAAAAGAATCGTAGGAAACTGAACACAGTTCAAAAACATAATCAACCCAGCTCTATTCTTTTGCCTCTGTCCATTGCTGTGACAACCAATCACCACGCCTGTCCTGCCTTCCATCATCAGGTGTCAAGTCAGTCAATATTGGTTTGAATGGAGACGCCATGCGTGACATGAGCCAGCGTAGCAGGAAATGTGAACGCAATGATCATTGTTAACAGTCAGGCTGGAAAATTATACACCCTGAATCTGGAACCAAATCTGCATCCATGGAAAAGACATGTTATAAAGCAAAGGAAAATGCCTGCGCACGCATTTGTCTCCCTCCCATCCTTCCTCCCTTCCTCCCTCCCTCTCTCTCTCTCTCTCTCTCTCTCTCTCTCTCTCTCTCTCTCTCTCTTTCTCTCTCTCCTGCTCATTTGCTCACTCGATCGTTCCCCCTCCAAATGCTTTACTCAGTTCAGCACGAAAACAATAAAATTTGGAGGAAAACACAGCTGCCACAGGCGAGTAACTGACGATAATCAATGATCAGGTTTCTGTTTCTTGCCACAGACCTACAGCTGGGACAACTGGTCGGCGGGGCAACGTAGCATAGCTGGTGTGCATTGTTTAACTGTCAAACCAGCTTGTAATGACTGTGAAGGGAGACTTGATGTGAAACGAACCACATGGCAGCAGCACCTCCATGCTTCATTGACGGATTTTTCTCGATCATTTCTATACAAAAACGGGCTGTTGTAGTGGTGGTGATGGTCATGGTGTGCGTGCTGGGGAGGGATGGAGGAGTAGGGATGGTAAGAGGAAGCGGGAGGGGGAGGGGGGAGGGGGGGGACAATACACATCCTAAGTTGCTGGAAATCTGAATGAATACACGTCATACTAACGCTTTCGTGTATGTTGTTTCCCCTGGTCACTTTCCAGGTTCTGTGTTTATTTGCATCATGCCTCCAGTGATAGAGACATTTCGGCACTTTACAAAGTATTCGGGGGGAAACAGATTGATCTCCGATGGGGGGATAGTAATTTATTTTCTGCACCTGGAATACCCATAACGTAATCAACGTGTGGTATCCTTGGCTTTTCTCTTCTTTTTTTTTTGTATGTTGGGTATCGATCAAGCTTGGGCTTTGGTCTATTGGTCTTTACGTTATCACTCCCTATGTGATCGTCTTGTTAGAAAGGGGTATCCAGCTGAAGAGCTGGTATACAGCTGCACCGACTGACGAAGGATGTACCTTCGATCAGCTGGGAAAGTTCCAGCCTGGTTAGCAGGCGTTGGTGAAGTCTGACTTCGTGCCGTGGTCACCCTGGTGGACTGTCGCATCCTTCGGCATCTCCGTCATCTCCTTGGGACACAAGAGCAGCCAGGATAAGTCTCTTTTTGTTCATAAACCGGACAGCATTGCCATTGGGTCCCCTCGCGGCAGGCTGATGTGCACGGGGGATCTTATGGTGGGACATTGCTCCTCCAGTCCATGGTAAAGACACAGCATTTAATATTGTACGCACTGCACCCTGTTCAGTTTTGGTCTTCTTTCTGTGATAATTAGAAGAAGAAGAAAAAGAAATAATGATGGTGATGATGATGATGAAAATAATAATAGTTATATAATAATAATAACCACAATAGTGTGTAGTAGTAGTAGTAGAGTAGTAGTAGTAGTAGTAGTAGTAGTAGTAGTAGTAGTAGCAGTGGTTAGTAGCAGCAGTAGTCCTCTGTCGTTCGTAGCTGGCCATGGATAACGTATGTCCGACTTAATTTCAGCTATGTGAAACAATAAATAGAAGAAGAAGAAGAAGAAGAAGAGATGACGATGATAATAACGATACTACTACTACTACTACTACTACTACTACTACTACTACTAACTACTACTACTACTACTACTACAACTAACTAACAACAACAACAACAACAACAACAATAATAATAATAATAGCGACAACAATGGTAATAATAAAAATGTAATGATATTTATAATGATGATAATAGTAATAATAACAATAATTATAAGATGAAGTAACACAAAATCATCCTCAGAATAACAGCATGTGATACATAATGCAAGAATAATAATACCATATTCGGCTGCATTGAAATTTGTCGGGTAAGTTGCTCGATAAAAGTATAGTAATGATAATAATGATGCTGATTATGAGAAATAATGACAATTAGAATGATAATGATAATACTACTATAGTAGTAGTAGTAGTAGTAGTAGTAGTAGTAGTCGTAGAAGTAGTAGTAGTAGTAGTAGCAGTAGTAGTAATAATAATAACAATAATAATGATAATGAAAATGATGACATTAATGATAATGATGATAATAATTATGATAATAACAATGATGACAATAATGATGATGATGATGATGATGAAGATTGTAATAATAATAATAATAATAATGATAATTATGATGATAATGATAACAAGAAAAACAACAACAATAACAACATCAATTCATGCAAAAAGTGCATTTATGTGTAAGTAATTAACAATTGTCCTTCGTTACCTTCCTTGTCAGCGAAAAAAGGTTAATTGCTCATGGAATAAACGTTTCTCTCTCTCTCTCTCTCTCTCTCTCTCTCTCTCTCTCTCTCTCTCTGTGTGTGTGTGTGTGTGTGTGTGTGTGTGTGTGTGTGTGTGTGTGTGTGTTGCGCGCGCGCGCGCGTGCGTGCGCGCGGCGTGTGTGTGTGTGTGTGTGTGTGTGTGTGTGTGTGTGTGTGTGTGTGTGTGTGTGTGTGTGTGTGTGTGTGTGTGTGTGTGTGTGTGTGTAATTATATCGTGTTCTGGCCTTTTGTTCTAGATGTTAGGTACACGGAGATTGCGTGGTGTGGAGTGGGGACGGGAGGTGGGAGGTATCAGTCATAGTTCATCGACAATAGTATACCTCAGAGAATGTTCAATAACAAGGCGATGAAAACCGTGACCAAGCATACATGAACAAATGTGTATTGCTATATCGCGCGGTGCGTGCGCGCGCGCACGCACCCACACAAACACACCACACACACACACACCACACACACAATTACTCACTCACTCACTCTCTCTGTCTTAAGCAACAACAACACACACACAAATATATCACGCACGCGCGCGCGCGCGCGCGCACACACACACACACACACACACACACACACACAACACACACACACACACACACACCAACACACACACACAACACACACCACACACACACACACACACACACACACACACACACACACACACACACACACACACACACACACACACACACACACACACACACACACACCACACAACACTCCTGTGTTCTCAGTGAAACTTTACCAAAGAAGTCCCAATCAAATATTTATACACCGCGGTTTGAGAAATGGAACTGTGATCTCTCCAATATGCTTCCAAGGTAAATGCACAACAGATTTCAGTCAAGCTCAAGGATCATGGCTGTCAAGGGTGCAACTCTCCTGCAACATCCCCTTGTCTTTAATGGAAGCAGTCTTAGTCAGTCATCACACCACACTTAGTGAGGGTCTGGGGGGAGAATTAAGCTAAATCTCATGACTTCGTTCTGGTGCCAGGAAAGTACGTTTTAGTCTTGTATTTCCCGAAAGGCACACACACACACACACACACACACACACACACACACACACACACACACACACACACACACACACACACACACACACACACACACACATTGAGAAAGAGGCAGAAGGAGAGAAAGGGAGAAAGAAAGAGAACACCCCTCTTCCCCCCCCCACACACATACATACACGCATGAACAGGCGCGTGCGCACACGCACACGCACACACAACACACACACACACACACACACACACACACACACACACACACACACACACACACAGAGTCATGCACCAGGAACATACACAAACACACGTTTCTCTCTAACTCTGTTTCAGTCGCTGTCACTGCCTTTGTCTATGTCTCGCACCGCTCTCTTCTCTCTCTCTCTGTCTCTCTCTCTGTCTGTCTCTCTCTCTCTCTCTCGCCTCTCCTCTCTCTCTCTCTCTCTCTCTCTGTCTCTCTCTCTGTCTCTCTCTCTCTCTCTCTCTCTCCTCTCTCTCTCTCTCTCTCTCTCTCTCTCTCTCTCTCTCTCTCTCTCTCTCTTGCAGCAGATTGTTCTTTTGATCAACGCCTAGTGTTCTGAAGAAAGATGAAAACATGCGCACATGCATGCCCGAGATTGGAACCCTGATTCCCCCAATCTGCTTGAAGACAACGCTGTGGATGTAATCACATCACTGATCACATGGCTGCCATCACAACAGCTACACTGGCCGGTCTCCAAACCCCAAATTCAACTGGCTGCCTTTCCATCCGCGGACAATCCAATTATCCTCTGGGGGCTTTATTGATCGGTTATCGCACCATGATGTTAATTATCAAGGTCGAATTGCCGAGACTCTCGCCCTTTGTCTACGAGTTAATAATTGATGCGTTCACATTGAGCCTCTGTCGAGGAGAATATCGAAAGCGCATGAAGAGTCAAAAATGTAATGATCCTTTTTGCCTCGTTAAAGCATGCAGGATGCAAATCAGCAAAAGATCTTTAAAAAAACATCCACACACACACACACACACACACACACACACACACACACACACACACACACACACACATACACACACACGCCACGTACATGCAAGTATGCATGCACTTGTGCACACATGGACAACCACACACACACACACACACACACACACACACACACACACACACACACACACACACACACGCACACGCACACGCACACGCAAGTATGCATGCACTTGTGCACACCTGGACAACACACACACACACACACACACACACACACACACACACACACACACACAACACCACACACACACACACACACACACACAAGGTAATAAGCAGACAGCACTGGGGACAGGACACAAAGGCACTAATATCTCTCGCTGCCTCCCTTGTGCGTTCACGGCTGACGTATGGCCAGGAGGTTTTTTCCAGCGCTCCAGCTCACTTGTTAAAGAAACTGCAGAGCATAGATTCCAAAGCTTACAAACTTGCTCTGGGTGTACCAATACACGCGTCAATTTTAGGAACTTACAGAGAAGCAGTATTTTACCCCTCGATGAACAAAGAAAAGCTTCAGCTGTGAAATTTAAAACTTCTGCTTACGAAACATTTTCACAAAAAGAAACAAATCTTAATTCAGAAACCGACTTTGCAGAAAGAGCTAGAAGAATACAGTCATTGAAGTCCATTAATACATTTGCCTCAGATATTATCTGTAATACAGAGCTGAACGGGAAAAATGTTGCAATTAAACCTTCTTTTTCTCCACGTCCAGAATGGGAACAAAATCAACCAATATTTGACATTGATCATACAGATTTATCCAAAAACCATTCCCCTAATCTATTAAAATGTTTAGTTGATCCCCACTTGGAAAGTAAGTATACAGACTATCTAAAGATATACACCGATGGATCAGTTCTTGATGATGGAAATACTGGTGCAGCTTTTGTAATACCCTCATTAAAAACAGAAAAACGACACTATATTGGTAAACATTATTCCATTTTTACTGCTGAACTTGTAGCCATACTTATGGCATTAAATTACATTGTAGATCTTTCGACGGATACATGTAAAATCTTATTCTGTTTGGACTCAAAGTCTGTTTTACAAGCCATTAAATCCCGAGGCATAAAAAAATTCGATTAGAAATGACTATTGAAATAAAACATATTATTCATGAGTTGTCTCTAAAGGGTACCAGTATTACCTTTTGCTGGATTCCTTCTCACTCCGGAATCACCCCAAACGAGTGGACAGATCATGCGGCTAAAAGGGCAGCAAAAAATAAAGAAGGATCACAGCATCTTGACATTCAACTAGATCTGCATGAATTTAACCAGCGCATAGAAAAAGTGTCTCAAAATCAGGTTGCTGAACTGCACAAAAAACCAAATAGTCAGTATTACCAGCACTGTGTACAAGTAAAGAATGCAGCGAATCCGAAATCCTTTTTAAACAATTTATCTGTAATGCATTCCAGACATGTTACTAGTTTGATGTATAGGTTCCGATTAAATGCTTTTAGAACAAAGTATTCTAAAAATATACACTGCATATGTGCCAAACAAATTACTGTAAACCACCTACTTCTTCACTGCCCAGGAGTTAGGCACTTTTTTCCCTAAGATATAAAAAAAAACAATTAGAAAGAGAGGGTGTTAGTTACCGCCAATGACATTGACAAAGAAAGCTAAGATAAAGTTAGCAGATCAATTGTCAATTGTCACCATTATCCACTGAAAATATTTTAAATAATCACTCATTACTTTGCATGTTCTCTGAAATTTTTAATTCCGGTCCACTTGGTATCTATCTCTGATGTACTTTAAACTAAAATTGTTGTGTTGTACGACATTGTTATAAAAGAGTTACGATTATATGATATATATGGT
>CM065716.1:9246385-9253885 GCA_033310375.1 Conus canariensis
GAAAAATATCTTTCGGCAAAGTGGAAAAGAATCTTACGAAAATGAACAACATTCAAAAACGTAATCAACCAAGTTCTATTTCTTGCCTCTGTCCATTGCTGTGACAACTAATCACTACGCCTGTCTTGCCTTCCATTCATTGGATGCCAATAAGGTTTGAATGGAGACGTCGTGCGTGATATGAACCAGCCTAGCAGGAAATGTGAACGAAATGATCATTGTTGAAAATCAGCGTGGAAAATTGTACACCCCAAACCCAGGACGAAATTGACATCCATGGAAAAGACATGATGTCGAAACAAAGCACGAAGAGAATGCTCATGAAAGCATTTGTCCCTCCACCCTTCTCTCTCTCCCTCCCTCCCTCCCTCCCTCCCTCCCTCTCTCTCTCTCTCTCTCTCTCTCTCTCTCTCTCTCTCTCTGTAATACAGTCATTAATTTGGAGTTTATATTTATCAAGCATTTAAAGCGCGGCAGATTGCTATAACTTGAATGTACGTTTATACATGTGTATGTAATGATGTTTGTATGCATTTATTTTTGTTCTCCTCTTCCAAAGAGGGCCTTGGCCTTATGGAATAAATATTTCATTTCATTTCATTTCATCTCTCTCTCTCTCTCTCTCTCTCTCTCTCTCTCTCTCTCTCTCTCTCTCTCTCTCTCTCTCTCTCTCTCTCTTGCTTGCTCGCACCCCCTCCTAATGTTTAAGTCCGCTCTGCACGAAACAATAAATTTTGTAGGGAAACACAACCGCCACAGGCGAGTAACTGACGATAATCAATGATCAGGTTTCTGTTTCTTGCCACAGACCTACAGCTGGGACAACTGGTCGGCGGGGCAACGTAGCATAGCTGGTGTGCATTGTTTCACTGTCAAACCAGCTTGTAATGACTGTGAAGGGAGACTTGATGTGAAACCAACCACATGGCAGCAACACCTCCTGCTTGATTGACGGACTTTTCTAGATCATTTCTGTACAAAAAGGGGTGGTGGTGGTGGTGGTGGTGGTGGTGGTGGTGTGTGTGTGTGTGTGTGTGTGTGTGTGTGTGTGTGTGTGTGTGTGTGTGTGTGTGTGTGAGAGTGTGTGTGTGCGTGCGTGCGTGCGTGCGTGCGTGCGTGTGTGTGTGTGTGTGTGTGTGTGTGTGTGTGTGTGTGTGTGTGTGTGTGTTGGGGGAGGGGTGGAGGAGTGGGGATGGGGGAAGAAAGCTGGGTGTGGTATACTCCTAAGCAGCTGGAACTTTAAACAGATGCATATCACACTGACTTTGTTCTCGTATCTTGTTTTCCCCTGCTTCTTTCAATGTTATTTGTGTATTTGCGTCATGTTTTCAATGGAAGAGTAGCGGCAGGACTTTCAAACACCTTTGGGGAAGCACAGACCGATCTCTGATGGGGGAATATTGATGAAGGTTCTGGAGCTGGCATACCCACAGCGTATTCAATGTGCGATTACCCTTGGCTGGTTTTTGTACAATGTGTCTTGACCATGCTTGGTTGAATATTGGTCTTTTCGTCATCACTTTTTGTTTGGTCTTCATATTAGAAAGGGGCACCCAGCTGAAGAGCTAGTATACAGCTGTATCGACTGCCAAAGTCTGTAGCTACGATTAGTTGGGAAGGTTTCAGCCTGGTTAGCAGGCGTTTGTGAAGTCTGAATTCGGAGTGCAGTCGCTGTGGTGGGCTCTCCTATACTTCAGCTTCTCCGTCACCTCCTCTGGACATAGCAGGAGCCAGGATAAGTCTCTTTCTGTGCATCAGCTGGCAACATTGCCATTGGATCCCCTTGGGATGCAACAGGGTGATGTGTTCTAGATGTTAACTATGTGGAATTTGTAGGGAATGTTGTGGGGGGTGAAGGGTGAAGGCGTCGGTTTCGGTGCAACAACAATGGGTTAACTCAAAGAATGGTAACTAAAAAAAGGCGCTGAAAAATATGAGAAAACATATAACAGCAAACGTGTATATGTATTGGCTTGCGCGCACACGCACACACACACACACACACACACACACACACACACACACACACACACACACACACACACACACACACATGAACCACAAACGTAAACGACAGCTTGGTTTTCTTTTAAACAATATTGTTGAAAGACTAGTTATTTCAAATCTGGGGAAAATATGCAAGGCAATGGAATGACATCAAATCACTCGCATTGAATAATTGCCTTGCCAACCAAACACATTCTTCACAGACCAAAAATGAATATATGAATGAATGAATGAATAAATGAATGAATGAAAGAATGAATGAATGAATCAGTCAATCAAGAGATGAATAAATGAATAAGTAAACAAATGAATAAATATGTAAACAAGAAGTAACCTAAATAGCTTAGAAATGCATAATATGTTTAACAGAAATAATGTTCCATCCCCCCCCTACCCCCCCCCCCCCCCCCCCCCCCCCCCCCCCCCCCCCCCCCACACACACACACCGTCTATTCCCAGCGAAACGTCACCGGTCACAATGAAATATTTATATACCGCTATATCAGAAATAGAGCTGTGATTTCTCCACTCTGCTTTCAAGGTAAATACACAACAGATTTCAGTGAAGCTCAGGGATCATGGCTGTCAAGGTGCAACTCTCCTGCAACATCCCCTTGTCTTTAATGGCAGCAGTCTTAGTCAGCTATCACACCACACTTAGTGAGGGTCTGGGGAGAGGATTTAGCTAAGTCTTATGACCTTTATCCTGGAGCTTGGCGAGTACGTTTTAATCTTGAATTTCCCGAAGGAATGCAGCTGAAACGCGCGCGCGCACACACACACCACACACAACACACACACCACACCACCACGCACCACGCACACACACAACACACAACACACACACACACACACACACACGCCACACACACACACACACAACACACACACACACACACACACACACCACACACACACACACACACACGCACACACACCACACGCACACACACACACACGCACACACACAACACCACCACCCCCACACACACGCACACACACACACACACACACACAACACACACACACACACACACACACACACACACACACACACACACACACACACACAACACACACACCCCACACACACCTGTGCGAGTGTGCGCATACACGTACATACATGTACATACACATGCTCACATACGGACGCACAACATCCTCCTACCCCCGCCCCTACACACATGTGAACTTGCACAAAAGAGAGATGCAGACATATCCCATCCTATTCCCCTTATACGCGCCTACGCACGCACGCACAACACACCCCACACACACACACACACACACCACACACCACACACACACACACACACACACACACACACACACACACACACACACACAAGAGACCTATCCCATCCTATCCCCCTATACGCACCTACGCATACACACACGAATGCACACACACACACACACACACACACACACACACACACACACACACACACACACACACACACACACTCAAACACACACACACACACACACACACACACACACACACACACACACACACACACACGACAGAGAGAGAGAGAGAGAGAGAGAGAGAGAGAGATTGGTAGGCATCCTTCC
This sequence comes from Conus canariensis, assembly GCA_033310375.1. NCBI lineage: Eukaryota > Metazoa > Mollusca > Gastropoda > Neogastropoda > Conidae > Conus > Conus canariensis. The sequence goes on from CM065716.1 coordinate 9,249,971, forward strand.
GTCTCGGAAGACTATGGACTATGGCCGAGCCAGCGCATACATCCCCGTTTCAGCAGCGTGTACATGCTGGTGCATCCGGCTCTTTCCAGGACAGTGTTGTTTGGTACCTGGTACAGGGGTGTGGCTGGCCAGTGCCGACGCGGGAATGACAGTCCCTGTGGCAGAGGGCACAGATGAAGTCTGACGCTGGTCTGTCTGCCTGGGCTGCAGCCTTTCTTCTCATTCTTTTTCCCCGTGCTGCTGAGCGAGTGTCTCTTCGAACTTGGAGAGACCTTTCTGCACAGTCTGTCTCCAGGCTGACCGTTCGAGGGCTGTTGCTTCCCAGTTGTTCTGGTCGATGTTCAAGGCCTTTTAGGTCCCTCTTGCACACGTCTTTGAATCGCAGCTGTGGTCTGCCTGTGGGACGTTTTCCCTGCACAAGTTCTCCATAGAGGAGGTCTTTAGGGATCCGTCCGTCGTCCATGCGCACGACATGGCCGAGCCAGCGCATACGTCTCTGTTTCAGCAGCGTGTACATGCTGGTGTATCCGGCTCTTTCCAGGACAGTGTTGTTTGGGACCTTGTCCTGCCAGATGATGTTCAGAATGCGTCGGAGGCTACGCATATGAAAAGCATTGAGCTTTCGCTCTTGTCGGGCACGCAAAGTCCAAGACTCGCTGCCATACAGGAGGGTGGTCACGACGCAGGCTCTGTAGATCTGGATCTTTGTATGCTCAGTCAGCTTGCTGTTGTTCCATGTTTTCTTTGTCAGTCTGGTCATGGTGGTAGCTGCCTTGCCGATGCGCCTGTTGAGCTCTGCGTCAAGTGAGAGGGTGTCTGAGATAGTTGAGCCCAGATAAACAAAGTCATGGACGACATCCAGTTCATGGTCATTGATGCTGATGACTGGGGGAGAGTCAACATCCTGTCCCATGACCTGTGTTTTCTTCAAGCTTATGGTAATCCCGAAGTCTTGGCAGGCATCGCTGAAGCGAGTCATGAGCGTGAGGTCCTCGGCTGAGTGGGCGGTTACTGCTGCGTCGTCTGCAAAGAGGAAGTCACGCAGGCACCTCAGCCTGACTTTCGTCTTGGCTCTTAGTCTGGAGAGGTTGAAGAGCTTTCCGTCTGTCCTGGTTCGGAGGTAGATACCTTCAGCTGCAGGACCAAATGCGTGTTTCAGCATCACAGCAAAGAAGATTCCGAACAGAGTGGGAGGGACGCAACCCTGTTTCACTCCGCTCCGTATGTGGAAGGCAGCTGATGTTGAGCCGTCAAAGACGACGGTGCCTTTCATGTCTTCGTTGAAGGATCTGATGATGCTGAGAAGTTTGGGTGGACATCCAATCTTGGGGAGGATCTTGAAGAGGCCATCCCTGCTGACCAGATCGAAAGCCTTTATGAGATCTATGAAGGCAATGAAGAGTGGCTGCCTTTGCTCCCTACATTTCTCCTGAAGTTGTTTAAGGGAGAAGATCATATCTATAGTGGATCTGTTGGCATGGAAACCGCACTGCAATTCAGGATAAACTTGCTCTGCAAGTACTTGGAGCCTCTTCAGTACTACTCGTGCAAAGACTTTCCCAACGATACTAAGGAGGGATATGCCACGATAATTATTGCAATCGCTTCTGTCACCTTTGTTTTTGTACAGTGTGACGACGTTAGCATCCCTCATGTCTTGTGGTACTTCGCCTTCACTCCAACAGAGGCAGAGGATTTCATACAACTCGGTGATAAGTGTCTCTTTACAGCACTTCAGTACTTCGGCGGGAATACCGTCTTTCCCTGGTGCCTTGCCAGAGGCAAGAGAGTCCAGGGCTTCGTTGAGTTCGTCTATGGTTGGTTCTCTGTCAAGCTCTTCCAGCTCTGGTAGGCGCTCTATGGCATTCAGGGCGTCTTCTGTGACTACATTTTCCCTTGCATATAGCTCAGTGTAGTGTTCTACCCAGCGCTCCATCTGTTGTTCTCTGTCTGAATCACCTCCCCTGTAGCTGATTTCAAAGGGGCAATTTTCTTTTGCGTTGGGCCCAATGCCTGCTTGATGCCGTCATATATCGCCTTAATGTTGCCTGTGTGAGCTGCGATCTGAATCTGGGAGCAGAGCTGAAGCCAATAATCGTAGGCACATTGCCTGGCACACTGCTGAACTTTGCTGCGAGCAGCACGGAGAACCTGGAGGTTCTGCTCATTGGGATTGGTTTTGTATGCTGCCAGGGCGTTTCTCTTGGCCTCGATGACTGGTGTCATTTCTTCTAAATGGGCTTCGAACCAATCAGCTGACTTGCTGGTCTTTTTGCCAAAGGTGGACATGGCGACGTTGTAGACAGCATCTCGGAAGTGTTCCCATTGGTCTTGGGCATTTGCAGTGGGTGGGCCAGGGAGAGAATCCTCCAACACTCGCGCGAACTCCTCCACTTTTCTTGAGAGAGAGAATAGAAAGTGCTAAACTGTATGACGGTATGTTACCAATGTAAATCTTTACAAAGACAGATGAAAGGCATTCCCCAAAGTCCCAGTGGAACTGAAAACCACTTAATAGCAAGAGATCTGGGACATCTTTGTTTGTTTGTTTGTTGGTGGGTAGTTCGTTCTTTTCTTTTGTGTTTGTTAATTTGTTTCAGGTCAGAGAATGGACGGAACATTTTTGGCAGTCTATGTGGCACTCTTCACAGCACAATTAAGCACAGCGCAGGGAAGAACAGGCAAGCACTTCTTCAACTTATATAACACATACCAGCCCCTGTGGCGAAATGGTTAGCGTCGAGGTCTCCCGGCTGGTAGGTCGTGGGTTCAATTCCCATCAGAGTCATGTGGGATTTTTCTGCCGCAACTGGCTCTACCCAGAGTTGAGTTTTCTACGGGCTCAGTTGGGAAGACTGGGCCCACATAGTAGACTTTCATCCACCTAATGGATGTGTGTCTGAGAGTGTTGCTCAAATTTCCTGACCAACACTACAGGTGTCTGTATCTCTCGGGCCTGGTTGACGCTGGGATATATTATGAAAGGGAGCATGGAGTACAGCCCAGTCATGCAGTTTCAGACCGAAATGGAAATCGGTAGCATCATCTTTATCATCCTCATTCTCATCAATCAGCATAAAAAAAGTCTCAAATTCTGTGGTTCTTCATGCCCTGCTCTCATGGTGACCTCAATTTCGATGTCCACTCCACGTCTGTGGCCTTGTTTGGTTCCATCGGGGTCACCGGTATTGGCGAGTCCATGGGGACTGTCGTTGGACGGACGTGGTGGCGCCCTCCGGAGGGAGAGCTCACTCACGCCGTCTCCGCGACTAAGCAATTATTGTCGTTAGTAGGGGGCTTAGTATGTGGTGTTCTGCGTATGTTGGATCAGAACTGGCGCCACTGAACACCATCAAAGTGACTCGACAGCAGTGCAGTGTCTCCTCCGGTGGGTTCCCTTTTGAGGACTTGACATTGACTGTGGATTGGTGGTGCTGGGGCTGCGGCGGGACTGACCGGGCTGTGGCTGAAGATGGGTGTCGGAATGAGCAGCATGGGTGCACTGTCACTGAGATGGGACAGAGTTTGGCACACAAAAAAACCCAAAAGAGCAAACAAAGAAACATATTTCTAACGTATTATACAGCACAGCACACTGCTTATACAGAATGTACCGGCGAGTGATTCTTTCACTCCTCACCATCACTCCACTTCTCCCATCCCTTCATTCATCTCCCCCTTCCTGACCCAACAGACAGCAGGCCTTACCTCTCACCAAGGTCAAGGACGGACGACCCATGCAGCCTGATGCTGAGCCGTGTGTTTGTCAGGTAAACAGGCTTCAATGGTTTCAGCTGTTCTATGCAAACAACACCCACTGCATGTGTATTTTCATGTGTCATCTAAATTGATGCTGAGCCGTGTGTTTGTCAGGTAAACAGGCTTCAGTGGTTTCAGCTGTTCTATGCAAATAAC
>CM065716.1:9258885-9261385 GCA_033310375.1 Conus canariensis
CCATTAACAAGGAATCATATGTTTTAATACAAAAAAAGTCTTTATATTACACGAAGACTAGCCCTTAGAGAACATAGTGTGGATGACTGAGATAAAGTGAAAACGAATTCAAAAGAAATGATGCAATAGGTTCTTCTTTACTTATGTAGATGATGTAAGAACGAACTTTTTAAAATCAGATTTTAAGGCAGGGGACAGAACAAAGAGACAGGGCGAGATCTGGAACATTTGCGACAAACAAGCACAGAGTTTTATTTTGGTGATATATCTTCTATTTTCATCACCTCCTTCAATGGTCTTTTTGTATTACTTTTTCGTACACAAAAAAGTAATCATGTTCGTCCGTTATTATTTTCTTTTAAATCCAAGAATCGATGGGAAATAGTAACTAGAAATGATGTAAGACTCATCGGCATGATCTAGTTCCCTTGCACTATCACAATCATTTTTTGCCTAATGTGAACATCCTCAGCAAAGAAGAGAGAGAGAGAGAGAGAAGAGAGAGGAGGAGAGAGAGAGAGAGAGAGAGAGAGAGAGAGAGAGAGAGAGAGAGGCTTACTGTAAAGTCATAAATCATTCTCTTCGGTTAATGAGCTGTGCCAGAATAAGTCTGTGACAGATGTCAGAAAGAAAACAGACGTAGTAGTCCTGTGATAGAATCAGTACGTGGCACATGGACACGGATACAGCACCGGAGTTGTTTGTGGAGAACAGCTGGAACTGCCGAAACCTGTTTAGCTGATGTGCACAGGGCTCAGTGCATGGGGTGGATGGCCCGCCCCTGACCTTGATGAGAGTTAGAATCTGATGTTGTAAAGTCAGGAATGGGGAGTACGAACTCTGAATAATTATAGTTATTGCTTTGAAATTTACCTGGATTTTAAGAAATTCCTCCATTCTGTCTCTGTAAAACCTTTGAAAAGCGTGTGTATGCTGCACGCTGGTCGTCGCTAGTTGTCTTTTTTTCTCTTTTGAATGATTAAGAAAACTCCATGGCGATCAGTATGATAAACTGGTCATGATTAGATAACTCTTACTAAGTCAATAATAAAAGATTCCATAGCTAATTCAGTGATGACATGTTCAAGGATGTGTTACTTATTGCTTTTATTGTTTTGTTTGTTTGTAAAGAAAATATGGTGTGTTTTTTTTTGGAAATGAGTTCAATGCGGTTGTTGATTTAATTTATTTTAAATCACCTGTTTAGTTTTAAGCACTTAACTTTTGCTTTAGGTCTTGGTATGCTAACTTGTACAGAGTTCCGTGTTTAACTTTCTTGTAGCCCTGACGTAGCCTCTGTAGTCAGCTGTAGTAACACATTACGTCTTGATTTTTGATGTTTTGTGTTTTGTTGGTTATTACGATTTGATGTACGCTGTTGTGTGTGTTGTTGTTTTGTGGATTCCCTTCCATTTTGTGCTGTACAGTGTTTTTTTTTGTAATGTACTGTGCTAAGATGCGCTGGGTGTTATGTGATGATATGTCGGGTTACCTCAGGGGGTGATAAGCTTCATTTGTCTACTTGCATTGTGCTGTAAGATGGTACTGGTCCTTAATTTGTAATCAGTTGAAATCAGCTGCAAGAAGAGAGGGGATGAGGAGGGACGCAAGGGGGGGGGGGGGGGGGGTGCGACAGGGGCCCCTAATTTAACCTCTTGCATTTAGAAACATAAATAGTACAGGTATGTCATTTACCTTGGCCAAATTCAACTGCAAGTGGTATGGGCACTACAGATTTCATTCAGAACTACGGAGATAGTTTCAACCTCTCATTGACCCAGTGTATTCTAAACGCGAGAGATCCTATAAATCTGTTGCTTCTGAAATGGAGTTTAACCACATGTATAGTACGGGTCATTTGTTTACAAAATTGTAAACAACTGCACAGATGCTAGGGGTCCTTCATTCGTGCAGTGAAATTACGTGCCGTGATAATCTTGATTTTTCAGCTAGAGAGTTTTTCCATTTACAGAATGTCCTATTTTTACCCATTCTAATGCAGTGATGAGAACAGCCCTTCATTTCGTCCTTCAAGTCAGGCAGCATTTGGGTGTTATGGGTCCTATCGCTGCAGAACAAAATAGTATTGTGGAGGTCCCTCTTATATCCAATGACATTGAACTACTGAAATCTCTTCTTTCACCGAATTGTGTGTGAACTCACACACACACACACACACACACACACACACACACACGCGCGCGCGCGCGCGCGCGCACGCACGCACGCACCACACACACACACACACACACACACACACACACACACACAACACACACACACACACCACCACCACCACCACCACCACCACGTCAATGAAGCAACGGCAATAATGCTGACGTGAAATCAGGTATAATTCATGTCATATACACATTGTAACACACGTCACACGAGGCACACATTGAAGTAGACTGTCTCGTTTCTTCTTCTTCTTCTTCTTCTTCTTCTTCTTCTTCTTCTTCTTCTTCTTCTTCTATCTGTTTACCTACAGAGAGAGTGA
>CM065716.1:9266385-9276385 GCA_033310375.1 Conus canariensis
TGTTTCGTGTAATCTACTGGTGCGTTTTGGAGATTAGACTTCAGATGCGTTATAGACTGACTGCTATCAGGAAACATTGTTTTGTTTCGTGTAATTTATTGGTGCGTTTTAGAGAATAGTGTTCAAATACGTTATAGACTGATTGCTGTCAGGATATATTGTTTTATTTTTCTGTTGTTGTTGTTGTTGTTGTCGAAAATTCGCCAGCTTTTCCATTGTATACCGAACGACTACCTCGTTTTGTGTGTTCATTTATAGTTCTCTTTGACGTCATTGTGGGAGTTTTTGTTTCGTTTCATATGTATTGCGCGAATGTGTGTATGTGTGTGTGTGTGTGTGTGTGCGCGCGCGCGCGCGCGCGCGTGCGTGCGTGCGTGCGTGCGTGTGTTGTGTGTGTGTGCGCGCTCGCTCACGCGCGCGTATGTGAGTGCGTGAATGCGCGCGCGCGCGCGTGTGTGTGGTGTGTGTGCGCGCGCGCGTGTTCTTTTGCTCTTCACATCCATTTCAGACACCTTACAATGACCTCTTTCTCCGTGAATGATTGACAGTGTTGCTCAAATTTCCTGACCAGCACTACGGGTGTCTGTATTGTTTGGGCCTGTCTGACATAATGACAGATACCACGAAAGTAAGCGTCGAGTATCGTCCTATCATAGAGTCTCAAAATGAAATGGACTCCATAGCGTCGTGTTTTTCATCATCCCCGGTGTCGTCGATCACAATTTACCCCCACCCCCACCCCACCTCCCCATCCTCCCTCCTTAAGAAATTGCTTTATGTGGCCTCTCATGCCCTGCTGTCATGGTGACCTCAGTTTGGATGTCCTCTCCAGGTCTACGCCCTTGGTGAGTGTGTGTCCGGGTCGCCAGTAATGGCGGGCTCATGGGGTCTGTGGTTGGACGAAGGTGGTGGCACCCGCTGGAGGGGAATCCTTATTTACCTTGGCTCCGAAACTAAGCAGTCATCAGTAGCGGGACTTTGTAGGTGCATGGGTCCTGCACTTGTTGGATCAGAACTAGCTCCAGTGAACACAACCAAAGACACTTGGCAGTAGTGGCAGAAGAATCAGTAACAGAACCTCAATCTGAATCAGAGGGATAAAGAGGAAAAGGAGGCACGAACCAGGGGAGCCAGAGGATTTCAAGGGGGGGGGGAGGGGGGGGGGGTAGGAGGATTTCAAGGGGGGGGGGTAGGAGGAGGTGTACGAATTTTTCTGTCTCTCCCGTCTACACACACACACCACACACACACACACACACACACACACACACACACACACACACACACACACACACACACACACACACACACACACACACACACACACAAGCATGCATGGGGGCACACATGTTTGCACAAGCGCGCACAGAAACAGAAAGACAGACAGACAGACAGACAGACAGACAGACAGACAGACAGACAGAGAGAGAGAGAGGAGAGAGAGAGAGAGAGAGGAGAAAGGAGGAGGAAGAGGAAGTGGGAGGGAAAAGCTTTCTTTTTTGCAGAGTTTTTCAACAAATCAAGGAGGAAAGCACATCAAAACGTCTCTAGTTTCATTCCTTTGAACAAGCCATAATGGAACTAAACACACACTGGCAAGGTACAAAGAAAAGCCTGTTTAATGGACAATTCAAACGGGCACGTGAATTTTCGACAAGTATTTCTTCTTCTGATATCACAATTACGAGACGCAAACATGCACAAAAGAGTTCTCCCTAGATGGCCGCCAAAGGAAGGAAAAGAGCGTTTCAGTCTTCTGGGTGAATAACCCCTACAATCATGCCAGGAAATTCAACTTGGATTTTTTTTTTAAATGGTCATGGGAAATGATAGTCATGGGCTGTCCCTGAGTTTTACGTGTGAAATTGAATCCAGATTATCCCTGTAGTTCTTTTTTAAGCTAGGTAGATAGGGGACCTATGCTACCTCCACAGTTTAATTTAAGTTTCTTAAAGAAGGAGTATCCCACACCAACAGTTACAGTTAAATGAAAGACCTATACAGTTTCATTCTACGGGTTAAGTTTCAAAAGGGAGTGACTGAGGGCGGAAACGTAAGCCAAATTTAGAAAGAGAGGGGGTTAATTACCGCCAAGGACATAGACAAAGTACAGGACGAGACACTGTCCTGTCCTGTACTTTGTTTGTCTATGTCCTTGGCGGTAACTAACCCCCTCTCTTTCTAAATTCTACGGGTTGAATAAAGGAACCATACTGCCCACCAGAAACGTGATTTCTAAATAAATAAAAGGTCCATGCCCTTTCAGCATTTGGATTCCGTGATTAAACGATGAATATGACCCCTGCATCTGTAAACAATCGCGGAAGGAAAAGAATGGCATGCTATCCCCTTAACTGAATTAAGCTGCTTAGAGGAAGGACATATACTCTCCCTGCAGTTGAATTCCACTGCATAAAGGAAAGACATTTTCCATTCCTAGAGTTTAGCTCAACTGGGCAAATGAAGTATTCAAACCATTCCTACCCTTTCGTTAGACTGGGTGAGTAATTGCTGTGTGCTATCCACACAATCGAGTTCAGCTGAGTACACAAGGGACCCATAGCATTCCTGCTTCTTAATTCAGTTATGTGAATAAGGATGCGTATTACCCATGAAGTTGAATTCAACGAGGTAAATGACATATCCATATCATCCCAGCGGTTACTGAGCAGACATACTATATACCAAACAACACTTCTGAGCGCAACAAGAAAGAGTGCCTTCTAGAAAACAAAAACGCACAGCAAGTCAAGTCATAGTGTTTAAAGTTCAGAGGACTATGAAGGACACACCAGGGGGCTTGGAATAAAGTTTAAAATGGAAATATGTACAAGTTAAAATGCAAAGATTAAACACTTAAGCCAGATCAAGAGGTGAAATTAGGAGACAGATCTAAAATAAAGTACAACAACAACCATATCTATCACATGGAAATGAAAAACAAGTAACATTCCTCAGAAACAAGTAGCTAAAGAAAGAAAGAAAAGAAAGAAATGGATAAATGAGTCAGTAAATAGATAAATATATGAATGAATAAATAAATAGATAGAAAGATAAATAAATAGATCAATAAAACATCAGAAGGAACGTCTCAGAACTTTGCCTTCATAAAGTCCACTGCAAAATGTTGTGTATTGGATCACATTCATCCTGATATACAATGAAAAGATACAATAAAAAAATATCAATGAAAAAACATGTCTGCTTTATTGGATGGTGTGCACTGTTGTGCCCCATTGTTCTTTCTGAGTTCAGAATAGGGAAAAATAAAGGGTGAAAAAATTACTCTCCACAAAATTGTATGAACTATACAGTTATACAAAGACAAAATAGAAGACAGTCCCTGAAGATCTGGTGGAATTGAAAACATGTTCATTGCTAGTTTGTAATTGAATGGTTCTTCCATGAGATTTCAGACTTTTTCTTCCCTTTCTTGTTCATTTGCATGTCTGTTTGCTAGTTTGAGGTCTGAGAAGAGAATGCAGGCTGAGTTTTTTTCAGTGGGGTGGGATGGGAGGGGGCAGTTTATGTGGCACTTTTGTCAGCACCAAAAAGATCACAGGGCAGATTAGAACAAGAACAAGCAGTGCGTCTCACTTGCATGACCCATTATTCAGCATAGTCCAGTCCAGCCCAACAGTCCAGCCCAACACAGCAATGTTCATAATAATAATAATAATGAATATTTATATAGCGCCTCTTCTCAGCTAGAGACCAAGCTCTAAGCGCTTAACAATCCATTCTCGTTTACACAACGGGCTGCCTACCTGGGTAGTGCCGACTGAAGAGCTGCCAGCTAGGCTTCATTCAGTCGTTTCCCGTGTCATCCAGTCAATATCGTCCAATATCGTTCACTCAGTTTCGTACTTCCTTCATTCTTTCCATTTCTCACGCAGGGTGCATGATATGTGTGACGTGTCATCCATACCAACGGCCAAACTGGCCTTCTCTTCCGAAAGTTCGTGAAGGGATTTTACGTGTGTGCAAGATGTTATGCGTGCATTCACACACGGAACCTCGGTTTATAGTCTCATTCGAAGGACTGTATGGGAAAAGGAGTCAGAACCAATGTTAACTCCGAGGGAAAAACCCCTCTGTACCGAAATGGCCCGGCGGAGATTCGAACCCGTGACCCCAGGATCACGAGTCCGGCGCTCTACCAACTGAGCTATTCTGGCGCCCATACAGTACACTACAATCCAACACTGGTGCACAGGTTGCTGCAGAGTGATCCTCTCAAACCCCACCACCACTCCGCCTCCTCCATCCCTTCACCCCCCCCCCCCCCCCTTCCTGACCCTGCAGGCCTCAGGCCTTACCTCTCACCAAGGTCAAGGACGAACATGCCATGCAGCCTAATGCTGAGCCGTGTGTTTGTTAGATAAACAGGTTTCAGTGGCTTCAGCTGTTCAGGGAAACACCACCACTGCATGCGTGGTTTTGGTATGTCAGACAATGATCTCATCGTGAGGGTCTCCACTTTGTTTTCTTTCCCATGTATTTGACGTACATGTTCTGGAACACCTTTCTCAGAACTGAAATAGAACGATTTGTGAGAGAATGATGAACTCTCTCTCTCTCTCTCTCTCTCTCTCTCTCTCTCTCTCTCTTGTCACAGCACAAAAAAGAGAGAGAAAGAGAGAGAGAAGGTAAGAGATGATTGGGGGACAGAGAGGGGTGGCAGAGAGAGAGAGAGAGAGAGAGAGAGAGAGAGAGAGAGAGGAGAGAGTCTGAGTCCAGTGTGTTTACTGTACATCAGCCATAGGCCACAATTTAAACACAAAAAGAGGGATGGCGGGGCGATGGAGAAGGAGAATTGTAGGAGTGGGCAGCAGGGATAATCAAAAACACAATAAGTACAAATTAAAAAAAAACTATCTGTTCGGAAAATTAGTGATACCACTCAAAGGTCTTACCAAACGTACATCAAAGATATTTCAACCAAGCAAAAGCAAAACAGTAACATCTCTGCAGAAATGTTACACGATTTCCACTGTGTATAGAGAGAGAGAGAGAGAGGAGGAGAGAGAGAGAGGAGAGAGAGAGGAGAGGAGAGAGAGAGAGAGCATTAACCACTGAAGGTTATCCTTCTATGCTTGCTTCGTTTGTTTAGACCACAGACTGACAGACAGACAGACAGAGGGTGAAACACAAAGATGGACAGACAGACAGAGACAGAAACAGACAAAGACAGACAGACAGAGATTCAGAGACAGGGAAAAAGAGTAAGAAACCCACATACAGGTTTGCCTGCCCACACGCAGATTAAGACTATGTCCCTTCTTCTGTTTCTTCTTCCTCTTCTTCTGTTTCTTCTCTTCTTCTTCTTCTTCTTCTCTTCTTCTTTTCTTCTTCTTCTTCTTCTCTCTTCTTCTTCTTCTCTTCTTCTTCTTTATGTGGCAAACCAGCCTGTCTCCCTGCTGGACGGGGATTGTTGAAATTCTTAAGAACTTCACAGAAACAATCAAGCTCTTTCAGTGGGTATGATGGAGAGCCAGAAAAGTGTGTGGAGTTTCTGGAGATTTTCTATTACTGACGAACTCAAAATATACACTTTGTTTTTATTTCATTGTTTTTTCTCATTTCTTTTAAGTTCCCCAACTGTCAGGGGAAAAATTGAAGTGTCTTGCACTCTTCAAAACTTTCTAACACTCCATAAAACTTCCTGAGAATCAAGGTTTGCACAAGAACGCAAGCCATGGATCAGGTCTGTACCCTACCACATTTTCCATTGCCTTTGGCTGCATCATGAAAATTTAAAACAAAACAAAGGAAACAAACAATGACCCCAACAACAATATTAGCTTTGAGATAGAATGTTATATTACACATGTCCGTTTGTTAAATGATTTTGTGACAATAAAACAACACACCATCTTTCCTGGCATGAGAATGACATAGCTTATTGAGAGAGAGAGAGAGAGAGAGAGAGAGAGAGAGAGAGAGAGAGAGAGAATCAGAGACAGAGACAGACAGAGAGAGACAGAGAGAACAGACAGAGAGAGACAGAGACAGACGAGAGAGAGAGAGACAGACAGAGACAGAGATAGACAGAGAGAATCACAAAGGCAGATAGCGGGAGAGGGAGATGGGTAGGGGGATTTAAAACAAAGTCCAGGACCCCAGAGGATGAATCCAGAGATGCCACAGTAGCTGTGTAACGGAAAAGGAAGACCTGGACTTTCTCGTGGTGAGGCATCAACAAAGGTTAAATGTTTACAGCTGCCTTCAATCCAGTTTCTTAATTATATAGATATGGTCAATCTTGAATTTTTCTTTAAATCGCCGTGTGTGTGTGTGTGTGTGTGTGGTGTGTGTGTGTGTGTGTGTGTGTGTGTGTGTGTGTGTGTGTGTGTGTGTGTGTGTGTGATATTTATTCCTGATTTGCATCCTCCATGCTCTAATGAGGGGACAAGAATCATCACATCTTTGACTCATAGCGCGCATTCGACATTCTCGTCAATAGAGGCTCAACGTCAACTCGTCAATTATTTACTCCAGGACACAGGGCGAGAGTCTGGGCGGTTCGATGTTGATAATTAACACCGTTGTGCAATAACTGATCAATAAAGCCCCCAGAGGATAATTGGATTGTCCGCGGATGGAAAGGCAGCCAATTGAATTCGGGGTTTGGAGACCGGCCCAGTGTAGCTGTTGTGATGGCAGCCATGTGTCAGTGATGTGATTACATCCACAGCGTTGTCTTCAAGCAGATTGGGGAATCAGGGTTCCAATCCCGGGCATGTGCACATGTCATCATCTTTCTTCAGAATCACTGGGCTTTGATCCAAAAGAAAGAGCTGCTGCTAGGAGAGAAAGAGAGAGAGAGAGAGAGAGAGAGAGAGAGGGGGGGGAGGGAGGAGAGAGAGAGAGAGAGAGAGAGAGAGAGAGAGAGAGAGAGAGAGAGAGAGAAAGAGAGACAACGTGTGTGTATCCGCCCTGACTGCTTTGGGTATGTTTATGGGTCTCTATCTCCCTGGGCATGTGTGTGCGTGTGTGTGTGTGTGTGTGTGTGTGTGTGTGTGTGTGTGTGTGTGTGTGTGTGTGTGTGTGGTGTGTGTGTGTGCGTGTGCGTGGTGCGTGCGTGGTGTGTGTGTTTTGTGTGTGTGTGTGTGTGTGTGTGTGTGTGTGTGTGTGTGTGTGTTGTGTGTGTGTGATAGAGAGAAAGAGAGACCGAGAGGGAGAGGAAGAGAGAGATTGTGTGTGTGTGTGTGTGTGTGTGTGTGTGTGTGTGTGTGTGTGTGTGTGTGTGTGTGTGTGTGTGTGTTCCGACTGATTCCTCTCGGAAAGTTCAAGGTTAAAACACTCGCTCCTGCTTTCAAGATGAAGTCATGAAACGGAAGTGAATTCCCTCCCTACACAAGAGATTCAGTATAGCGTGACGACTGGTCAAAACTTCAGCTAAAGAAATAATTCAGGTGTCTGTAGGTGGAGACTGAAAATTGCAAAAGATTCTGTCAATGACGAAGGGATGGTCCAGGGGTATTGCAGACTCGACAGCCACGCTGTTTGTGCTTTGATTACCTCTGCGGTGTAGCTATTTTGAGTTTGAGGGAAAAAACCACAGTTCCAATTTTGTAAGGAGAGTGTTAAATATTTCATGGTGCTTCTTTGTTGATATTTCGCTGGGAATACTAGTGTGCGTGTTGTGTGTGGTGTGGTGTGTGTGTGGTGTGGTGGTCGTGGTGGTGTGTGTGTGTGTGTGTGATGTGTGTGTGCGTGTGTGCGTGGTGGTGTGTGTGTGTGTGTGTGTGTGTGTGTGTGTCGTGCGTGCGTGCGTGCGTGCGTGCGTGTGCGCGCGCGCACAGCGCCAGTATGTGTGTGTGACGTGTGTGTGGTGAGAGAGGAGAGAGAGAGAGTAGAGTAGTGAGAGAGTGTGTGTGTGTGTGTGTGTACGTGTGTGCGTGTGTGCGTGCGCGTGCGCGCATGTGCGAGCACATGGGCATGTTTAATTGAAAGTGTATTCTCATTTTTTTTTTCCATCACCTTTCTGTTGAGCATTCTCTTAGGTATTCGTATTTTCGCTGACGCTAAGACTGACTTACATCCCCCTTTACCCTCCCCTCAATTCGCTACCCTGTCTTACCTTAGAGAGACGCAAACACGATAGATTTACACGCATGAAAACGTCTATAAATGAGCAGCGATCCTTTCTTGTTGCAAGAAATGTCACAATGCACAAACTTCGACATAGTCCACCCCAACTCCCCACTCACCTACGCATCCCTTTTTTTTAGCGAGGAGTTCAGGAAACAGATTTAGCAAAGACAATTAAGTAAGTAGCAGAAGCAGTATGGCATTTTGCAATTATTATTATCTTGATATTATAGTAGTAGTAGTAGTATGTATAGTAGTAGTAGTAGTATCATTGTTATTATTATCATCATTATTATTATTATTATTATTATTATTATCATTATCATCATTATTATTATTACTATGATGACTAGTAGTTCTATTATTAGCAATACAATCATCATGATTATTATTATTATTGTTATTATTGTTGTTATTATTAGTAGTATTATTATTGTTATTATTATTATTATAAATATTATCATAGGAAGAAGTCGCAAGCTGGGACAGGTTACCATGGACACAATATTAGCTGCTGTGTCCTTAGCATGGTTCTGAGGAGCAAAGTCCCGCCTACCATTCCCAGTGTACACCAGCTGTGCCCCCAAGGGAACCCAACGACAATGCTGTCTGGTTTCTCAACAACAAGAGACTCATCCTGGCTGCTGTCGTGTCCCAAGGAGGTGACGGAGATGCCGAAAGATGGGACACTCCACTGCGATGACTACAGCACGAATTCAGATTCCTGGCGACTGTTCTGTCCCAAGAAGACGATGGCGATGCCAGATTGCAGTGAAAGGAAACAGAATCTGGCCAATGGGGAGTTTACACCCATCACCAACTTTCGGAAGAGAAGGCCAGTTTGGCCGTTGGTATGTATGACACGTCACACATAGCATGCACCCTGCGTGAGAAATGGAAAGAATGAAGGATGTGAGGAAATAGAGTGAACAATATTGAACGATATGGACTGGATGCCACGGGAAACGACTGAATGAAACGCCCGCTGGCAACTCTTCAGTCGGCACTACCCAGGTAGGCAGTCCGTTGTTAAACGAGTGTGGATTGTAAAGCGCTTAGAGCTTGGTCTCTAGCCGAGAATAGGCGCTATATATATATATATATATATATATATATATATATATATATATATATATATATATATATATATTCATTAGGATAACAATAATAACATAATTACATCAACTGGGTCTTGGAGGGAGAAGGGCTTTACTTGCAACACAGGGAGTTCATTTCAGGAGAACTGGAAAGAAAGGGGAATAAACAGGATGATTCAACGGGAGGAAATTGCATGATTTTTGCCCTCTTCAATCGGCTTCGGATATTTTTTTTTTATTATCTCTTCGTAAGACTACATTGGTTCTGTTACCATGCACCCTTCAAAGACAATGGTATCTTCTGAAAGAGACGTTGGCAGCATGAAAACGGGAGTCCAATACGACTACAATGCCGACGTTGAAGACGATGATGGCGATGGTGACTAGGACGACGGCGACGACGACGATGACTACGATGAAGACGACAACGTCGATGAAATGACTATGATGCTAACGTGAAATCAGCAATAATTTATGCCATATGCAAGCTGTAACACGCGGCAGACGCAGTACACATTCAAGTAGACAGGTTCATTTCTTCTTCTTCTTCTTCTTCTTCTTCTTCTTCTTCTTCTTCTTTCTTCTTCTTCTTCTCCTCTCCTCCTCCTCCTCCTCCTCCTCCTCCTTCTTCTTCTTCTTTTTTTTTCAGGGTTCCGTGCAGGCAGAACGGTCAACGCCATAGTCACAGGCTCACATACAGCGAGGCCACTGCAGAAGCATTAGTGATGCAGGCATTTCTGGGGACTCCTTTACAAACTGAAGACTAAACTAAAAGTGAAGGCCTATAAACAAACATTCAACACAGG
>CM065716.1:9281385-9283885 GCA_033310375.1 Conus canariensis
TGCGCTCGCGCACACACATTGGCCCGTGCCCACACATTCACACAGACACATGTGTACATTCACTACACACACATACCATGATAAATAGGCACAATCAATGTTAGGTAGGCACTCAAGGTCTGACCAGCGCGTTGGGCTAACGCGTAGGTCAGACATCTGCTATGTCGTACCCTCTCTTTAAATTCTCTCAACTTAGTTATTAATTCATTTCTCCATCAGATTTAAATCCTGCGCAGTGTGGTCTCAAAACTAAGCGGATTTGGTGTGGTACATTATGGACGCAGTGACGCCTCCTTGATGTGGTCTTAGCTGTTCTATGCAAACTATACTGACTGCGTGAGTGGGTTTATGTCTCAGGCAAAGATTCCATCGTGAGGGTTTCCATTTTGTTTTCTTTGCCACGTATTTCAAACGCCTGTTCTGGAACATCCTTCTCAGTACTGAAATACAATGATTTGTGAGAGAATGATTAACTCTCTCTCTCTCTCTCTCTCTCTCTCTCTCTCTCTCTCTCTCTCTCTCTCTCTCTCTCTCTCTCGACAAACAGCCAACAAACTAGAATTAAAAGTCAATATCAGTAAGACAAATATTGTCGTGTTTCGTAAAGGGGGATATCTGGGGCGTGCTGAAAGATGAACTTATGGAGGTGAGAGAATCGCTGTGGTTAATGCTTACAAATATCTTGATATTTACTTTACAACCAAACTTAGTTTTGAGTTTGCTTGTCAAGATATAGTATACAGAGCAAAAAAAGGGCACTCATGGTTATTCTTCATATTTTGTACAAGTTGGACTGCAATTAATTCAGCATTTTTATCAAATTATTTGATTCACAGGTGCAGCCAATCTTACAGTACGGAGCAGAAATATGGGCTTTTGAGAAAGGTGCCATAACTGAGAAAGTTCACTTATATGCGTTGAAGCGCTTTTTGAATGTGGATAGTAAAACTCCCAATGATCTGGTATACGGTAAACTTGGAAGATATTCTGTTTATCTGAATTCTTATTTCAAGTGTATAAAATACTGGCTCAGAACTAACGAGAATGGACGAATGCAAGATACCCTATAAAGGTTACAGGATGTTGTTAAAGTTAGACAATAACGGGAAGAGGACTTGGACTTAAATGTTCGACACTGTTTAAATTCATATGGGTTTGGATTTGTTTGAGATAAGCAGGTGTTGAAAATATATCAGGATTTCTAAATTGTTTTAAACAGAGGATTATCGATTGCAGGTGGCAGGACTGGCAGGACCATGTGTATAATAGTGATAGATTTGTTCAATACAAACTCTTTAAATCGACACATATATCAGAACATTATATTATGATAAAAATGATATAGATGCGTTAGGTGTGCACTTGGTAGGTGTAGGGCACTAATGTAGATTGAGAAGAGTAGCGGGCCTAAAATGGAGCCTTGTGGAACGCCATACTTAAGAGTTGTTATAGAAGAGATAGTCGTCCCCGATAAGGCGCATTGTTGTCGTTTTGTGATGTATGATTTTAGAAGGATAAGGGCGGATTTTGAAATACCGTATACCTCCAGTTTTCGAATCAGGAGATTGTGGTCAATGACATCGAATGCTTTTTTTAAAATCAACGAATAAGACACCACAATATCTGTTGTTATTAATATTATTAGGCCACACATCTACAAGATTGATTAATGCAGAATGGCAGGAATGTTTCTGTCTGAAACCAGACTGTCCGGGATGGAGCAAATCGTACTTGTTGAAGTGATGAAGGATGTGTTTATTTAAATGCTTTTCTAGAGGTTTGGAAAGGATAGATAAGATTGATATTGGTCTGTAGTTTGAAGGATCAGTATTATTACCAGATTTATGAATGGGTATAACTTTTGCTTTTTTGAACGCAATAGGAAAATAGCTTTTATCTATGCGCAAATTAAAGATATACGTTAACGTGTCAGTTATAACTGGAGCCGAGAGTTTCAGAATTTTGCCATCTATGCCATCTAGTCCACGTGTTCCTGACTGTTTAGATGAAGTAGGTACTGATACACCTCGTGCACAGTTATGAGTGGAACGTGTAGTTCAGACGTGATTGATTTGTCGTGACAAAATTGATGGAGTTCTTTAAGTTCATTAGAGCTTGAATGATCAGTAGTAACAACTGTATCTGGAATGGTAGAGAAGTGAGTGTTAAGTTGTTCAGCAGAAATCCTTTGATAACAGTTGATTTTGAAGAAGAACTGTTATTGTTAAGCTGGTTTATTGCTTGCCAAACCAGTTTTGGATTTTGTTTGGAAGTTAATAACTCGCGATAGTATTTTGTTTTTTCCCTGCTCTTCTGAGAGTTTATTGCATTTCTTAGTAATCTTGATTCTTCTTCATAGCCATGTTCTTTCAAAAGGTCTCTAAGGTAGCATGCCTCCTGTAATTCTTTCGTGTACCACGGTGGTTTGGGAATATGCTTTACTCTGATTGTTTTTAATGGAGCATGTCTGTTATAGACTTCTGTAAAAATTTCGATCCAA
>CM065716.1:9288885-9291385 GCA_033310375.1 Conus canariensis
TCTAAGAACTTGCCACAATACATTTCTATCAACAGAATCAAAAGCCTTTTTAAAATCAACAAAAGCAACATACAGTTTAGTATTTTTCTTTAGAGAGAGAGAGAGAGAGAGAGAGAGAGAGAAGAGGAAGAGAGAGAGAGAGAGAGAGTTATAATTTAATTTCATTTAATTTTTAGCATTGGAGGAGGATCAACAACGCTGATTTCACGCCCTGCTTCCCTTGCCTCCTCGTCCTCTTCTGTCTCATTGATCCTTCTGCTTTTTCTTTTGCTTCATCGTCGTAATCATCATCATCATCATCATCATCATCATCATCATCAGCAGCAGCACAGCAGCATCATGATCATCATCATCACCGTCCTCCTCCTCCTCCTCATCTTCATCATCATCATCATCACATCATCATCATCATCATCATCACCGTCATTATCATCAACATCATTATTAGAAGCAGTAGCAACGGCGGCGGTGGCGACATCATTATCGTGATCATGAACATGATCATCGCGATCTTCTTCTTTCTCTTCTTCTTCTTCTTCTTCTTCTTCTTCTTCTTCTTCTTCTTCTTCTTCTTCTTCTTCTTCTTCATCTTCTTCTTCTTCTTCTTAATACAGGGAAAGAATACGCCTCCCTTAAACATAAATCTCACGTTCGTGTTCTTGCAGTCTGATGGCTGAAGTTAATCAATACCAATGACGTTTAATTCTCTTTGATGTAGAAAATGAGTGAAAATGGAGGCGCCATGACACAGTGATTAACATCACGAATTCAAGACATGAGATCGAAGAATTGAATTGTCAACCGTGATTATTACTGTTGGAAGTTTCAGCAAGGACTGACAGTTATATAAAAAAAAATCCTGAATGAACTGCCAATGGAAGACTGAATCCAAACATGTCACTTTCCTCCATTCAAAGCGACAATCTCTGAGGGTATTGCTCTCATTCCTGAACCTTAACGGATTGCTGGCTTTTGTTTCTCCTGTGATGCATGTGAACCCCTAATGGATGTGAACGAAAACCAGAGATTACAGACCTGTCAAAGACCATAAAAATGAATATCAAAGCATCACAATTACTACACGCATCCTCATTCCTTGTTATAAAACGACCAAAAGTTGTGTCCAGTTTAGTGTTAGTCCATGTACAGCTCTTATGGTGACAACAGTGTCGATTCTTCCTTCACATGTTATGAAGTCAGAATACTTTCTGTTTATAATTTGTTTTTGTTAGAAAGGTTTCAACCACGTGCTGAAGAATCCACCTATTTTAGACCATATGGGAGGAAGTCTTTGGGGGAAGAAGGGGGAAGGTTTCTTTTGCTTCGGGCATTTACTGCACGGAAAAGATACGATTAGTCTGCTGACTGTTTTTTTCTCCGTAAACCATGTTCAGCGTTGGTTGTACAAGTGTAAATCGTGATACCGCATCAACAAATCCAGGCATCTGATGCATGTAATGGTGTAATAATCTCGATTCTGTTCGCTGCTAATTGCAGTTTCTAGTAGCAGTAATGGTAGTAGGAGTAGTGGTGGTGTTAGCAGTAGCAGCAGTTGTTGTTGTTGTCGTCGTTGTTGTTATAGTTGGTGTTGTCGTTATCGCCGACATGGTGTGTGTGTGTGTGTGTGTGTGTGTGTGTGTGTGTGTGTGTGGTGTGTGTGTGTGTGTGTGTGTGTGTGTGTGTGTGTGTGTGTGGTGTGTGTGTGTGAGTTCGTTCTTTGCTTTTACGTCTTTCCACCATAAGTGATATTAGAGTTTGTGCGCGCGCGCGGGTGTGTGTGTATGTGTGTGTGTGTGTGTGTGTGTGTGTGTGTGTGTGTGTGTGTGTGTGTGTGTGTGTGTGTGTGTGTGTGTGTATGTAACTGGTGATTTGAAGCAAATACTAAGAAACCAATTCAAGCCAGGCTTAGGTGTTTAGATTTTTGTTTACTCTTTACCACAAGAAATTCTGTTTCTTCTAGTTTTCTTCACACAGCTCCGCTGCCGTCACTGGGGTCACCCTCTGGGGTTCTGGACTTTGTTTCAGTCACTATCAAGTCGTCAAGAGGCAACCCAGTCTTTTTCAATTGGGCCCGTAAGAAACTGAAGTCTAAGTAGGAGCCGGTCGGTGCAGAAAAATCCCACATGGCTGTGATGGGAATTGGACCGACCTCTCAGCCGTAAGTCCACGACACTAACCATTTCGTCACGGCGGCTGGTATATGTTCTTGTGTTGCTGCAAACGTATCTAACAAACGAGCCGGTGTAATATCAGCAATCTATTTCAAGGATAATGTTTTTTGTGTGTTTTCTTTGTTTATTTCTTTGATTTGTTTTGTTTTGCTCTTTCTTGACGCAGGAAAAGAAAAAAGAATGCGATGGGGAACAAACCTAATCCGCGCATCTGTTCCATTGCAAGTCCTGATTCTCTGCAAGTTTCATTGAGTGTTAGAAAGTTTTGAAGAGTACAAGACAGTTCCGCTCTTATATGACAGTTTGGGGTACTTACCAAAAAAAAATGA
>CM065716.1:9298885-9303885 GCA_033310375.1 Conus canariensis
CCCCCCCCCCCCCCCCCCCCCCCCTAAATCATGTTCCAAAGCTGGGAGAAAAATGCGTGGATGAGACGTGGAAAATTTATGACAAATATTTCTGTTCAATTATTATGTCTTACGTTTTTTTTGGTTTTTTTTTTTTACCTTTTCTATTATTTTTGCCGTAACTTAAAATAAAACCTAGTTATTTCCATCATCAGTACGGCTTTTCATTTTAAAAAAAAGTAATAAGTAAAAGTCTTATGAAATAACATAAAACTTACAAATATGACCATGTTCCCTTGCACTATGTCTCCATTCATTTTTTTTCTTTGCGTGGGGTGATTATCCTCATACAGAGAGAGAGAGAGAGAGAGAGAGAGAGAGAGAGAGGGAGAGAGAGAGAGAGAAGCTCCCAGTATACTCATAAATCATTCTATTCGTGTCACAGGTGTTCCAGAGAGAGTCTGTGAAAGATGTGAGAAAACAAAAACAAAAAAGACAAAAAACGAAAAAAAACCAAACTTGTACCACGCACATGAATACAGGCACGCCGCCGGAGTTATTTGTACAGAACAGCTGGGACTGCTGAAACCAGTTTATCCGGTATACACAGGGCTCAGTGCATGGCGTGGATGGCTCGCCCGTGACCTTGGTGAGAGTTCGAATCTGATATCTGTAAAGTCAGGAAGAGGGAGATAAAGGAAGGGAAGGAAGAGACGAAGTGTGAGGGAGATGCATTAAGATCACTCTGCTGTACATTTTGTATCAGTGCTGCACGTTAGAGTGCTGTGCTGGACAGTACTGCAGGGTATAATGTGTTGTGGAGATGGAATGCACAACTTGCTTCCCCCCCCCCCCCCCTCCTATTCTGTTCTGTGCTCTGTTGCACCACCAAGAATGCCACGAGTGATGAACTACCAAAGAAGTTCATTGCATTCCCAGACCTTCAACCCAAAATCCAAAGGTACGTCTCAGACTTCTATGAAGGAAAAGAGAGTGTACGAACTCACAAAAAACAAACAAACAAACAAAAAACTTGTTGTCAAATCTGCCTGGGCTTCAAGAAATTCATTCAGTGAAGTTGAAAAATGTTGTGTAGACTACGTACTGGTCATATCTTTTTTCTCTCGTTTTTAACGATCAAGAAGGCTCCATGGTGCACTCAGTCTGATAAACTGGTCATGACTAAACATCAATTTATTGAGTGCTGAGTTGTCAAAGACACAAACATTTTACAGCTGATTCCATGAAGACTTTGTTCAGGGATATTCCAGCGGATATGCGTTTGTTATTTTCCTTTTCAGAAGAGATCCATATTTTACAATTGATATCAGTTAATTATGGCTCATGACGTAGTTTAATTTAGGTCAGTTTCCAAGGTTTTAGCATTTGACTTAGTTTGGTTATTCGTCACGGCAATTCTAACCTGCATACAGTTTCGTCATTTAACTTAGTTTGGTTATTAGTCTTAGTATCCTAACTTGCAAACAGTACCGTTCTTAACTTCTTTGTAGCTTTGATGTGGTCTCTGTGGTCGGCTAGGTGTAAAATATTCGGCGTGACTCGTGCTGTTTCGTGTTTTCTTGTCCTCTTCTGTTTCGTGCTGTACATTGTTGTTTTGTGCTGTGTTATGACGTGCTGGGTGCTTTGTTGTACATATATCCAATTACCTCGGAGGTCATAAGGCTCATTTACCTGTTCGGATACGATTGTAGAATAGAACTTGTACTTTATGTTACTGAGTTTAAATCATTCACAGGGAGGGTATGGCTCCCTTATGTAACCAGTTGTTTTAATTCGGAGTGACTGCAGGAGAAACTTGAAATAAACCCCAAAACAGAATTACCTCGCCTCCAATCGAAGGGACAAACACACTACAGATCAAACACAAAACTTGTATGTGTTTCATAATTTGATTGTTCTTTCGTTTGGTGGCACAGTTATTCTGTTTTCTCAATTCTCTTTTGACTAGTTGAGGTCAGCAGCAGGAACAATACAGGTCTTTTATTGACGGAGGCCAAATTCAACTGCAAGAATGGTATGGCCACTTGAGCCATTCCATTTAATTAACGTGCTGGTGTGATAGGGGTCGGAATTAAATCCAGACATGCCATCAATCTGTATTTCCGCAGTGGAGTTCAACTGCGGGGATAACGCAGGTCCTTTGTTTACACACTGAACTTCAAATGCACTTTATGCACTTGAATAAACTGGAAAACCTGGATTCTTCACTCTGTGCAGTTGTGTCCATCTACAGAACTCATATAAGTCCTGTATGTATCTAATGTTAATGCACGGATGGTACCAGCTCTTCATTCAGTTTCATTTAGCCTACAATAGCTTTCATTTAGCACATAAAGTTAAAGCTGCATTTGGGCAGTATGAGCCCTTTATTCATCCTATCGAGAAAAAAAGGTGGGGAGGGGGGTGGATAGGGAGAGGAGGTGCAGAATGTCGTAGAGATCCGTCATATACCCAGTGCCATTAAAATGTTGAAATAGTATGAATTCTTCTTTCACCAAATTGAATTAAACTGCATGAGCTGTGAGGGTTTTCTGCTCTTTCTTATGAAACTGCAGGGAATTGTAGGGTTACTGCATTTACTTTTGGCTTACTTTTGGTGAATAAATCTACAGCAATGATGTGGGTCCATTATGTAATCAGGTGCATTCCATTTCAGGAGCAGCATGAGTCCATCATATACCTAATTTCACAGCTCAAGGGATATTTCAAGACATATTTTGAAGCCTTTTTTTAGGAGGATGGAAGTGGCGGCTATTTTTTTTTTCATTTACCAGGCTGAATGTATCTGCATGGATGGTTTGGGGTGTTGATTCGCACAGAAGACTAAACCAAAGTTGTTGTTTTTCCCACCAACAGTACCCTGGGGATGATCATTTCGTGCATTTTTGTTCCTGTCATGTGTGACATCTGAAGAAGATACATATTTGTCGAAAATTCGGATTAGCACTTCGCGCTGTCCAGTAAATAATCTTTCATTGGTACCTTGTTTCGTGCCTTTATTTTTATTTTGGCTTTTACCTTACGTACGTGAATTAAAAAATGTAGATACCTTTCAGATGCATTTTTTTTCCTGTTGAAAAAACAGCCTCCGCTTTCTCCTTCACGTTTGCTTTTCTTGTTGTTGTTGTTTTCTTCTTCTTCTTCTTCTTCTTCTTCTTCTTCTTCTTCTTCTTCTTCTTCTTCTTCTTCTTCAGGGACGGTACGTTTCATCCAGACAGATGTAGAGAGGGGTGGGTGGGTTTGGAGATCCAATTTGTTTCTGGAGTTCTACAGGGAAAAGATGGGAACGGGAGAGTGGATGAGATATGGACAGAGGGGGCAGAGAGGCTGGTAGGTGACAGGAAGGGGTGGGGGGTGGGGTGGGGTCGGAATAGCAGCAAAACTTATCCTCGTATACAGGATGTAATACACACGCGAAAGAGATTTCGAACTGGGCGAGGGGGAGAGAGGTGGATGGGTTGTACGACCGACTTTATTTTCGTTAATACCTGACTCAAGTACACTCAGCACAAAGTTGGACAGGTTGAGAGGAGAACGCGTGGTGAGGAAGGTGGAGGAGGAGGGTTCATTATGAGGGCTGGGGTATCGGTGACGTTAACACTATGTTGCTTACAATATGTCACAATGACTTCTTTCTTTAACGAATGTCATCATGTGCCCTCTCTCTCTCTCTCTCTCTCTCTCTCTCTCTCTCTCTCTCTCTCTCTCTCTCTCTCTCTCTCTCTCTCTCTCCATCGTATAGTAACAGAGATGATTTGCCGGACGTTGCTATTGAATCTATCAATTTCCCGTAAAGTGGACAAAACAGATCTCAGACAAATTAAAACAAAGTACCTGGAAGAAGAAGAGGTGCCGGTTTCTTTTAACCAACTGTCTATAAAGTTGTCAACACACTGTGTTTTATAGAGCCATTTGTCCAGAGCGATGGTTAGAGTTTGTGACCCTAATGTAATAATGTCAATAATTCTAAAGATTTGAGTTTGCGACCCTTCCTCTCTATCAAAAGTTTATATAATAATATCAATAATTATAAAGGTATTTCACTGTCAAATATCAGAAGTAAGGTGCTCAGCATCATTGTTAATGATGACTGAAAGACTGAAAGAATACATAGAATAACATAACTGGCGATTACAAAGCAGAATTTGAATGCGGACATTATCAAACATTGACCATTTGATCGCTCTAATAGTTCTATTTTTTTTAATTCATTCTTAATCGCAAAACGTATGTAGCATTAATTGACTTTGAAAAGGCGTTTGATTCCATTGGCAGAAAAATGTTATGGCCATTTTAAAGCCACAGGATTACTATAACACTTCTTTTGCAAATGCACCAGAAGCAAGTGCCGTGTTGTTGAAGCAAGAATAAGATGTGGTTGAAAACTTACTGATCACATCAACTGTACAAGAGGTGTTAAACAGGGAGGAGTTTGCAGCCCTGTTCTGTTTTCTTTCCTCATTGAAAAGTTGGCAGTAGAAGAACTAAACAATGGAAGAAACAGTGTTAGATTTACTTTAGATTGAATGACATTCTTTACGCTTTCTAATGATGTCATTTTACAATGGGAAACGCCTCTTAATTTACAGACGCACTATAGATATTTGAATGCAGCTAAGCAGCTGCAAATGAAGGTTAACTCGGATAAAAGTACCATAATAGCTTTTAGTGAAGAATGGTATCTGTCCGCTAGGGAAGAATGCAGTCCCATGATGTTTAAACGCCGGAAGCCAATATCGGTAACTGTCTTGATATAATTATTTTAGTCTACTCATTTGAGTAGAATGTTGTCTGGGGAAGCCAAAAGTAATGTACGTTATATTTTGAAAATAAAGAAATAAATGAGCACACACATATACACACACGCGCGCATGCGCACCCACACTCACACACAGAGAGATAGACAGACATATGGATAGAAATATAGATAGATAGAGATAGATAGATAGAGAAATAGATAGTTAGGTGGATAGGTGGAGAGAGAGAGAGAGAGAGAGAGA
>CM065716.1:9326385-9341385 GCA_033310375.1 Conus canariensis
GCCCTGCAGGGAACCTGCTATAGGAATCAGAAACTGACATGACAGCTAACACCTGCTTGTCAGGTTAGGGAAGCACGAGAGAGCAAGAGCAACATTGCCACCTGTCTGGTTTAACCACAGTGGAGTTGTTGTTTTCTGCAAGGGGTTAACTCTTGCTGTGTTGACATAAACATGCCAGCTTGGAGGAAAGACTCGATCAGAATGATTGATGAACAACACAGCACGTGAAAAAGATGGAGAGGATCAGTTTCATGTGTGTGTGTGTGTGTGTGTGTGTGTGTGTGTGTGTGTGTGTGTGTGTGTGTGTGTGTGTGAGAGAGAGAGAGAGAGAGAGAGAGGAGAGAGAGTACTAATTGTTGTATGTAGTTGGGCTTTTTATGTCATAAAAGGCAATGGGATTGTGGCAGATTTATTTTCGAAGGAAATAGGAGACACAAACAGTAGGTTAAGATGCAGAGAGAGAGAGAGAGAGAGAAGAGAGAGAGAGAGAGAGAGACGAGAGAGAGAGAGAGAGAGAGAGTGAGGAAGGTAGGGGAAGAGGAAGGAGAGAGAGAGAGAGAGAGAGAGAGAGAGAGAGAGAGAGAGAGAGAGATGATGATGATGATGATGATGATGATGATGATGATGATGATGATGATGATCTTTATTTCCAAGGGTAACAGATAAGCAAACACATGCTTTTTTTCATCCGGCCCTTGCCCCGCTAAGGGACTAACTATGCATGACTAGCAACTAAAATTTACAAAACTTTTAACAAACTCATATGTCTTCACAAATACATGAAAAGTTGATGAATTGTTCCTTCATTAACATTGAGGCGTAGATGAAATTTAAAGTAAAAAAACAATATTGAAAGAACAAACAAGAATAAATAAATCGATTACAAAGAAGCAAACAATAGCACACATAGACAGAGCAAGCGATCCTGCTGTTGTTATCGAGAGAGAGAGAGAGAGAGAGAGAGAGAGAGAGAGAGAGAGAGAGAGAGAGAGAGAGAGAGAGAGAGAGAGTTATATTCCTTTTGTAAAATATTAACATACAACAAGCTGCAAAGGATGATAATTAGACAACTACGATGCATCAATAATTTCAACATTTATTTTTTTTACATTTTCATGATGTGGTTACAAAGCAAGACGAGAACTAACAGTACCACAATCAGTTATCAGTTAGCGACACAAATTCCTAGCATCAATAATCATAACATTTATTTATCATGATATGTGTATGTGTGCGTGTGCATGTGCATGCGAATGTGCGTGTGTGTGTGTGTGTGTGTGTGTGTGTGTGTGTGTGTGTGTGTGTGTGTGTGTGTGTGTGTGTGTGTGCGTGGTGCGTGCGTGTGTGGGGGTGGGTGGGAGGGTGGGTGGGTGAGAGGAGAGAGAGAGAGAGAGAGAGAGAGAGAGAGAGAGAGAGAGAGAGAGAGAGTGAGGGTAGAGTGATTCATCTCCTTGAGGCTTGCAGCTGAACAAACATCCACAAGCTGGATGATGCCGTAATCCTACATCAACCTCACTGCCTGCAGTGTGGCACTAGCCCTTCAGACTTCAAGAAGGCTTGATGGTTAAGTCCACTTCAACTGTCATCAGCCACATCTTTCTGTCCGTTATCCGTTATCTGCCCGTGCATCTGCACCACACGGGGTCAGTCTGGGAACATTCTCGCTACCAAGTGTTCACCTCAAGACACTAGTCAGGTATTACAGCAAAGTGTACTGGTCGATTTCGGGTCTTTAAACTTTATTTTCGGATCGTTAAACTTTTTTTCTTTTAATCTTATTTGTAAAATTCAGCAGTACTGATGGGATGAGCCTGCAACTTCTGTTCTTTCTGACCACATTAGATCTGTCAAGTGGAGTTAATCGAACAGTCGCGATAGTCCAGTGATCAGAGCACTTGCTTTAGAGTTTGAGGAGCGCAAAGTTTATTCCCCCAGGGTCAAGTTGTTAAAGCTCATATATACAGCATGCCCCCTCCATCCCCCCTCCTCGCCCTCACACACACACACACACACACACACACACACACACACACACACACACACACACACATACACACACACACACCCCTGACTTCCACCATCTTCCTCCCCTTAATCCCTACCTCTGTGTGGTTCCACAACGACAATGTCTGATACGCACGTTAAGAATCCTGTAACCAACGGCAGCGTTCAAAAGTAAGCCATTGCGGCGGGTCTTCCTATTAATCAGAGTACCATACAATTTTTTTTATATACACTGGGGAAGATACTGGCTTAACGTAATTAGCTTGTGTGTTGACTACAACAGGCTTTGCGCTCTGGAGAGGCCACTCCAGCTTCGCTTTGCATCGTCGACAAAACACGGGAAGTAGCAGTCTACCGGTTATAAGTCTGCATACTCAATTGGCGTAGAGTCAGACGCCAGGGGCTGCTTCCGACGGTGGGAGAGGTCATCGCATCTCACTGGGCAGCTACCGCCCGCCTTAAGCTGGGCAGCCCCCAGCCAGTAAGGTGCTGCCCCGCCACGGTCCGTTAGCCTCACTGGGTGCGTGGGGTTTAGGGTGAAAACCGACAAGCGGATCGATAACTGTGCACCAGGCAACAGAAAAATGAAAACTTCCCCCTAAAATTGGGTACGTGGAACGTAAGGACAATGACACCAGGCTTTTCTGACGACCTTCAGGAAGTAAACGATGTTCGCAAGACAGCCGTCATTGACAGAGTAACTGAGCAGACTGCAGATGGACATTGTCGCCCTTCAAGAAACCAGGCTCCCAGAAACAGGATCTGTCAGGGAGAGAGACTTCACCCTGTTCTGGCAGGGCAAACCATCAGACGAGGTCAAAGAACACGGCGTGGGATTCGCAGTTAGAAACAGATTATTGGAGTCCATAACCCCACCAGCAGAAGGAACAGAACGAATCCTGTCTCTCCGACTCCGAACATCATTGGGACCAGTCAGTCTAATTAGTGCCTACGCACCAACTTTGGCATCCACAGCAGAAGCAAAAGACAAGTTTTATGACAACCTCAGTGCTGCCATAAGGAGAATTCCCGACAGAGAAATTACTGTTCATCGCAGGCGATTTCAACGCCAGAGTAGGTGTCGATCACAACTCCTGGCCCACCTGCTTGGGTCAGTTCGGCACTGGGAAAATGAACGAGAATGGCCAGCGCCTGCAGAGCTCTGCTGTCATCATGGGTTGTGCGTCAGTAACACCTTCTTCAACACGAAGCCTTAGCATCGAGTCTCCTGGAGACACCCCGATCCAAACACTGGCATCAGCTCGATCTGATCCTCACCAGACGTGTCAACCTTTCCAGCATCAAGATCACTCGCAGCTACCAGAGCGCCGATTGTGACACTGACCACTCTTCGGTGTGCAGCAAAGTGAAGCTCCGCGTGAAGAGACTGCACAGTACGAGAAAGAAGGGCCAGCCTCGCATCGACACCAGCACAACACGCGATCAAAGAAAAGTGGAGGAGTTTGCGCGCGTGTTGGAGGATTCTCTCCCTGGCCCACCCACCGCAAATGCCCAAGACCGATGGGTACACTTCAGAGATGCTGTCTACAACGCCGCCATGTCCACCTTTGGCAAAAAGACCAGCAAGTCAGCTGATTGGTTCGAAGCCCATTTAGAAGAAATGACACCAGTCATCGAGGCCAAGAGAAACGCCCTGACAGCATACAAAACCAGTCCCAGTGAGCAGAACCTCCAGGTTCTCCGTGCTGCTCGCAGTAAAGTCCAGCAGCGTGCCAGGCAATGCGCCAACGATTATTGGCTTCAGCTCTGCTCCCAGATTCAGATCGCAGCTGACACAGGCAACATTAAGGTGATGTATGATGGCATCAAGCAGGCATTGGGCCCAACGCAAAAGAAAACTGCCCCTTTGAAATCAGCTACAGGGGAGGTGATTCAGGACAGAGAACAACAGATGGAGCGCTGGGTAGAACACTAGACTGAGCTATATGCAAGAGAAAATGTAGTCACAGAAGATGCCCTGAATGCCATAGAGCGCCTACCAGAGCTGGAAGAGCTTGACAGAGAACCAACCATAGACGAACTCAACGAAGCCCTGGACTTTCTTGCCTCAGACAAGGCACCAGGGAAAGACAGTATTCCCGCCGAAGTACTGAAGTGTTGTAAAGAGACACTCATCACCGAGTTGCATGAAATCCTCTGCCTCTGTTGGAGTGAAGACGAAGTACCGCAAGACATGAGGGATGCTAACGTCGTCACACTGTACAAAAACAAAGGTGACAGAAGCGATTGCAATAATTATCGCGGCATATCCCTCCTTAGTATCGTTGGGAAAGTCTTTGCACGAGTAGCACTGAAGAGGCTCCAAGTACTTGCAGAGCAAGTTTATCCTGAATCACAGTGCGGTTTCCGTGCCAACAAATCCACTATAGATATGATCTTCTCCCTTAAACAACTTCAGGAGAAATGTAGGGAGCAAAGGCAGCCACTCTTCATTGCCTTTATAGATCTCACAAAGGCTTTCGATCTGGTCAGCAGGGATGGCCTCTTCAAGATCCTCCCCAAGAATAGATGTCCACCCAAACTTCTCAGCATCATCAGATCCTTCCACGAAGACATGAAAGGCACCGTCGTCTTTGACGGCTCATCGTCAGCTGCCTTCAACAGACGGAGCGGAGTGAAACAGGGTTGCGTCCTGGCTCCCACCCTATTTGGAATCTTCTTTGCTGTGATGCTGAAACACGCATTTGGTCCTGCAGTTGAAGGTATCTACCTCCGAACCAGGACAGACGGGAAGCTCTTCAACCTCTCCAGACTAAGAGCCAAGACTAAAGTCAGGCTGAGGTGCCTGCGTGACTTCCTCTTTGCAGACGACGCAGCAGTAACCGCCCACTCAGCCGAGGACCTACAGCAGCTCATGACTCGCTTCAGCGATGCCTGCCAAGACTTCGGGCTTACCATTAGCTTGAAGAAAACACAGGTCATGGGGACACGATGTTGACTCTCCCCCAGTCATCAGCATCAATGACCACGAGCTGGAAGTCGTCCATGACTTTGTTTATCTGGGCTCAACTATCTCAGACACCCTCTCACTTGACGCAGAGCTCAACAGACCCATCGGCAAGGCAGCCACCACCATGACCAGACTGACAAAGAAAGCATGGAACACCAGCCGCCGTGGCGAAGTGGTTAGTGTCGCGGACTCCCGGCCGGGAGGTCGTGGGTTCGAATCCCATCTGAGTCATGTGGGTTTTTCTGCCCCGACCGGCTCCTACCCAGAGTTGAGTTTGCTGCGGACTCAGTTGGGAAGACTGGGACCACACAGTCGAGTTTTATCCACTTAATGGATGCCTTTCTGAGAGTGTTGCTCAAATTTCATGACCAACATTGCAGGTGTCTGTATCTCTCGGGCCTGGTTGACGCCGGGATATAGTATGAAAGGAAGCGTAGAGTACAGCCCTGTCATGTAGTCTCAGACCGAAATGGAAATCCGTAGCATTGTCTTAATCATCCTCATTCTCATCGATCAGCATAAAAAAGAAAGCATGGAACAAAAGCAAGCTGACCGAGCACACAAAGATCCAGATCTACCTGTGTTGTGAGCACCCTCCTGTATGGTAGCGAGTCTTGGACTTTGCGTGCCCGACAAGTGCGAAAGCTCAATGCTTTTCATATGCGTAGCCTACGACACATTCTGAACATCACATGGCAGGACAAGGTCCCAAACAACACTGTCTTGGAAAGAGCTGGATGCACCAACATGTACACGCTGCTGAAACAGAGACGTATGCGCTGGCTCGGCCATGTCGTGCACATGGATGACGGACGGATCCCTAAAAACCTCCTCTATGGAGAACTTGTGCAGGGAAAACGTCCCACAGGCACACCACAGTTGCGATTCAAAGACGTGTGCAAGAGGGACCTAAAGGCCTTGAACATCGACCAGAACAACTGGGAAGCAACAGCCCTCGAACGGTCAGCCTGGAGACAGACTGTGCAGAAAGGTCTCTCCAAGTTCGAAGAGACACTCGCTCAGCAGCACGGGGAAAAGAGAATGAGAAGAAAGGCTGCAGCCCAGGCAGACAAACCAGCGTCAGACTTCACCTGTGCCCTCTGCCACAGGGACTGTCATTCCCGCGTCGGACTGGCCAGCCACACCCGTCGCTGTACCCGAATAGACACCTAGAGCGTAACTCCATAGTCTTCCGAGACTGAAGGATGCCTACTTGACTACAACAGATGGTGGGATGAACGTCAGTGGTCCATCAGCAATGAAGCAGCATTGCAGCCTGGCCAGATACCCAACAGGATTCTCTTTGTGGTCCGTGTGTTGACAACATTAAATATATTACTCATTTCAAACGATAGCTTCCTCTAGATCTCTGTGGCCACAAACCCATCAGACAGCATTTTGTCTACGACCTCGAATTGAGGAAACTAATGGCCGCAAATGCCATAAAACATTTTTTCTTTCGTCAAATTTGGTAACAATACTTATGGGTACAAACCCAATAACCCGCTGTATCCTCTCTACCTGTTTGTTGATAGCAGAAATTTCAGCGTACTAGCAGAACATTATGTATCTTACAAACAGTGCGTTGACAGCACTGACAGCCAGGGACGAAACAGTCTGTTTTCCTTTTGATCCCTCTATGCTACCATGCCCAAGAAAGCAACAGAGTATCTACGTATCTTTGTAGTGACATGCATGACCACACACCCAACAGACATTAATATTTTTAGGATATCTAAAATGGCCACATCAATGGCTTGAAACTCAACAGGATATTTTTCTCATGATTTCGTTACATCCAAGAAACCAGTAATAGAATTCTTTGACTAAATTCGTGTTGATATTAACTGTACTTTTGTCCATACTTATCTAACCTTCTCACCATTTATTTTGTTGACAACATGGAAACCGAGAGCCGAGTAAACATTCCCCTTACGAATGTTTGTGCTGATGTTTACTGCCAAGAATCCAGCAGACCATAATCCAATCACGATCTATGTAGTGGTAGCATTCACGCCCAAGAACACAAGAGACGGTAATGATCACACTGTCCTGATAGCATTAACGGCCAAGAAACCGACAGAGTTGATTCCCCTCACGACCTCGCTGTAGACAGCACCAAGGGTCAAGAACCTGACAGTCGGTGTCGTCTTCTAGAGCTGTGTGTTCACACCGCTAAGCACCAAGAGCTAAACAGACCGAGTGATCCTCAAGAGTTTTGTTTTGACAGCACTAATAGCCAGGACCATCACAGGGAATACTCTCCCCACGACCTGTCTGTTGACAGCGCGAATGGCCAAGACCCTGACAGAATTCAGATCACGATCCTTGTGTTGACAGAGTGATTGGCACCGGGATGATTAGGAGCGATAGGAATGCTGCAGTGTTCATACAGGCACCACTTAGGCAAGGGTCGTGCGTGTTGTGTCTGCAAATGCTGGCATCGCTCACTGTTTTTGTTCTATGTTCGTAGAGCTGTCTTTAAACGATGATGCATTGTGCAGAAGGAGCAGGAGACTATGATCCTGTGGGGAGAATAGTGGTTATATTTCCAAAACTTCATTCACCTATTACCCTTTGTTTTCATTTTACTCTTTGCTGTTGTTTCTGTTGTAGTTCTTGTTCGTGTTCTTGTTGTTGTCGCAGTTGCTCTGCTCTGTACACTTCTTCAGTTGTGTAGTGCTACATGATGATTTACGCTGTACTGTATTGATTTCAGTTGTATTGCATTGTGTACCAAATTTCACACAGTTAAAGAAAAGATTGTAAAGGAAAGATAATGTATGTCAAAATGTACGACTGGCAGTGTCAATGATAAACTTCATAAAGAAAAGATTGTAAAGGAAAGATAATGTATGTCAAAATGTACGACTGGCAGTGTCAATGATAAACTTCATAAAGAAAAGATTGTAAAGGAAAGATAATGTATGTCAAAATGTACGACTGGCAGTGTCAATGATAAACTTCATAAAGAAAAGATTGTAAAGGAAAGATAATGTATGTCAAAATGTACGACTGGCAGTGTCAATGATAAACTTCATAAAGAAAAGATTGTAAAGGAAAGATAATGTATGTCAAAATGTACGACTGGCAGTGTCCATGATAAACATCATAAAGAAAAGATTGTAAAGGAAAGATAATGTATGTCAAAATGTACGACTGGCAGTGTCAATGATAAACTTCATAAAGAAAAGATTGTAAAGGAAAGATAATGTATGTCAAAATGTACGACTGGCAGTGTCAATGATAAACTTCATAAAGAAAAGATTGTAAAGGAAAGATAATGTATGTCAAAATGTACGACTGGCAGTGTCAATGATAAACTTCATAAAGAAAAGATTGTAAAGGAAAGATAATGTATGTCAAAATGTACGACTGGCAGTGTCAATGATAAACTTTCATAAAGAAAAGATTGTAAAGGAAAGATAATGTATGTCAAAATGTACGACTGGCAGTGTCAATGATAAACTTCATAAAGAAAAGATTGTAAAGGAAAGATAATGTATGTCAAAATGTACGACTGGCAGTGTCAATGATAAACTTCATAAAGAAAAGATTGTAAAGGAAAGATAATGTATGTCAAAATGTACGACTGGCAGTGTCAATGATAAACTTCATAAAGAAAAGATTGTAAAGGAAAGATAATGTATGTCAAAATGTACAACTGGCAGTGTCAATGATAAATTTCATAAAGAAAAGATTGTAAAGGAAAGATAATTATGTCAAAATGTACGACTGGCAGTGTCAATGATAAACTTCATAAAGAAAAGATTGTAAAGGAAAGATAATGATGTCAAAATGTACGACTGGCAGTGTCAATGATAAACTTCATAAAGAAAAATTGTAAAGGAAAGATAATGTATGTCAAAATGTACGACTGGCAGTGTCAATGATAAACTTCATAAAGAAAAGATTGTAAAGGAAAGATAATGATGTCAAAATGTATGACTGGCAGTATTGATGATAGATTTAATAAAGAAAAGACTGTAAAGAAAATGTATGTCAAAATGTATGACTGGCAGTATTGAAGATAAATTTCATAAAGAAAAAAAATTGTAAAGGAAAGATAATGTATGTCAAAATGTATGACTGGCAGTATTGATGATACATTTAATAAAGAAAAGATTGTAAAGGAAAGAGAATGTATGTCAAAATGTATGACTGGCAGCATTGATGATAAATTTCAAAAAGAAAAGATTGTAAAGGAAAGAGAATGTATTTCAAAATGTATGACTGGCAGTATTGATGATAAATTTCATAAAGAAAAGAATGTAAAGGAAAGATCATGTATGTCAAAATGTATGACTGGCAGTATTGATGATAAATTTCATTTCATTCTGGAATGAGCTAAACATTGGTACTTGGAAATGCTCTAATATTCCTCCAATGCCTCTCGCCACTTGTTTTTCTATTTAATTCATATATTGCATTCCGCATGAGAAAACAAACCTTTCTTGAATAAGAAGTGAAGTACGATCTGGTAAGGCCTGGTGGTTGTTTAATCATTTATCCAGTACCCCCCCCCCCCCCTCCTCCTTTTCTTTTTCTTTGGAAACGTGTTAATTTCATAATAATGTATATGTTTGAAATGGATTCTTTAAAACTATGTTCAATTGGTCCACAGGCTGAAAAATATGCCTATAAGTTTATCTAATTCAATGTGAATCACACACACTCAAACCACACACACACACACACACACACACACACACACCACACACACACACTCACACACACACACACTCACCACACACAACCACACACACACACACACACACACACACACACACACACACACACACACACACACACATCACACAGAGTTCCTTTCTCGGCCCGGAGTTGTAGTGTCAGAAAACACATAGCAATACAATGTAATTGATACGTTGTGTTTTCTTTCTCTCTTAATGAAAAAAAGAAACAGGACCTTCAATATACGTGGCACGTTGCTCGCTTCTCACGAAAAATATACAACCCAAAGTTTTCAGATTTTGTTTGCAGGTATTCGTCTGTCTTTCTTCCTTTTTTTTTTCTTTTTTTATTTTTTTTTTCCTTACACTTCAGCCTTTCGGAGATGTTAAATTGCTGCTATATTTGTATGTTTGTATCTTCGTCTGTGTCGATGATTTCGAAACATTATTAAAAGAAATCAAGATCAGGAAGACTTGGTTAACATGAAAATGACGTCTATCTATGCTATTTTCGTTCGACTTTTTATTTATAAATCTCGTCTGTTGATGTTGCTGCTGCTGGTGTTGCTGCTGCTGGTGCTGTTGCCGTTGTTGCTATTGCTGTTTTCTTCTCTTGAATATAGCAGAAATCGCGCAATGTGCCTTTCACTGTAGGCTACATTGTTGTTGTTTGTCATGGCCGCTTTTTTTTATGTGTTCTTCTTATCACTTATCGCTGTATTACCTGAGCTCTGCACATTGCATTATTAGTAATGTTCTTGTTCAGTGTTTCGCTGCAGGTGCTGTAGCTGTTTGTGCTATTCCTGATGATATTTTATCAGCTATCAAGATAATTATGTAATTATGTGAGCTTTTGGTGAATCTCTCTCTCTCTCTCTCTCTCTCTCTCTCTCTCTCTCTTTCTCTCTGTGTGTCACACACACACACACACACACACACACACACACACACACACACACACACACACACGCACGCACGCAAGGAAGATTGTTGATGTTGTTGTTGGCGAGGGTTTGCATTGTTAGTGGTGCAGTATGATGCCTGGCGTTGTCCTGTTGGAATAGCGTGCGAGACCCGGCCATAAGAGGCAGGACATGAGGCTGGAGAATTTCCATCACATACCGCTGGGCATTCAGCGTGCCTCGGACTCGCACCAGGGGACTCCTGCCAGCATAGTGGATGCCCCCCCCCCCTCCACCCTCCCTCCCCCCCCCCCCCCCCACACACATACCATGACGCCTCCAGCACCATGGGCAGGTGCCTCGTCCACGCAGTTCTGGTCAAAGCGCTCACCATGTTTGCGTACACCCTCCTCCTCCTGTCATGGCGCTGGAGCAGGAAGAAAGACTGGTCTGAAAACCAGACCCTGTTCCAGTGGTTCCTTAACCGTCCAGGGACGATGCTGAGTTGCCCACTGCAGCCTGTTCCCACAATGTCGTTATGTGAGGACAGGTCCTCTGAGAGCTGTGCAAGCCCATAGCCCAGCATCATGCAGGCGATTCCGAACAGTCTGGTCAGAGATTCTTTGACCTCCGGGTTATTGCTGGGCGGTTTGTGAGGCTGACTGAAAGCGATTTTGCAGGTGGCAGACCCGGATGTTGCGGTCTTGAGCTGGAGTTGTTGCCAAAGGTCTTCCTGAGCTTGGTCGGTCTGACATGGAGCCGCTATGCGATGACGACTCAGAAGCCTGCTGAGGGTGCTCTGGCTCACGTTGAAGTGTCAGGCTGACTTTGCCCAGCTTGCAAACACCCCAGTGCGTTCTTATGTTCTTGCTGACGTAGTTGCGACATCTTTGCACTTTGTATTGACAGAATGGTTTTCCTCAGAATGACTCACAGTGTGTATGGTTTGTTTGCCTTCCTTTGAGCATCCGTTCACCAAAACGGGCATGAATTTGCTTACTCAGGCGCAAAGCACGACCCAAAAATGAAACATTGTCCAAGTGGCCATTTTGTGCACGTGCAATCGGACCGGCGCTAAATGCGTGAACACACGTGAAGCACTGACGTGAACAAACATTTTCCAATGCGTTTTTTTTTTTTTTTTTTTTTTTTTGACAGTATAATCACTCCCTGTGACAGAACTTCGTCCCAGGAGAAAACAGTACAGGAGACAAAGGGAAAAAAAAACAGAAAAAAAAGAGAGAAAAAAAGGGGGAGCGTGGGCGGGGGGCGTGGGGTGATTGATAGGTTTAGAACATGCTGAACAGACTCTAGGCCGAACGAGAAGAGTGGGACACAGACGGTCAGTGTGCATTCTATGTCGGCAAGTAATCAGCCTAAGCCTCTTACCTACGTGGAGGCTGCCAAATCTGTCTCACCACCGGTCCCTTCAGCAAAGGTATTATTCAAAAGATCCGTAGGACGAACTGGGGGGGGGGGGGGGGGGGGGGGGGGAGTGGAAAAGAATGACGTGCAGAGATCGGATGACGTCAAGTAAAGAGTCCAAAATACGACAAACAACTGTTTGTGGAAGCCTTAAAATAGAAATGCAAGATGTTCCGCGTGTCACTTTGCCTTTCAGCCATGAAGAGAGAGCGAAGGGAAGAGACTTGCTTCTTCAGACGCATTTGAAGTGTTATAAGACTCACATGTCTGAAGTCTTACGACCAACTCTTAAATCAGTCAGTCACTCCACAGACGGTGACACCCCGAAAGATGCAGTCGTCATAGTCCTACATTGTGAGCTGAACGACGTTGAGAAGTATGAACTAAACGACGGTAGTAAAACAAATCACAAAAGCATCAGAGACATCTTCACCGATCCTCCTTCTACAAAAAAAAAAAAAAAAAAAAGCCATTAGCGAAATCGCTCCTGCTGGGGTATTAGAGTGGGATATGAAAAGAACACTTTTCAATGATCACATTAGCCTCGTGTAAATCTCACGTCGATACCACTTCTCGTCAACCTTCTGCGCATGGGACACCAGTGTCGGTTGTCCGTCGCTAGCGTGGCCTGAGGGAGTCACCGCAGACACACAGACAGACAGACACACAGACACACAAACAGCATTTCTTCGTTCCCATTGTAAAGTACTCCTGTTCTATAAGAACAGGGAGTACAAAAAGAGAAAGCACACGTTACTCATGTTGGAGAGGAACGAAGACAGCGCCATGTAGTGGTATGATGTTTCTGCAAGCTGCGTTGCTCAGGTGAATTTTGTGCGGTGCACAGAAGTGGGAGGTTAGTTCCAAAGTGTCTTCACCTCAGTAGCGCGAAAGTTCGAAAACAGGATTGATTAAGGTCTAGTTATCCTCTTCATGTATAGTTCTCTAGAGTTTTCGCTGTTGCGAGTGTCTGCCCGGTTTCAGGTGAATTACGACGTTCGGTCATACCTTAATCACACTCGGAAAGTTCGAAGCGATGTGATGGCGAGTCAGGGAGATGCCATTGCCAAGGTAACTCGATCTGTTTGTCACCTTTTGTCTGTTGACGTAGACTCACTGCATCTTACCAGGATGTGTACTCAGACACCTCGTTCTGTAGGCTAATCACAGATCCCAACAGCATTTAAAATGTTTTTTTAAAAAATGACCAAAATGTAATCATTTAAAAAACCATATCTGTCTTTTTCAGATGTCTGTGACACGCATTGTCCCATACAACTGACATTTTTGTTTCGTTGGTTTTTTTTTTTTTTTTGTTATTTATTTTTGTGCTTATTCTGATACGGGTGATCATTTTTAGATCCAGTGATATCTATTTCTTTCATGCCTCTACTCTTGTAGCCACAGAGCTGTTTGGTGTTGACAACTTCTCATTCCTCAGCCACAGCACCAACCTGCGAAGCCAGCAGCAGGTTTCTGAAGGATGGCCGACACCTGATACCGACAGGATGCAGCGTGCTGGTGGCTAACCTCGGCAGGCTTGTGCATCACCTCTTCTGAAAGACGCCACGGAAGACTGGAAGACCAGGACCTACCATGGAGCACACACTCTAGGGCTACTCAGGACTGCCAACCCCTCCAGACTTGCACCTTGTGCTGGAGACAGGGCATCTGCGCTCTGGTGGAACCTCTACGATGGTTTGGGAGACTGGCATTAAGCCTAGATTAAAAAAAAAAAAAGAATGATCAGTGTATCTGTTTGTTTCTTCTAATTGTTCCCTTTGAATATAAGAATAAGTTCCATATGGAATTTTTAAAAATCTAAATAAAAATGACTTTAAAATAACTAGTAAACTCAGTCACTACGTGCAATTGTAAATGTAATCATGCCAAAGGCAAATCCTGTGAAAGTGATGCCGTGGAACTGAAGATCCACCGCCACATATCTGCACCAACTTGTTCAGCATCTTGCCTCTTCCAGCCGCCACACACTGATTTCACAGTCTTTGAACGTGAAGCGAAGCAGTTTGCTGAACTTGTGAACTGTTTGTCATTAAACTGTCATTACCAGTTCATGAAATTGTGAACTGTGTGTCATTACACTGTCATTACTGTGTGTCATTACACTGTCATTACCAGTTCATGAAACTGTGAACTGTGTGTCATTACACTGTCATTACTGTGTGTCATTACACTGTCATTACCAGTTCATGAAACTGTGAACTGTTTGTCATTACACTGTCATTACTGTGTGTCATTACACTGTCATTACTGTGTGTCATTACACTGTCATTACCAGTTCATGAAGCTGTGAACTGCGTGTCATCACACTGTCATTACCAGTTCATGAAACTGTGAACTGCGTGTCATTACACTGTCATTACTGTGTGTCATTACACTGTCATTACTGTGTGTCATTACACTGTCATTACCAGTTCATGAAACTGTGAACTGTTTGTCATTACACTGTCATTACTGTGTGTCATTACACTGTCATTACCAGTTCATGAAACTGTGAACTGCGTGTCATTACACTGTCATTACCAGTTCATGAAACTGTTAACTGTGTGTCATTACACTGTCATTACTGTGTGTCATTACACTGTCATTACCAGTTCATGAAACTGAAAATCAAACAGAAATGATAAAGACAGCTATATACATTTCTGGGCTGCAAGACAGGGTGATACAGACAGCTATATACATTTCTGGGCTGCAAGACAGGGTTTTAATTCTAAGGCTGCTATATGTATAGTTTGATTGCCTCCAAGTATCAGCGAGAAGGCCTATTCACCTGATATATGACAAAAAAGCAGAAGAGCACACAAAACAAAGTGTGAAGTAACGCAGTTTTAATGCACGACACAAAACAGGACAAGAAATGTTCGGCAATATGCCTTCCTCAGCGACAAAAAAAAAAACAAAAAAAAAACAGACATAAACATGCACAATACTCCCCTTGTGAAGCCACAAGGGGAGTATTGTGCATGTTTATGTCTGTACTTTT
>CM065716.1:9348885-9356385 GCA_033310375.1 Conus canariensis
CAAGTCTTTGTTTCGGTTCTCCAAGAAACATTTGGGGAACAGGATCCTCCGGAAAGCGTCCCGGAACTCTGTGTTGAAGATGGAATAGATGATGGGATTGAGACAAGAATTGACGTAACCGCACCACGTCAGAATCTGGTACACCAGCTGCGGGATACACTTGCTGCAGAAGGCGAGGATGGGGTTGATGATGAAGAAGGGCACCCAGCAGATCAGGAACACGCCCATGATAATGCCTAGGGTCACCGCCGCTTTGTGGTCCGACACTTTGTACGATCCTTTCGCCGACCCGTTGCCGGTGTGGAAGCGATCCGCCGTGTGGGTCTTGCGTATAGTCTCCACGTGACGCTTGGCGTACACGTAGAGTCTGACGTAGATGGACACCATGACGACGCAGGGGATGTAGAAGCTGATGGTGGAAGACACGATCGCGTAGATGGGGTTCAGGTCGAAGATGCACAGCTCCGTGTCTGAGGTGGAGTTCTTTCCAGCGGGGGACTCGTGCCAGCCGAGATGGGTGGGCACGAAGGAGATCAGCACGGAGAGAGTCCACACCGTGGCGATGAAAGCCACCGTCTTCCTCGTGGTCATCCAGGCCTCGTACCGCAACGGGTCCTTGATGTGAACGTAACGATCCAGCGAAATGACGCACAGGTTCAGGATGGAGGCCGTGGAGCACATAATGTCCGAGGAGATCCAGATCCTGCAGAAGACGGCCCCGAACACCCACTTGCCGTGGATGTCGTTGGCGATGGCGAAGGTCATGACCACCAGCGCCACCAGCAGGTCCGCGATGGCCAGGGACACGATGAAGAAGTTGGAGTTGCGCTTCAGGCGGCGGTCGGTCAGCACGGCGGCGCAGACGAGGAGGTTGCCCACGACGGCCACAAAGACCATGGTGGTCAGCATGGTGCCGATGACCGCTTTCTCCACCACGCTGTAACCCCCCTCCGCATCCTCCTCTCCGTGACCCGTCTTCCCCAACTCCGGGGGCAGGAGGTAAGGGGTGAAGTTGTTCCCTCCCAGCGTGTGGATGTTGTAGGTGGGGTTAGACATGATGGCTGGGCCTTCGACAAACCTTCCACTGCCTCTATAGTTTCTCGTGTCTCACCCCCTAGCTGACCGTGGCAGAGAGTCTTTTAAACCCCTCAGATCCTGGTAATAACCCCCCCGGATGTCTCGTCTATCCTGATGACGTCACTCTGTTGCTTGGTAGAGAGACCGTGATGTTGTCAGCTGTGCTCTAGCGTGAGGGCGGCGTGGGGGAGGGTGGAGGTTCAGTGTGGAGGCTGGTCAATCTGCAACAACAACCAAAAAAGCAGCCGTATATTGAGACACCACCTGCTCAGTTCATTTCCTGGGATACAGACAGACGCATACAGACATGAGCCCAGAATAGGAACCCAGCGGAAAGGAAGTGGGCAGAATGTGACCAGTAAAGGGGCGACGGAAATACATAAACACGGAGAGAGGAGAGAGAGAGAGAGAGAGAGAGAGAGACAGACAGACAGACAGACAGACAGACAGACAGACAGACAGACAGAGACAGAGAAAGACAGACAGACAGACAGACAGACATAAAAACGAACGGAGAGCGGTGGAAAAGGAGTGGGGGTGGTGGAGTTAGAAAGAAAATTCAAAGGGAAGGTCAAGTATTGGCTTTCAGTGAAAGAGAGAGAGAGAGAGAGAGAGAGAGAGAGAGAGAGAGGCATACAGACAGAGAGACAGACAGACAGACAGACAGACAGAAAGACAGACGGAGAACGGATGGAGAGGGGTGAGGAGGGGGGGGGGGGAGGGGGTTGGAGTTCGAAAGACAATTTGAAGGGAAGATCATGTATTGGCTTTCAATGAAAAAATCCTTTGCGTATCTCACACATAGCACATACGAATATAGGGTGTGCTTAGGCGAGTATGTACGTTTGAGTGTGTGTGTGTGTGTGTGTGTGTGTGTGTGTGTGTGTGTGTGTGTGTGTGTGTTGTGTGTGTGTGTTGTGACCAGCTGGTGTGGAGTAAAGGAAGATATGGAGGAGGGAGGGGGCGGCAAGGAATGAGTGGAAGCGGTTCACAAATCAGCATTGGATAGTGGTCGCATCTCTCTGTCTGTCTGTCTGTCTGTCTGTCTCTCTCTCTCTCTCTCTCTCTCTCTCTCTCTCTCTCTCTCTCTCTCTCTCTATCTATCTATCTATCTATCCATCTCTCTCTTTCTCTCTTACACACACCACACACACACACATATATATATACATACACACACACTCTCTCTCTCTCTCTCTCTCACACACACACACACACACACACACACACACACACACACACACACACACACACACACACACACACACACACACCATTGCATACCCATCAAATTTCCTGCCTGGAATTTCAGCCATAATGTGATGAGCACTGCATTAATGAAACAATAACATTAACATTTGGCAATGCAAGTCACAGCCTTTGATAGCACGATTCAAATACCCTCACAAAGAAATTAGCATGTTTGAATAGAAATTATTCTCTGGCTTCTCTCTCACAAAGATTTTTTTTAATCTATCACAACATAACTAGCTAAAAGGAATGTG
This sequence comes from Conus canariensis, assembly GCA_033310375.1. Lineage (NCBI taxonomy): Eukaryota > Metazoa > Mollusca > Gastropoda > Neogastropoda > Conidae > Conus > Conus canariensis. Next base: position 9,351,468 of record CM065716.1, read on the forward strand.
AGTGTCACTGCTGCAAGATGTCATGTTAAAGATCAGATTCCACCAAGATGGCGCGTCCTTGTCAAATATGCCAATAAGAATTGAGGAAGATCCGTCACCAATGGGCAGGTGCCCAAACCTATCCCTACATTGTTTTCTGGTTTGATAAGAGACCATTGCCATACTCGTAAGATCCCTGCCCTCACCCCCCCGCCCCCCTCACCCCCCCCCCCCCCCCCCCCCGGACTAATGTGATGCAATAAATTGCCTGAATTTTTTCTCTACTCCATTTGAGCTGCCTGCCTGTCTGCTTGTCTGTCTATATGTCTGTAGATATGTCTGTCCCTGTCTGTCTGCCTGTCTCTCTCTCTCTCTCTCTCTCTCCTCTCTCTCTCTCTCTCTCTCTCTCTCTCTCTCTCTCTCTCAACAAATTCAGGGCACGTCATTGTGTAGTATCTATTTCACTTGTGTCAATCATATTTGCGAACTACTTCTCTGGAATTGTGATTTCTTACCACAGAGAAACAGTCATTATATAAAAAAAAAAGTCATCGTAAGCCCAACCACAATTAAAATCACCACCAGAGAGAGAGACCGAAAACGTTGTAAATGTACCAGTTTTCTTGAAATACTTGATCCGATCCGCACAGAGATATACCAACGTATTATCACATCTAGACATGAACCTAGATTCAGGTACGTGCTCTATGACGATGTCTTATGATTTGTTTGTTTGTTTGTGTGTGTGTGTTTCAGTTATCATACAGACAGGTAAATCCACTCCAACATCCGACTCCTGACTGCCACAACAATGCAAAACCTCCAGAACCCGAAGCCATCCTATTGTGCCTATCATAAGCGGCAAAGCAATCGCTCATAAGCCCGGAAATGAGATTGTCAGTGTTGTAAGATGGCGGGTCTCTGAAAAGGCTTAGTCCACTCTGTAGCCACGAGTTCCTTTCGTTGACCCGTCTTTGATTGGACAGGGGCACTCAGGAAGAGAGACAGACCCTAGACCACGTGACATTTAGCATTGAGTGACTGGCTCAATCGCCCTCTCCTGCCATTGTCTTGCAACTGTCTTAGGGTACCCTGGCTTACGGTCGCCGGTGCTGGTACAGATGGAACTGATGAGGTATGACAAGCATCGTCTGGATGCTTCTCCGATTGTCTGTTAGAAGCAGTGTTTTATTTTTCTTTAGATATTGTTGAAAAGAAGTGTCTGAAAGTATTTTGAGTTGAAGACTAATCTGTAATTCTCTTCTGCTCTCGATTCTTATCTCAGAGAATGACTAATCAACTCGATTCAATTCAAGAGACAGAACGGAACGCAGTTTGTTTTAAACTGCTGGAGAGCTGTTAGAGGTGCAAAATGAAGTAGAACGCATTTAAAGTGGTCTCACTGTCTTTGCCTTTTTGAAAGATGAACTTTGTTTTTCGTTTACTCTTGAGTTGGTTGTTGAATCAACATCAGGTTAATACCTTGTGATTCGCACACACACACACACACACACACACACACACACACACACACACACACACACACACACACACACACACGTCTGTCTGTCTATCTATCTATCTATATATCTATCTATCTGTCTGTCTGTCTGTCTGTCTAGATCTCTCCTCTCTCTCTCCCCTCTCTCCTCTCTCTCTATATATATATATATATATATATATATATATATATATATATATGGTATGGATGACACGTTACACACAGCATGCACCCTGCGTAAGAAATGGAAAGAATGAAGGAAGTAAAGAAACTGAGTGAACGATATTGAACGATATTGACTGGATGACACGGGAAACGACTGAATGAAGCGCCAGCTGGCAGCTCTTCAGTCGGCACTACCCAGGTAGGCAGCCCGTTGTGTAAACGAGTGTGGAATGTAAAGCGCTTGGAGCTTGGTCTCTAGCTGAGAATAGGCGCTATATAAGTATTCATTATTATTATTATTATTATTATTATTATTATACACACACACACACACACACACACACACACACACACACACACACACACACACACATATATATATATATATATAAATATATATATATATTTCATGAAGGCACCACAGCGTGTTTCTTATTCACCAGTTGTTCAGAGTTTTGGACTAAATGGTTTCACCATGGATTTGTGGTTGCTATAGGTACATAACATTCGATGTTAAGATGTAAATGACTTGTAGAAAATTTAGGTATGCATTAGACTGGAAAAAAACATTTCCTTTGAAAATAAGAAAGGAATGTGTCGATAGTTTAAAAAAAAAAAAGAGTAAGACGTTCAAACCCAGACGTGCGCGCGCGCGCGCGCGCACACACACACACACACACACACACACACACACACACACACACACACACACACACACACACACACACACAGAGAGAGAGAGAGAGAGAGAGAGAGAGAGAGAGCACTATGGAAGAAAAACCAACGGAGGCAAGCCGTTCTGAAAATGGCAACGCTGAAAAAAAAATTACAGAGAATAATAGCCGAAGAAAAAGAACGTAAACATATATTACACTTCTCAATTCAAATCTCACAAACATGAATTTCGCTGCACGATGAAACGGTCCTGAACTTGCCCACTGGTCAAGGGACGGTATATTAATGGAACACAAATACAGAAGAGGGTTAAAAGATAATTCATAGGTAGCTTCTAAGAGCTGCCATTCCACTTTCAAAATCCGCAGAGGAGATCTTAACAATTCACAGAAGAGAAAGAGAACACTTTAAGAAATATCTCCAGCAGTGTAACAAGCAGTTTGCAGTGAATATGGGGTTCTTTTTTTTCACCTTCAGTGGTTGACTGAACGAATCAATCTATAGCAAGAACCGACTTCTGCTGCACTGGTAGATGACAAGAGCTGTTACAATGGCGAGTGTTCTAAATGAGAAAGACAGGTGATGGAGAGAAGCGATAGATTCAGAGACATAGAGAATGAGAGGAATGACGAGTTGAGGGGGGGGGGGGGAGGATAGGGGAGAAAGGGCGATCAGCGCGCGTGCACGCACGCAGACACAACACACACACACTCTCTCTCTCTCTCTCTCTCTCTCTCACTCTCCTCTCTCTCTCTCTCTCTCTCTCTCTTCTCTCTCTCTCTCTCTCTCTCATTGAAAAGGGTTTCTAGGTCTTGATAGCCGTTTCTTTTTTAATGATTTGGTGTATGGGGAGACCAATAGATACCTACTGTTCATAAGTTCAGCCATTAGATGCGTTCGGTGTTGGTTAAAGCTTTTACACATGGAGCATCAGAAATTGCCTCGTAGGTCCTGTGAAATGCGGCTCGAATTGGATGTAAAGGGAAAACAAACTGGGTTTTCTGTCATTCCCTGTTTATCTGTCTGTTCTCTATCTATCTATATATCTGTCTGTCTCGTTTGTCTGTCTGTCTGTCTGTCTCTGTCTCTGTCTCTGTCTCTCTCTCTCTCAGTCACACACACACACACACACACACACACACACACACACACACACACACACACACACACACATTCACATTTAGATTAGGATGTTATTTCACATATTCTCCTGGACCCTACATTAAGAGATACATAAATCAGATACAACCATGTAAGCAGCAACACAAATTACAGATTTACTATTTTGTCATAGTATAATTACATATCTAATTTAAAATGATTTGCATTCAAAAAATAAACAAACAAACAAACAAACAAACAAACAAACAAACAAACAACAAAAACGGAGAAAGTGGCATCACTTTCCGTGGAAGCACGCGATGTTAAGAAAAAAAAGTTCCATGGTCTTTAGCACTGACGAAAAATTCACAATGGTCTTTAAAGCTCAGCAATAAAAGAATGCACGCGCGCGCGGGCGTGTGTGTGTGTGTGTGTGTGTGTGTGTGTGTGTGTGTGTGTGTGTGTGTGTGTGTGTGTGTGTGTGTGTAAGAGAGAGAGAGAGAGAGAGAGAGAGAGACAGACAGACAGACAGACAGACAGACAGAGAGACAGACCGAGAGACAGACAGACAGACAGACAGACAGAGACAGAGACAGAGAGAGAGAGAGAGAGAGAGAGAGAGAGAGAGAGAGAGAGAGAGAGAAGAACAACTTGTTTCAAACTTTAGATACGTTGGTTTAACTTTCAAATTATTGTATTTCCAGTTATGTACGTAAAGCAGTGAGCTGGATCGTAGACAGTATGTAACTCTTCTTCAGCTTCTTTTTTTTCTCTCTTTTCAATATGTCTGTACACAAACGAGACAGACAGACAGACAGATAGACAAACAGTCAGACAGACAGACAGAGAGACACAGACAGAAACAGAAACAGAGTGACGCATCGTATCCAAGACTTTCATAACTCACAAACATATCATTCGCAACCATTTGGTCTAGCAATATTCAATTCAAAACTGGATGTAAAACAATCTGGACAATGATATTATATTCTCTACGCTTGCATCTTCGTCCACATGACCATACACTTCCAAAAGACCAGGTCACACTGTTGGAGAACGAAAACAACAAATGGAGTCTTATGAGACTGGTAATTCCTTCATGCAAAATCACGAAAACCATGGATACTGTTGGATTATTGGATACCCCTCACAATCTTCATTGATGTTCTCGGAATAAGAGGGCCGTTCCAGAACATTCTGGTCCTGGGTTTCTCCCGATACAGACACTCTCATTTCCAGCATGATATCCTCCTCGTCTATAAAGCCCCTCTCGCGTGGAATGAAGTCCCCCATCAATTTAACAGTGGCTACTAGATAGTGTGGTGTGTCGGATGTTTAATCATGTGCTGGTGAGGTTTTCAGGTGTGCGATATTTGGTTTTAAAAAACAAAATCGGATGCAAGGGCGCACATTTTTCATTTTGTTTCTTTGTCGCGCTATTTCGTATGTGCATTGGTAAGATAAGATAAGACAATGTTGCTTATAGCCCAGCCGACC
>CM065716.1:9363885-9366385 GCA_033310375.1 Conus canariensis
GGTTCTGCTACACAATTCATCTTAAATTGTCTGTACATAGAGAATCTGTCACTACTTTGGATATGACATCCCAATCTTGCCACCTACAGTCTATCATGCGTTGCTTAAAACAGGCCAAAAAACTTGGGACGCAACCCACACCTTGATTTAGCTATACAAAGGAAAAACCATAACTACATAAAAAATGTCGAATGCCCACGTAACTTTACCTCTAGCACCTAATTCATACAGCGTTTTGTATGCTTGTGCAGGTAGTCTATCACAATGCATCTGTATCAGTTTGAGCCAATATTTAATGCCTTTGAAGTATGAATTGATGTCAATTGGAAATCTTCCAAGTTCACCATAGACCAGATCATTCGGGGTACGTCTGTCCACACATAAAAATCGTTTCATGGCAAAACAGTGCAATTTTTCAATTTCATGACCTGTTTCAAACGCCCAAATCTCAGCTCCATACTGGACTATTGGCTGAACTTGTGCATCAAACAACTTGAAAAATAACTCAGCTGAACTGTTTTCAAACTTGTACAAAACATTTAACACACTTATAATGGCGCGTTTGCCTCTGCTCACGAGGTCTTGACATGCAAAAGTAAAGCTGAGCTTCGTGGAAAAATAAATACCCAAGTACGTATATGCGTTTACAACTGATATTTTTGATGTACTATAAACCCATCTCTCACATGCAGCCAAATAGCCACCTTTACGGAAAACTAAAACACTTGTTTTGTCCATATTTACCTTAAGCTCAAGTCTTTGCACAGCAGAGTGTAAACTATTCAGCTGAGTTTGTAAACATATAACAGTTTCAGATAACAACACAATATCGTCGGCAAACAGCAAAATGAATAACTGAATCAAATTAAAGTAACACCATGCCTACCATTTTCAATAATTGCGAGAGCTAATTCATTCATAAGAAACAAAAAAAAAACAGGACTACACATATCCCCTTGTTTAACTCCTTGTGTACACATAATAAAATCACTGAACCTAGCCCCACTCTTTATTTTGACTTTCACGTTTTCATACATACTTCTCACAAACTATAAAGCTTACCCTTTGTGTCATTTTTAATTAGAATTGGCCATAACAGTTTCCTTGAAATCGAATCAAATGCTGTCTCGAAATCAACAAAATCAACATATAATTTTCTGTTATTAGCAAACTGTTTCTGAACCGCCGCCAGCAAAGTAAACATATGGTCTATTGTGCTATAAGAGAGAGAGAGAGAGGAGAGAGAGAGAGAGAGAGAGAGAGAGAGAGAGAGAGAGAGAGAGAGAGAGAGAGAGAGACGGAGAGAGAGAGAGAGAGAGAGAGAGGAGAGAGAGAGAGAGAGAAGATGTGTAAACTGAAAGAGAGAGCTGTGTAAATTGAGAGAGAGACCTCTGTAAACTGAATTGTCAACAAGCAAGGGGTAGGTACATAATTATATGCACACATGCACAGTACAGAGGTCATGCATACAGGCACACACACACACACACACAACACACACCACACACACACACACACACACACACACACACACACACACACATGCACGCACGCACGCCCGGGCTCTCTCTCTCTCTCTCTCTCTCTCTCTCTCTCTCTCTCTCTCTCTCTTCCGGCAATAAAACAGCCATTCCCTTCGAATCAACGAAAAGAGCCCATGTGCAGCCTGAGTCCCTCCCCTCTATCCTCATCAACGCCAGAGAAAAAGCGGCAGGGATGAAGACACTTGACATGGGGATCAGAGCAGTTATCGCTGTCTGTCACATAGCGAAAGCAGCTAGCCACTCTATATTGGCATAGTGGAACCCCGTGTAGCCCTCGTAATTGCCAGAGTCCTAGTGGAGAACCTCTCTGTGTTGGCAGTCTGCGAAAGGAAGCCCCCTGTGTCAAACTAATACTCTCGTAAGTCCGCTATTTCACAACACTGACAGACTGATGCTCACGATGTTATCCCATATACATATACAGACATACGTACATACGTAGAGCATGCATACATACGTACATGCATACATACATACACACATGTACATACATACATGCACATGTCTCTCTGTGTGTCTCTGTCTGTCTGTCTGCCTGTCTGTCTGTCTGTCTCTCCCTCTCTCTCTCTTCCTCTCTCTCTCTTTCTCTCTGACAAAGGGAATGAAAAGGCAATATTGAGTGGTGATACGGTTAGGTACTGTGTAAAAGTTTTGTTGCCGACGCGGTTTGTGGATGGATGTTTGAAGTTGTTTATCTATCTATCTATCTATCTATCTATCTATTATCTATCTATAGATAGATAGATAGATAGATAGATAGATATAGATGTGTGTGTGTGTGTGTGTGTGTGTGTGTGTGTGTGTGTGTGTGTGTGTGTGTGTGTGTCTGTGTGGAGTTGTTTTAAGTTTGTATTTAATGGTTCTAAACACACAATACATTTGTATTATTAGGGGTGTTAAGTTCTTAATCATAACACAGAATGGTGATGGTAATAGTTATGAGAAGTAAAGATTAC
>CM065716.1:9371385-9373885 GCA_033310375.1 Conus canariensis
GAGAGAGAGAGAGAGAATGGTGGTGATGGAGACAGACGTGTTAGAAAGAAACTAGCGATGTGCACACACAACCACAATCACTAAGCGGCTGGTTTGACACTAGTTTCAGACTATGCAGCCTGAAGCGAAACAGGAACTAGCATTCAGTCCATATTCAATAATTATAATATTGCCATGACACTGATCTGTAAAACAATGTTAGGTACTCGCTGTTTACATTGACCCGCTGCTGTCAGTGTGACAGTGCCAAGGTTACTACGCCAAGGTTCGAGTCCACGGTTACAGTTTAGGCCCAAAATGCTACATATTCTCTGTAACACTCAAAGCTGCACCTGGCTTTTCTCAGAAGATCAACCAGTACCGAAATATACAATATAATAATAATAAATGCTTACATAGCGCGTATTCTCGGCTAGAGACCAAGCTCTAAGCGCTTTACAATCCACACTCGTTTACACAACGGGCTGCCTACCTGGGTAGTGCCGACTGAAGAGCTGCCAGCTGGCGCTTCATTCAGTCGTTTCCCGTGTCATCCAGTCAATATCGTTCAATATCTTTCACTCAATTTCCTTACTTCCTTCATTCTTTCCATTTCTCACGCAGGGTGCATGCTATGTGTAACGTGTCATCCATACCAACGGCCAAACTGGCCTACTCTTCCGAAAGTTGGTGATGGGATTTTACGTGTGTGCAAGATGTTCATCGCACAGTCTAGCCCTTGTTGACCCATGCCATAGAGGACTCTGAGAGAGATCCCACGTTTGTTCATTTTTTTATGCAAGCACAATGTACATGATCATGTTACTGTCGACTGCTAGACTTTTATCTCCAGAATCCTGTGCCCTACCAATGGCGTAGAAACACAAGGAGTGCACAAGTCATGCATCATTCTGCTATTTGTGCTGACTTATGGCATTGAACTAAATTACTGACCCCAGATTCCAGGATAAAATCATCTTTTTCACGTTCAGTCCCCCCCCCCCCCTCCCCACAGATCTAGAGTGATTTTCATCTGTTCATAAACATTGTTGGTATACAAATAGCTCAGTTGGTAGAGCGCCGGGCTCGTGATCCTGGGGTTGCGGGTTCGAATCTCCGCCAGGCCGTTTCAGTACAGGGGTTTTTTCCCTCGGAGTTAACATTGGTTCTGACTCCATTTCCCATACAGTCTTTCGAATGAGACTATAAACCGAGGTTCCGTGTGTGAACGCACGCATAACATCTTGCACACACGTAAAATCCCAACACCAACTTTCGGAAGAGAAGGCCAGTTTGGCCGTTGGTATGGATGACACGTTACACATAGCATGCACCCTGCGTAAGAAATGGAAAGAATGAAGGAAGTAAGGAAATTGAGTGACCGATATTGAATTAAATGGACTGGATGACACGGGAAACGACTGAATGAAGCGCCAGCTGGCAGCTCTTCAGTCGGCGCTACCCAGGAAGGCAGCCCGTTGCGTAAACGAGTATGGATTATAAAGCGCTTAGAGCTTTGTCTATAGCTGAGAATAAGCGCTATATAAGTATTCATTATAATAATAATAATAATAATAATAATAATAATAATAATAATTTGACCTTTGTTGTAACCCCGAACTCTGACCTAACCCGAATTGCTGGAGAGAGAGAGAGAGGAGAGAGAGAGAGAGAGAGAGAGAGAGAGAGAGAGAGAGAGAGAGAGAGAGAGAGAGAGCAACACCGACAACTCTTTGGCGGTCAAAGGAAGGGGAGTGCCAGGCGGGAGTTCTCCGCTCTTGGACATGCGCTCTCACAACACTGACAGGCTCATTTCCGGTATTTAGCGTTGGCCAGTGTAGTAGACACACCACAGTCTTTGTTTTCTGAACACACAACGGAAGACCTTCATTTACGGTCTTCGATTGACTGGCACCAGACCTTTTTTAAACGGCTTTTGCGGCGCTTTCAGGGCAGCGTTCAGAGGGTGTGTTCTGTAACTGGTGAAGATGTTTGAGCAGTTCGTCTTGGGGGGGGGGGGGGGGGGAGAGGCGAGCGAGCGAGCGAGCGAGAGCGAGGAGAGAGAGAGAAGAGAGAGAGAGAGAGAGAGAGAGAAACATCTGGGCGATTTGATCCTGACTATGGAGAGATTGTAGACATCTTGTTATGTACAAGACTCGTATATGTAAAGGAGAGAGAGAGAGAGAGAGAGAGAGAGAGAGAGAGAGAGAGAGAGAGAGAGGACTTTGAAAAAAAAACCCACGGTAGATTAGAAAACGATCACCGGAATTTAACCGGCTAACCCAAGTCGGCTTGACAGTGAGGTGACTAAAAGAGGAAACTGAAACAAGAGACAAAAAAAGAATTCCTGCGCCGCCAAGGGGAGAGAACCAACAAATTACAAAACAAAACAAAAACAGTGTTTGATCATTTGATCTCTCGTATGGCAGCGCAGTAATAATATTTTGTTTTTGCTCCTAGCTCAAATAGGCCTAGCTCGATTAATGTTTATTTCCATTCGTTGTCTGAACACGTTCATCAA
>CM065716.1:9388885-9396385 GCA_033310375.1 Conus canariensis
GAAAGGAAGTTGGTCAACAGAGGTATTGTGAGTGAATTTAATGGTGGGATGAACTGTATTGATATACGTCAGGAATGTTTGTAGGTCAGTCTGAGTCCCTGTCCAGAGTAGCAGTATGTCGTCTATATATCTTTTCCAGAAGTGCTGAACAACAGGAACGGGGCTGTTAGAAAGAAGTTCTGTTTCCAACCTCCCCATAAACAGATTGGCCACAGAGGGAGCCATGGGAGTCCCCATGGCTGTTCCTGAAATTTGGTGATATATACGGTTTTCAAAGATAAAGTATTATATATATATGCACACACATAATTATATATATATATATATATATTTATTTATTATTTATTTATTTATTTATATATATAAAGAGCCGAAGGTCATGGGACAGCGACAGGGCTGAAGGTTGGGGGGGGGGGGGGGGGGAGGTGACAGGTTACAGAGAGCAGGATACGACAAAATGGCTCGGGGACAAAACGGCGAGTTCGAACACAAGACAAACCAGCCCTTAGTAAAGGAAGTGCTTAGGGCACAACATTTTTGCGGGAACAAACCGGAGTGTTAGTTACAGCACGTCTCCTTGGAGCACACCAGACACAGCGTGTGGGATCGCTGATTCCAACATCTACAAGCCGTCTGACTACGCTGACAGTGTCATTTCCGGGATGTGGAGTTACTGTCCTTGGCGGAAACAACATGGTCATTGACGTAAAGCGAATTACAGATTCATATGATTTATTCCATGAAAGCCTGGCCTCTTGTGAAGGGGTGAATGAAGAATACGCTCAGCTACAGCAAGAGAGAGAGAGAGAGAGAGAGAGAGAGAGAGAGAGAGAGAGAGAGAGAGAGAGAGAGAGAGAGAGATTGTTGTCCACTCAGATCTTAAGCCCTATAGACATGGGGGACAAAAATCGTGTTCAACGATCGAAAAACAGAAATTTCACTTGAACACACACTCAAACACACGTCTCCACCATTTCTTCTCTCCCATCCCGTCCTCTTCACACTCCCTCCCTCCCCCCCCACCTCGCTCCTTCCTTCCCCCTCTCCCCTGTACTCCACTCCAGCACACACACACACACACACACACACACACACACACACACACACACACACACACACACACATTGGATGATCCCAAAATTTACTCGATGATCGATCATCTTTTTTCTCACATGCATGGCTTCAGCTATATATTTAGCTTGCTCCTTTGAGAGAGAGAGAGAGAGAGAGAGAGAGAGAGAGAGAGAGAGAGAGAGAGAGAGAGAGAGAGGTGTCCGGTGACTCAAGAACGGACAGAGGCAGAGAACTTGAGAAAGAAAAACAACAACAAAAAAGAAACGCAGGCAAACAGAGCCTAACAAATCAAATTAGCACGCACACCCCAACCCACCCATTCTCTCTCTCTCTCTCTCTCTCTCTCTCTCTCTCTCTTCTCTGTCTCTCTCTCTCTCTCTCTCTCTCTCTCTCTCTCTCTCTCTCTCTCTCTCTCCGTCCCTCACCCCTACTTTCCAATATTTCAACCCATGTGTATGTTCTACACGAGATACAAAAAAGAATCTAAACATTTTTATCCTGCAGTGGAATTGAGCCACTAAATGTCCAATACGCAATAGGCTGTTTCTTATATTATTATGTGGAGACAAGAGGAGAGAGACCAATACGGTGATATAAAACGCAGAAAAGAACGAAACCGTCGTCATTTTGGGACCTGGTGGCGAAGCAGCCAGCCGTGTAGGATCCAGGGGGTAACGTGGTTGAGGTAACAAAACGACAGGATATAGCACCCCTCCACAGATATCACCTATCACCTATCCTGGAGTCTTGACGACCGTTGGGGCGCCACAGAAGACTTCGCAACCAGCTTCCTCCACTCCTCCCGGTTCTCAGACGCTCTTAGGCAGTTGCTGAATGTGAGGCCAGTCCATGCACTGATATTGTCCTCCCATCTCTTTCTTTGTCTTCCTCTCCTTCTGCTTCCTCGCACTGTTTCCTTGTAGAGTGGCTCGGCAAGTCCTGTTAATCTTGATACATGACCATACTATCTCATTTTCCTTCTTTTCAATGTGGACAACAAGTCTTCGTATGGTCCAATGGCTTGCCTTTCTCTGGTCTGGACCTCCAAGTTGGTAATGTGGTCTTTGTGTGAGATGCCAAGGATCTTGCGGAAGCATTTCATCTCTAATGCCCGAATCTTTCTCTCGAGTTTAGCTGTCAGAGTCCACGTCTCACAGGCATAGAGAAATATGGCATTGACCATGGAGCGCATCAGTCTGTTCTTGGAACTGATTATGATGTTTCTGTCATTCCAGATGGGTCTTAGTCTGGCTAGCGCCGCTGTCGTTTGCGCAGCTGTGGAGAGCACTTCAGCTTTTGATCCCTCATCTGAAACAATTGCCCCGAGGTACTTGAAGCTCTCAACTGTCTCTAGTTTTTCTCCCTTGATAGCGATGCTAGCGCTGATATCGTTGGTGTTGTTGGTCATATGGTTTGTGTTTTCGGCGCTGATCTCCATGCCAAATGCTGCAGACCATTCATATACAGATATACAAAACAATAAGTCGACACATTTCTCATGGAAGAAGACGGGACAGAGCGGACAGATAACAGACTGTCGTTTGGGACATGACGGCGAAACAGCCCGCCATCTAGGGCCCGGGGCGCAAAACGGCCGGCGGGGAAGGGAGAGAGAGCGGGAGGGGGGGGGGGGGGGGGCAAACCGGAAGGTCACAGCACGCATGCCGGAAGATGAGACAGAGTGGGTGGGATCGATGATTCCATCATATATATGCAGTCTCATCACTCCGACTGTGCCAGTTCCCGGATGTCCAGTTACTGCCCATACCGGATACAACGCGAGAGATAAAGATGCACATGATCTATACAGGAAAATGCATGGCCTTTTCGCTGAGGTTCAAATGCTTACATTTCCTTTAGCCTATCCGCCATAAGGGGCAATACTCTATCCGAGGTTGTTCGTGCCTGGGCCATGGCATGGTGTGGAAGGCGGGGACAGTCCCTCTCCTTCTACCGCATTTCACCTTCCTTGAACTGAATCAGGGACCCATTTACTACTGGGTGGACCGAGAGGATTTTAAATCAGAAAACAAGAAAAAAAAAGAAAAAAAAAAGAAAAAATTCGCCCCCACATGTGGTTCAAACTGACGACCGTCAGGTCCGCAGGCAAACAAGCCCCTCTATGAAAGGCTTCATGAACAACATTCGCCAACGAAAGAGTCCAAAGAGAGGGTATTTTAGTCCTTCTATTTGCTTGTAACTTTATTGTTATCATTCAAAGTGAGGTGACTGCAGGTGGAAATGGAAACAGATTTAAAATGAATATAAGTACATCCGCCAGTTCACATGGACAAACAAAATTACAAGACCAACCATAACGCGTTTCGACCTCTTGGGTGTGCTTCTGGCAAGATCAACAACATTCAGGACAATGAACACGAATGTGAGAAGACAAGTAATTGCTCGTTCTTCATGTTCATTGTCCTGAATGTTGTTTATCTTGCCTGAAGAAGACCTAAAAGGTTGAAACGCATCGTGTTTGCTTTTGTAGGCGGATGGGGGCGGGGGGATTGGAGGGGTGGGGCGGATGGGGTCAGGAGGGCAGGAACAAGGGCAAGGGGGTAGAGGAGAGGGCGGGGGCGGTAGGGGACTGCCAAACTGAGATAAAGAGATGGACGGAGAGACAGACATGCAGACCGGCAGATAGACAGATACAGACAGACAGACTGTTGGTCTAAAGGAAGTGGATTGACTATCGACAAAAGTCAAGTAAACAATTGTGATCGACCAAAATCCTGTGTTGGTTTAATCGAATCCTCGTTCACAGTCTCTCTGCAGGGTACACAGCTAAGCTAAATATTGCCTTTGCTTTTTGTCCCTGTTGCTCTATGTCTGCCACTATGTGTTTCTCTGTCTCGGGTATCCCAAGTCCACAGAGAGGGGGGGGGGAGGGAGGGAGGGGAAGGGGGGAACAAGGGAGGGGAGGAGAAGGAGAGAGGGGGCAGGGAAGGAGGTAGAGAGAGAGCGAGAGAGAGAGAGACAGAGACAGAGACAGAGAGAAAGAGAGACGGGGGAGGGGGGGTGGTAGTGAGGGAGAGAGAGCGAACGAAGTTTGTTTAATGAGAGAAAAGAGTAAGCCTAAGACACGTTTGTTTATATATTTCCCTAAGGAAAAAAGAAAAAAAGAAACGCAATTTAACAAACAAACATCACACGCGCGCGCGCTGCGCGCGCACACACCACACACACACACACACACACACACACACACACACATACACACACACACACGCACGCACGCACGCACACACACAACACGCACAACATGCGCGTGTGCGTTTGATACAAGCTTTAAATATACCACACAAATCCTGTGAATATCATAAACGCTGAACAATAATGCTACAAACCAAAACATGAAACATGAAAGCAAATCAATGTCAAAATCGCAATCTATTTCCAAAAACACGTCACGTGCGCAACGCAAGTACACAAACACTACACACCCATCGTCACCCCCCTCCCGCCCCCATACACACACGTCCCTCGTCTTTACCACCACATGCGGCACGCATGGGGCGCAACATACATACAGAGAGAGAGAGAGAGGGAGAGAGAGGAGAGGAGAAGAGAGAGGAGAGAGAGAGAGACTCAACACTCGAACTCAAACTCAAATTACTTTGATTGCAAAGGCCTATCTGCAATGAGGTCAAGAACAAAAATAGAACACACACGCGCTCGGCACATATACTGAAAATTATGAAAGAAAATATGTCAATAACAAAAGGTTCTTCCTGAAATTATTCTGGCATTTGTGTGTTAACTGACAGCAGTTTTTTATCTCTTCCTTAGTGCTGTAAAAATGAACGTAGCTATAGAGGGAGTTACAATTCTAAAAGAAACAATGATACTTGATGAGCATTTCTAGTATGAGGCAAAATGTATGTATCTCTTCAATTTTTACAGGATGGACAAACAATCAGAAAATGTTTTTCGCCCTCGATTTGATTACAGAATGGACTGTTTGAGAGAGAGATGAGAGAGAGAGAGGAGAGAGAGAGAGAGAGAGAGAGAGAGAGAGAGAGAGAGAGAGAGAGAGAGAGAGAGAGAGGGGGGGGGGGGGACGGAAACGGAAACGGAAACATTATCTGAACTCGATGGGGCCATTAGTTTGATTGATTCTGATTAACAATGGTGCTTTGAGTGTCTTTAATGAGTGCATCAAAAAACAAGGCCAATGTATGAAAAAGAAAATCAACTTGACGAAATATCATAAAAGTGGTGATTGGTTTGATGGAGAATGTAAGTCAAGCAAGAAGAAAGCAAAACAACTGTTTAACATTTTTAGAAAATCAAAAGAGAAAACTGACAGTGATGCATATTGCCTAGCAAGACGAGAGCATAAACATTTAATAGATAGAAAAGAAAAACAGTATAATGATTTGATATTGGAAAGGCTTGTTTCTTCAGTAAATAATCGAAGAGAATTTTGGGAGAATGTACATAAAACGTCCAGTAAAAGAAAACAAGTAAATAATAATTTAACAGTTGATGATTGGTTTTACCATTTTAAAGGTTTACTTGAAGTGGAAGTAACTAGAGAGTGTAACAACGAAGCTAATGATGACTTTGAAACAAATTATAATGTTGAAGAAGACTTTGGCACGATGAACCGTCCGATATCAAAAGAAGAAGTGTTACTTGCTGTTAGAAAGCTAAAGAACGGTAAATCTGCAGGCCCAGATGAAATTATAGGAGAAATGTTGAAACATGGTGGGGATCGAGTTATTGATTTTTTCGTAAAATTGTTTATTGTGTTGTTTGATAAAGGTGTTTTCCCAGATAATTGGACAAACTCTATTGTAATTCCTTTGTTTAAAAAGGGAGACGCAGATAATCCAGGTAATTATAGGGGTATATATCTATGTGATACGAGCAGTAAAATTTATAGTACAATCATAAATAGCAGACTTCAAGAATGGGTTACAGAATATAATTTGACAGGTGAATATCAGGCAGGATTCAAAAGGGGCTATTCTACTGTTGATCATATGTTTACGTTGTTGTCATTGGTTCAGAAGCAACTTTGTTTAAACTGCAAATTGTATGTAGCCTTCACCGATTTTGAGAAAGCTTTTGATTCCATTAACAGGCATCTATTGTGGCCTATACTCTTGAGAAATGGCATAAAAGGCAAAATGTTTCGTTGTATTCATAGCAGGTATACTAATGTTAAAACCAGAATTAGATGTGGTTCCATGCTTACAGATTACATTAACTGCACACGTGGAGTGAAACAAGGGGATGTATGCAGTCCCGTTTTGTTTTCCTTGTTTATAAACGAATTAGCATTAGAAGTTATTAGGGAAGGGAAACACGGGGCTATTTTTTCGTCAGACTATTTTGAACTGTTTGTATTCCTCTTGTCTGATGATGTTGTGTTGCTGTCTGAAACTGTTATCGGTCTTCAAACACAGCTGAATAATCTGTATAAAGCAGCTTCAGCTCTCCAGCTAAAAGTAAATATGGACAAAAGTCATATTATTGTGTTCAGAAAAGGGGGGTATTTAGGAGCTAGAGAAAGATGGATGTATGCAGGAACTGTGATGCCTGTTGTTAATGTATACAAATACCTAGGATTTGTTTTTCAACAAGATTGAGTTTTGTTATAGCATGTCGTAATTTAAGTAGTAGAGCTAAAACGCTTTACTGTGCATTTCACAAAAGTTATATAAGTTTACAGATAACTCATTGACTGTCCTTTTGAAGATTTTTCGATTCACAAAATAAGCCGATAGTTCAGTACGGCGCAGAGCTATGGGAACTTGATAATGCGGCATCTGAATGTGAAAAGGTTCACTTATTTGCTCTCAAAAGATTTTTAGGCGTAGAGATGCGACCTCCTAATGATTTTGTTTACGAAGATACAAACAGATACCATATATATATATATATATATATATATATATATATATATACACATATATTATATATATATATATATATTAATTCAGCTGTAAAATGTGTTAACTTTTGGTTAAAATTGACAAGAATGGAGATATCTAGGTTACCCCCATAAAGCTTACAAAATGTTGTATGATTTAGATATACGCGGAAAGAAAACTTGGGTTACAAATGTTCGTTGTAAACTATATATGTTTGGTTTTGGATATGTATGGCTTAACCAAGGTGTTGAGGGGATAGACAGATTTCTGCAAGTTTTCAGAGAACGGTTAATTTTATGTAGATGGCAAGAGTGGAACTCTCATATTAGTGATAGTGAAAGGTTTTATGTTTACAGAACGTTTTGCAAGGTGCCTGAGGTAAAAAGTTATTTCCTGATGAATTTAGATAGGCATTTAAGATATGTATTGACGAGGTTTCGATTTGGCATTTCTGAAATAGCGCAACATTGTCTACGTTACAAAATACACAGTAATGCTGACTTAAAATGTCCGCTTTGCACAAATGAAAAAGAAGATGATG
>CM065716.1:9403885-9413885 GCA_033310375.1 Conus canariensis
TGGCACTGATGACGCGAAATCTCTTTGTGGCAGTCAAAGGGCTGTCTATCGGAATGGTTTGAAGAGAGTCCTCATTAGGACACGTCAGCAGAAGAACACAAGGATGTCGTTTTAAAGCAGGCTGAAATCTTTGGTTCGAGGAATTTGACAGCTTAATGGACAGGACAGAACGAGGTTGAGGATGTGGATTGGAGGGGTGGGGGGGGGGGGGGGGGGGGGGGGGGGGGGGAGGGGGGGGGGGGATGGGGGAGGAGGATGGGGGGGAGGGAGGAGAGAGAGGAGATAGAGAGAGACAGACAGACAGACAGACAGACAGCCAGCCAGCCAGACAGACAGACAGACAGAGGGATAAGCAGACAGAGATAGAGACAGACAGACAGACAGACAGTTAAACGTACATACTGACAAAACCCACTCTGGAAGATAGGCAGACACACACATACAGAGAGAGTAGAGAGAGAGGAGAGAGAGAGAGAGGAGAGGAGAGAGAGAGAGAGAGAGACAGACAGACAGACAGACAGACAGACAGACAGACAGACAGACAGACAGATAGACAGACAGATAGATTGACAGACAGACAGCAGTGCTTCGCATTGGATGCTTAAAAGCATTTTGTTTGTCTGCATTAAGATCCAGCACACTAGTTTGGATTTTATTTAATTATATTCTTGTTACTTCAACATTACAGTAACAAAATATTTTTCCTTCAGAATTAAGGTTAAACAAGAGAAGGCATTTGTATTCACCACTTGTATCCACCTTTTGTCTACCTTTCTTCTTCTTCTTCTTTCTTCTTCTTCTTCTTCTTCTTCTTCTTCTTCTTCTTCTTCTTCTCCTCTATTGGGAGACACTGGGGCACTCACGAATAGTTCACCAGATTCCTCGAGTTCTGTCTCTTGCATAACAAGGCTTTCCAGACCTTTCTTTAATGTTGTCAGTCATTGAATTTTCCCCCTTCCATCTCTCTATGTCAACAGTTTGCTGGAGAAATGTTTTAGTGAGGCCATTGGAAAAATATATGTAAGAACACGTTTAATCATCTTTGACTTGACAAATTTATTGTAAATGATGGCTGACTCGATGGCAAAGCCAAAATACACAAAAACTATCTTTTCTGCCTTTTATTTCTTTAGAAAAGAAATCTGTTTAAATTTTGATGAGGTCACGTGTATCAGCATTTGATTTCTTTTTTTTTTTCTTTTCTTTTTTCATGAAGTCTGAGAGAAGACTCTGGACATCGGTAAAACAAAATTAACGAATCTTAACCTGTATTAACTGGATCTAACTTTAGTAAGCACAAAATGGCATTCGCGTTCACCAGTACCTCTTTTCATACTCGTAACAGTACGTGCACAATGTGGTTTACTGCATAAGTATGATTATTGTCCAAATTGCACATGAACTAACTCGTGATCTCTGGTGCATATGACGGCATCGGCTGAAGGTCGGTATCAAGTAAGCTCGGAAACAGACACATCAGTCGAGTCCAATTTTTCAGTGTTCTGAAAATTACAGTGACACCTCTTTTTTTCCTGTTCTGCAACTTCCTACCAGCATTTCTGCAAAGTTAATTTGGTTTCAAAATCATTGTACCAATGCCATTTAAACATCATTATACCAATGCCATTACGTCACTTCACCTATGACAATGATCAGCATCCCACAGTATTCCAGCAACAACGATTATCATCCTGTAACACTTTTGTTATCAAATGACCATCACCCATCAAGGTTTTTTTTATGTGTGTGCGTTGTTGTTCTTTGATTTAACGTCTGTTCACCCAAAGGTGATATTAGACAAATTAAATAAATATCAAATAAAATAATAGTAGAGTAAAATAAAATAAATTAAATGAATGAAATAAATTGATTAAAACAAAATAATAGATAGATAAACTAAATAGGATAGAATAATAAAGAAATGTGTGTGTGTGGGGGGGGGGGGGTGGAGGGGGGAAGGGTAGGTATGTGTCACTGGATGGGTTTGTATTTTTTGTGGTGATGGTGTATAGTGTCCTTTAGTAATAGTGGAATAATCTGTCCTTCCCCCTTTCTTTCTGTCCTTCACGTATTAATCTATTCTATTAGTACATTGACAGATCTGATACATTATAAAGTATCTAGAGATTTGGACTGCAAATCAATTCAAGTTATGCGGTCCACAGTCCAGCCAATCATGAAAGCCATCCCAGGATTGCCACCGTGTAAAAGTTCGATCCTGTAATCTCGAGTTATGGTTAGAAAAATTGACTTGCATACTGCATAGAATATTCAGATTGTTTTAAATATCTTAAATCTAAAAGTAATAAATTCCCAATGTGTCCTACTATCTTAACAATTAACAGATATAATTTAATAACGCAGGAAAGAACAACAATAAATCAACAAATCAAAGAAAAATACCAACAGGACTGGAATGCAAAATTTGTGAAAAAATTTTAAGAAGCTGAAAGTCATTTACAATTTTTTCAATGGATAATGGCTCATAAGGTAGCAGCACGCCCCCTAAAGTTTTAGTAATGAGTGCTTTAATTTCAGAACAGTGTAGGAGTAAATGCTTTATAGTAATCTGGTTTCCACATATGCAATTTACATCTTTAGAAAATTTTGTTCTAAGAGCATTTAGACGAAGTTTAAACATCAAAGCTATAATATGTCTGGATTTTGTATTACTAAGATATGTCAAGAGTAACTTTGAATCTGCGATAGGTTCATTTAATCCTTTAATACAATTTTGTGAATATTGACTGTTTGATGTCATCAGAATATTATCAAATTCATCTTTAGATATTTTGTCAATATGTTTATAGCATTCATGTAAATCTAACTTTATATTCAGCTGTATTGTTCCTTCAACATTACGCGCTGCTCTTTTAGCTGCTCGGTCAACCACTTCATTATGATATATCCCATAATGTGAAGGTACCCAATAAAAAGTGATACTGATGTTTTTAGCTGATAACTGATGTATTGCATGTTTTATTTCTAGTATCATTTCGAGACGCGTTTTAACATTTTGACATTTGATAGCTTGTAGTGCAGATTTCGAATCGACACATAATAACACTTCACGTTTGGGCCAGTTTGTTGGAAGATCTATGATATGCTGTACCGCCTTTAATATTGCTACCAATTCAGCAGTAAAAATGGAGTAATGATTACCGATATGATACTGTTTCACTAGGTTTAGTGAAGGAATTACAAATGCTGCCCCTGTCTTGCCATTCTCGAGGACAGATCCGTCTGTATATATTTTAATATGATCATTATAATGACTCTCCATGTGTAAATTAATCACATTTTTTAATATATTCGGTGACTGATCTTTGTTCATATCCATATGGTCTATATCAAAATTAGGTTTAACTTGTTCCCATGATGGAACTGGCGAGAAAGAAGGCTTCATGGCAACCTCTTTATCTTTTAAATCTGCAGAGTTAATCATATCCGAGACATATGTATTTATTGGTTGTAGAGAATGTATATATTTTGCTCATTTAACAAAATCATGTTGCGAGTCCAGATTTACTTCTTTTTTACTAAAGGTATCATATGCAGATGATTTTAATACATATTTCGACGCACAAACTTTTCTGTGGTTATCAAGTGGTAGAACACCCGCTTCCTTGTAAGTCCCTAAATTTGAAGCATGAGATGGTACCCCAAGGGCTAATTTATAAGCTTTACAATCTATACTTTGTAGTTTGTTTAACAAATGCTTTGGAGCACTAAAAAATATTTCCTGAGCATAAGTTAACCGTGAACGCACAAGAGAATTTGCAAGGGATACAAGCGCTCTAGTATCTTGGCCCCAGTGTTGTTTACTTATAATTTTGAGAAAATTTAAAGCTTTCCTTGCCTTGTTTAGTATGTAATCTATATGTTGAGTCCATGAGAGTTTTGACGAAAGATAAACTCCCAGAAATTTTACAGTTTGTGTATAATTAATGACAGTTCCATTGATTGTGAAAGTAGGGAGTTTTTCTGGGTTGCACCCAGAGTTAAATAGTACTATATTTGTTTTTTCCAATGATAGATTTAAGCCATTCTCTGTCATAAACATATTGATTTTATCTAGTTCACGTTGATATACTTTTTTTGTATAGTTTAATACTCTAGCTGGGGTGTTACGTTTTATTGTTACCTTCATCCACATGCAGATGTCGTCTGCATACTGAGCCAAAACTGTGTCTTTAGATAGATTATTTGGTAAATCTGCTATTAATATATTAAACAAAATAGGTGAAATAACAGAGCCTTGAGGAAGACCCATGTGAAGTTTTCTGGGTTTTGAATACGTGTGTGTGTGCGTGTGTGTGTGTGTGTGTGTGTGTGTGTGTGTGTGTGTGTGTGTGTGTGTGTGTGTGTGTGTGTGTGTGTGTGTCTGAAAACTTCCCACAGTTAGTCTCATTATGATCATAAGTCACCCAGAATACCGTTTAAGTATTTTGTTTGTTTGTTTGCTGCTTTTTTGTAACACATGATACCCCGTTTCTCAATGCTCATTCCTATCTCTTCTCAAACAACATGAGCATATCAATGCCAACACATTATTTCACCTGCTACGATGAACACCATCCCACAGTATTGTTTACTTTTTCAACAAAACTATTTGTATGAAATCCCCCCCCCCCCCCCCCAGTGGCTGGAGAGATATGAGCTCTCTCTCTCTCTCTCTCTCTCTCTCTCTCTCTCTCTCTCTCTCTCTCTCTCTCTCTCCCCCTCCCACATTGCCCTCCCCCCCCTTTTTTTTTCTCTCCCCCCCCCCCCCAACGATACCGTATGGCCCATTGATCATTTCCATTCTCTTCCCATCATTGTTAGCATTATCCATACCCCCACATACAACTACCCACGCATAAGTACTATCATCACCATCACCACCCAGCAAAGTTATTTACTTATTCATTTGTTTATTTATATATTTTCATTCCTCCTTTTTACTTTAATTTTATCTATTTACTTATGTAATATTCTCATTATTATTATTATCATTTTTTTTTTTTTTGCCCCACTAAGCACTATTATCAATCCACCATAACCACTACCATCACAAATATATCATACCACTCCCCTAAAGCAGCTACTCAAGCTACAAACCCCATTGTTTCACTCCCCCTCCTCCCCACCCCTTCTTTCCTCACTATTTCCTCTCCCATGATCCCCTCTGTCGTTTCCGTCCGGCGGCCATTTTGTTCGGGTGCCGAATATATGGGAAGATAAGTGACTTTACGTTCTTCGTTCGTACTGTCCTAAATGTTATTTCTTTTTGTCTGAAGAAGACCCAAGAGGTCGAAGTCCATTGTGCCTTGTCCTGTGCTTTGTTTGTCTATGTCCTTGGCGGTAACTAACCCCTTCTCTTTCTAATTTTTTAAGTTAATTTTTTTTTTGAAAACACTAACAATAGCAACACAACAAACAAAACAATCCATTCAAAGACGGCTTCTAACGATTTGTCACCTCCACGTCTGATGGTGGAGGGAGGGAAAGAGTGGGGAGGGAAGGGAAGGTGGAGGTTTAGAGGGGCGAGAGAAAGAGAGAGAGAGAGAGAGAGAGAGAGAGAGGGGGGGGGGAGGGGAAGAAGAGGAGGTGGATGGGAAAGACAGAAATGAAAGATTGATGAAAACAAGAGGAAGAAACATATCATGGAAGAAAGAAAATCTTGTCATCCAAGCTCAGAATTTCTGGACATTCAATATTAGTTTATTGTTATTTTGTTTGGAGTTTTATTACAAAGGAAATTCTTCATTCCCAAGATTCACAGTAAGGTCTGATGATGAGGTTATCTGTTTGTTCATTTGTTTCTTC
Organism: Conus canariensis; assembly: GCA_033310375.1. NCBI lineage: Eukaryota > Metazoa > Mollusca > Gastropoda > Neogastropoda > Conidae > Conus > Conus canariensis. The sequence goes on from CM065716.1 coordinate 9,409,694, forward strand.
GAGTTTTTGGCTATATAGTTAAATTGTCCGTTGAAATGTCGCTTTTTCACATTCATTGTGTGATTTGTTGACATTATTATTGGCGGTTTCAACGGTATGTGATGCTACCATTTTAGTCCAACATAAAACGTAAAAACCAAAATGTAACTTACAAATGAGGAATGAGGTATAGTCATTCGTTCACACACACACACACACACACACACACACACACACACACACACACACACACACACACACATACACACACATTGTCTGCACTGTGGTCACAGAGAGAGAGAGAGAGAGAGAGAGAGAGAGAGAGAGAGAGAGAGAGAGAGAGAGATTCAGATTCAGATGTTTTAATCATATATAGGCCATTGCCCTTCATGATGGGGAGTAATTGAACAATCATTTCACACAATGTTTTCTTTTATATATGCAAATGATAAGGTTAAAGATAACGTTTTTACGAGATAGCAACTTGACGCAGCTGAAACGCTTTATACAAGAACATTGATTGATTTATGATGGTTCTATCATGTTTGCATGCCAAAAGTAACCTTAATCGAAACAGGTTTGGAAATGTATGAAATTTTGCAGGAATATATTGCTGTCTTAAGCTACTTAGTGCTGGGCAACACAAAACAAAATGGACCTCATCCTCTTTACTGTTTTTACACAGTGGGCAGATTAAATCGTTGTCATTGTGAGATCGATATTGGTAGCAATGCACAGCGATTTCTGAGACGCCAAGTCTGAATCTTGTCAACATAATTTTCAAATGTCTATCTAAATTCAGTAACAGGTGAGTTTTAACTTCGGGAACTGTACAAAACGTTCTGTACATACTAAATCTATCACTATTCTTAATATGGAAATCCCATTCCTGCCACCTACATAAAATCAATCTTTCCTTGAAATCAAGTAAGAAAGCATTTATTTCCTCTACACCTTGATTTGTCCAAACAAATCCATATCCAAACGTATACAACTTACAACGGATATTTGTAGCCCAAGTTATTTTATCACGTGAATCTAAATCGAGCAGCATCCTATAGGCTTTACGTGGTAGTCTTGACTCATCCATTCGAGTTAGTTTTAGCCAGAATCGAATACATTTGACTACTGAGTTGATAAATATTGGATATCGATTCGTTTTCCCATATATTAGATCATTTGGCGTTCTCATTTCAACCCCTAAAAGCTTTTAAGGGCAAACAGATGTATTTTTTTCAGAATGTTGAGCAGCATTATCGAAACCCCATAACTCAGCCCCATGCTGAACCATTGGTTGAATTTGTTTGTCAAAAGAGAGAGAGAGAGAGAGAGAGAGAGAGAGAGAGAGAGAGAGACAGACAGACAGACAGACAGACAGACAGACAGACAGACAGAGAACTCGCCTCTCTTCCTTCCTCTTCCACCCATCTGTGCCACTTACTCTCTCCCTCCTCCTCCTCCTTCCCCCCCCACCCCCCGCTCCCCACATACATCTCTTTCCCTCTGTCTGTCTCTTCTCTCTCTCTGCCTCTGTCTGTCCCTCTCTCTCCCCCCCCCCTCTCTCTCTCTCTCTCGCTCTCGCTCTCGCTCTCTGTCTACAGAAGAGACACTGAACCGTCAAGATGTCTCTCTCATCAGACCAAAAAAAGAGAAAAACAGCAGAAAAAAAGAACACAATAACAAGGCATAACAAGGCTTTCCAGACCTTTCTTTAATGTTGTCAGTCATTGAATTTTCCCCCTTCCATCTCTCTATGTCAACAGTTTGCTGGAGAAATATTTTAGTGAGGCCATTGGAAAAATATATGTAAGAACACATTAAATCATCTTTGACTTGACAAATTTATTGTAAATGATGGCTGACTCGATGGCAAAGCCAAAATACACAAAAACTATCTTTTCTGCCTTTTATTTCTTTAGAAAAGAAATCTGTTTAAATTTTGATGACGTCACGCGCATCAGCATTTGATTTCTTTTTTTTTTTCATGAAGTCTGAGAGAAGAGTCTGGACATCGGTAAAACAAAATTAACGAATCTTAACCTGTATTAACTGGATCTAACTTTAGTAAGCACAAAATGGCATTCGCGTTCACCAGTACCTCTTTTCATACTCGTAACAGTACGTGCACAATGTGGTTTACTGCATAAGTATGATTATTGTCCAAATTGCACATGAACTAATTCGTGATCTCTGGTGCATATGACGGCATCGGCTGGAGGTCGGTATCAAGTAAGCTCGGAAACAGACACATCAGTCGAGTCCAATTTTTCAGTGTTCTGAAAATTACAGTGACACCTCTTTTTTTCCTGTTCTGCAACTTCCTACCAGCATTTCTGCAAAGTTAAGCTGGTTTCAAAATCATTGTACCAATGCCATTTAAACATCAGTATACCAATGCCATTACGTCACTTCACCTATGACAATGATCAGCATCCCACAGTATTCCAGCAACAAGGATTATCATCCTGTAACACTTTTGTTATCAAATGACCATCACCCATCAAGGTTTTTTTTTTTTTTTTTTGTGTGTGTGTGTGTGTGTGTGTGTGTGTGTGTGTGTGTGTGTGTGTGTGTGTGTGTGTGTGTGCATGTCTGAAAACTTCCCACAGTTAGTCTCATTATGATCATAAGTCACCCTGAATACCGTTTAAGTATTTTGTTTGTTTGCTGCTTTTTTGTAACACATGATACCCCGTTTCTCAATGATCATTCCTATCTCTTCTCAAACAACATGAGCATATCAATGCCAACACATTATTTCACCTGCTACAATGAACACCATCCCACAGTATTGTTTACTTTTTCAACAAAACTATTTGTATGAACTCCCCCCCCCCCCCCCAAGCGGCTGGAGAGATATGAGCTCTCTCTCTCTCTCTCTCTCTCTCTCTCTCTCTTTCTCTCTCTCTCTCTTACTCTCTCTCTCTCTCTCTCTCTCTCTCTCTCTCTCTCTCCCCCTCCCACATTGCCCTCCCCCCTCCCCCCCCAACGATACCGTATGGCCCATCATTTCCATTCTCTTCCCATCATTATTAGCATTATCCATACCCCCACATACAACTACCCACGCATAAGTACTATCATCACCATCACCACCCAGCAAAGTTTTTACTTATTCATTTGTTTATTTATATATTTTCATTCCTCCTTTTTACTTTAATTTTATCTATTTACTTATGTAATATTCTCATTATTATTATTATCATTATTTTTTTTTTTGCCCCACTAAGCACTATTATCAATCCACCATAACCACTACCGTCACAAATATATCATACTACTCCCTAAAGCAGCTACTCAAGCTACAAACCGCATTGTTTCACTCCCCCTCCTCCCCACCCCTTCTTTCCTCACTATTGCCTCTCCCGTAATCCCCTCTGTCGTTTCCGTCCGGCGGCCATTTTGTTCGGGTGCCGAATATATGGGAAGATAAGTGACTTTACGTTCTTCGTTCGTACTGTCCTAAATGTTATTTCTTTTTGTCTGAAGAAGACCCAAGAGGTCGAAGTCCATTGTGTGTTGTCCTGTGCTTTGTTTGTCTATGTCCTTGGCGGTAACTAACCCCCTCTCTTTCTAATTTTTTAAGTTAATTCTTTTTTATTGAAAACACTAACAATAGCAACACAACAAACAAAACAATCCATTCAAAGACGGCTTCTAAGGATTTGTCACCTCCACGTCTGATGGTGGAGGGAGGGAAAGAGTGGGGAGGGAAGGGAAGGTGGAGGTTTAGAGGGGCGAGAGAAAGAAGAGAGAGAGAGAGAGAGGGGGGGGGAGGGGAAGAAGAGGGGGTGGATGGGGAAGACAGAAATGAAAGATTGGTGAAAACAAGAGGAAGAAACATATCATGGAAGAAAGAAAATCTTGTCATCCAAGCTCAGAATTTCTGGACATTCAATATTAGTTTATTGTTATTTTGTTTGGAGTTTTATTACAAAGGAAATTCTTCATTCCCAAGATTCACAGTAAGGTCTGATGATGAGGTTATCTGTTTGTTCATTTGTTTCTTCGAGTTTTTGGCTATATAGTTAAATTGTCCGTTGAAATGTCGCTTTTTCACATTCATTGTGTGATTTGTTGACATTATTATTGGCGGTTTCAACGGTATGTGATGCTACCATTTTAGTCCAACATAAAACGTAAAAACCAAAATGTAACTTACAAATGAGGAATGAGGTATAGTCATTCGTTCACACACACACACACACACACA
>CM065716.1:9448885-9456385 GCA_033310375.1 Conus canariensis
TCCCCCTCCTCCTCCGCCCCCATAAATCATGTATGAGTGTTGACACCATCGCTCACCTCTCGGTCAGTGATGCACGTGGACACCCGTCATCGTAGTGGAATTTTGTAATGGTGGATGGAATCGTTGGGGTGGGTGGGTGGAGGGGGTGAGAGGTGTTCAAAAACAAAACCAATCAGATGGGAAACCAAGCCAGCCGTTTAGCGGTGGTGGTGGTGGGGGGGGGGGGGGGGGGGGGGGGGGGGGGGGGGGGGGGGGGGCTGTGTGTGTGTGGGGGGGGGGGGCGGGGGGGGGGGGGGTTAGTATTTCACATGATTTAAAAACCATTAGTTTGATCGGTGTGTCATAGTTTTTTGCCGATGTTAAAAATTTGATAATGCTTTGTGACTCTTTGGATCCAAGTTTGTTTGTTTGTTTTTAAGTTAAGCTATATTAATCGTTAAAACGAATCTGATTGTGTGAAAAATTATCTTTGTATTCCCTCAAAGATGCTGTTGCGTCATTATCCGCTTGCAATGGTCAAGGAGCTTTTGATTTTCTTTTATATATTTATCATACTTCTGATGTGTATAATCCATACAACTCGTATATATTTTTCAATCTTTATGTTTGTCATTGTTTGTTTTTGCGTATCACACCAGGGGATGCGGTACATTAATGTATTGTATGAGAATCATTGTTATATAAGCTGTGCTTTTTGGAAGAGCTGGGTTCCATTCTTATTTCTGATCATTTTGGCCTACTTTGCTTTAAGTTCTGTATGTATGAAACAATTATTCACTGAATCGTCATGGATAGCATAACAATTGCTTCATTAAATTGTCAAGGGCTCGGTGATTTACATAAACGTAGGGATGTATTTCACTATTTAAAACAGAAAAAATACTCAATATACTGTTTACAGGATACCCATTTTACTAATAAACTAGAGAAGTATGTAACTGCAGAATGGGGATATAAATGCTTATTTGCCTCATTTCGTTCAAATTCCAGAGGTGTAGCTGTATTGTTTTCGAATAATTTTGAATTCAAAATTACAGATGTACAACGAGATGAAAACGGAAACTTCATAATTGTAGCATTTAGCTCATTTGAAAAACAGTTTCTCCTGGTTAATGTGTACGGGCCTAATAAAGATAATCCCATTTTTTATAATTCACTTAAAGAAACTATAAAGAGCTACAGTACTAATAATATTATTGCTGTGGGTGATTGGAACATCACAATGGATCCACATCTAGACTGCTATAATTATGTACAAGATAATAATCCAAAGGCAAGAGAAGAACTCATAAACATGATGGAGGAAATAGGATTGGCAGATATATGGAGGGAAGACAATCCGGACTGTAGGAGATATACCTGGCGAAAACGAACTCCACTGAAACAAAGCCGACTAGATTTCTTTCTATTGTCTGATTATCTTTATATTTATCATGAAAAATCTGACATTGAACCAGGTTATCGATCTGACCATTCGATGGTTACATTATGCTTGAAATTTGGTAAAAGTGAAAAATTCAAAGGATTCTGGAAATTTAATGTATCTCTATTAAAGGATAAGCAATATGTAGACGAAATTAATAAGTTAATTCTGGATGTTATAAAAGAATACGCAGTTGATCAATCAGCGATACAAGATCAATCAGTATTGTCTGAGTTAATAAAATCTGGACTCAGATTCAAGATTTCAGATAAAGTTTTTTTGGATTTTCTGTTGATGAAAATTCGAGGGAAATCAATAGCTTACGCCACAATGAAAAAGAAAACAGCAACAGAAAAAGAGAACAAGATTTTAAAACGCATTGAAAGTCTTGAAAATCTTGAGAATAAAACAGAAATTGAAATAAGAATAATTGAAGAAAAAAACCAAGAACTAAGAGCAATCAGGGAACAAAAAATGGAAGGTGTATTATTAAGATTAAAAGCGAGATGGATTGCAGATGGTGAAAAAATATCAAAATACTTTTGCAACCTTGAAAAGAGAAACTATTTTAGTAAACAAATGACTAAACTAGTGACTAAAGATGATGAAATAATAAACGAACAAAAAGATATTTTGAAGGAGGTTAAAACATTTTACGAAAATTTATACAAGAAAAAGATAACTGAAAAGTGTGAAATAAGAAAACTTGTTAAAAATATCCCACAGTTATCTGAAGATGAGAAAAAAATATTGGAAGGAGAAATCACTATAGAGGAAGCAAGCGAAGCTTAAAAAAATATGAAGCATGGTAAAAGCCCAGGTACAGACGGCTTCGGCGCCGAATTCTTTAAATTCTTTTGGAAAACACTGGGCCCACTGGTTGTAAGATCTGTAAATGAATCATACAAAGACGGAGAATTTTCAACAACACAGAAGCAGGGACTAATTATTTGCATACCAAAAGGTGATAAACCCAAAGAATATATAAAAAATTGGCGTCCTATTTCCCTCCTAAATGTAATATACAAAATAGCTTCCTCATGTATTTCAAAAAGAATAAGAAATGTTTTACCATCTCTCATCAGTGAGGATCAAACAGGTTTCATGGCTAATAGATTTATGGGCGACAACATTAGATTAATTTATGATTTGATTAATTATTTAAATGCGAAAAACCTTCCTGGACTGTTGCTCTGTATAGACTTTGAAAAAGCCTTCGACTCACTCGATTGGGATTTTATGTTGAACGTTCTAAGGGCTTTCGGGTTTGGTGAAAGTATATGTCACTGGATAGAAACATTCTATAAGGATATCAAATCAGCTGTTATTGTAAATGGCCAGGCTGCTCAGTGGTTTAAAGTAGAAAGAGGATGCAGACAGGGAGACCCTATATCTCCTTACTTATTCATTATATGCGCAGAAATTTTAGCCATAATGATCAAGGAAGAAAAGAAGATAAAAGGTATAAAAATAAACGATGTAGAACACAAAATATCCCAGTTTGCTGATGATACTCAATTAGTAAACAGTGGTGACAAAAGTTCTTTTGAACAGTCTATTGATATCCTTACCACGTTTGGAAGAGTTTCAGGACTCCTCATGAACAGCGAAAAAACGCAAGCAATATGGCTAGGATGTCATAAAAACTCCAAGAAAAAATATTGTCCTCATCTAAAAATCATATGGAACCCTTCTCAATTCAAAATACTCGGTGTTTGGTTTACTCAAGACTTGAAAGAATGTGATAACATGAATTATGAAGATAAATTTTCGGAAGTTAAAATATTATTCAAAATTTGGTCTCAAAGAAGTATAACACCAGTCGGAAGAGTTGCTGTTCTCAAGTCACTCATTCTGTCTAAGCTCATACACCTCTGGATTTTGTTACCCAACCCACCTGACCACTTAATTCAAAAACTTCAAAAGATGTGTTTTAACTTTGTGTGGAATAGTAAACAAGATAGAATAAGCAGGAAAACAACAATTAAAACTATAAAACAAGGTGGCTTAAATATACCTGACATCAAAAAATATATTAATGCTTTGAAACTTTTATGGATAAAAAAACTTAAAATCACAAATCACAAATGGAAGAGCATTGTTATGAAAATATATCCATTCAGCGAAAAAATTGAAAATTATGGACCAGCATTTGGTACAGGATACATGAGCTCTAATTTGTTTTGGAGGCACACCTTTATAGCCTATAGGGAATTTTGTCTTTGCGTGACACCACAAACATTAAATGAACTTCTAGCTGAACCTGTTTTTTATAACGACAAGGTAAAAAACAGGAAATGAGATAATTAAACAAAAGAAATTAATTGAGAAAGGAAAGTATGCAATAAAACATTTTCTGAAGGAAAATGGACAATTCATGAACTTTGAAGAATTCATGACCAATGATGATTATACTATAAATTTTGTCTCATACTGTGGATGGATTTCCTCAATGAAAGAGCTCATAAAGAAAACTGGAATAAAACCTGATAATAACAATGCAAACACAATTCAGAACATGCCGAGGGCTTTTAATATTATTATGAAAGAAGCAAAAGGAGCTAAACGATACTATGAAATTTTTACTCAAGATGAGCGTAAGCCAAACTGTTGCTCTCAATGGCTACAAAAACTTAATTCTGAAGTTTCTTGGAATAAGGTATTTACCCACGTCCACAAAATTAAAGATGTAAAATTGAAATGGCTTCAAATTAGAATTATTCACAGAATTATTGGCACAAATATTGTTTTAAAACGCCATGGGCCTGACAAACACGACGAACTGCACATTCTGCAATGAAGAGAGAGATTCAATCCAACACTTTTTATGGATGTGCAATTACGTTCAAACTTTTTGGAAAGAGGTTGAAAATTTATTTAACGAAAAATGCCGAAACTCGTTTACCATTAAAATAACACGCGATGTTGTTATCTTTGGAGTCGACAAACATATGCAAACAGAGACAATTTTTTACTTTATTATTATGGTTGCTAAATCTTATATTTACAAGTGTAAGATCGAAAGACGTAGGCCAAATGCTTCAGTTTTTCAGAGCCAGCTGAGCAGCAGATTCAAAATCGAACTCTATAATGCTAAAGTCAACAATGATCAAAACAGGTTTGATGCTGAATGGTACAATTACATGCCGATGACTTTTTACACAAATACTTTTTAAAAAATCGATAACAACAACAAAATCTCAATCTAACACGCATCTCCGTAATCCCAGTATCCATTTCTCAAGTTTTTTTGTTTGTTTGTTTGTTTGTTGTTGTTTTTTTTTGTTTGTTTTTTGTTTTTTTGTTTTTTTGAAATTCTCATGATATTTGAATTGACATGTTTTTGAATGTACATTTGAAGCAACATACTTTTTTTTAATGTATTGATATATTATCCGTATGCTCTTGCTGTAATGTAAAAAATGTATGTCAAATGTGTATGATATATATCAGGGGAGTTAAAAAAAAACTGTTTATAGAACTTACAGAAATGATGCCAATGTACATATGACGTATTTGTAATCTCTATATTGTTTGATTAAAAACGTGAGAAGAAAAAGAACAAAAAAAAAAAAACAAAAAAAAAAACAAACGCATTTCATCAGCATTCCGAACCACTATTTACGTTCAGAATTGAGTTGATCAGTTGGTACCCTGAAAGAACATGTGATGTTTTTTTTTCTCAAATTACTCTGGTGTATGTTTGGTTGTTTAGGGTGCGTTTTCTTTTGTTTGTTTTTTCTTTTCTTTTTTTTTTTTTCTTGCTTCTTTTTTATGCTGCAAATATATTGTCGTACGATGTGAGCATATAAAAAAAAAAAAAAAAAAAGAAAAAAAAAAAGAAAGAGGCAGACAGACAGACAGACAGAGACAGCCAGATAGAGATGATGACTATACAAGTTCTCCCATACAACTCTCTGGGACTGACCAAACCACAGAAAGTGGTCAGACGCCGACCTCTCTTCAGCTGAAGTGGTCCGCGGGACAGGCCCCAGTCCACAGTCCTGTCTCCCCTCACACTGGTGTCAATGGTGAGAGCCGGTGCCAGACGGTCTGCTATCTGGCTGAGAGAGGGCACTACTACTGTTCCTGCACCGTCCTATAGCTCCGATAATGCAAAATTAATAATACGAGAAGGGATACCAGAAGAAAAGATGAGAGAGGGAGACAGAGAGGTGGGGGAGGGAAAGAATGAGAGTGAGGGGGAGGGAGAGGAGAGAGAGAGAGAGAGAGAGAGAGGGGGGGGGCGGGAACAGACAGATTGACAGAGAAAGAGAGAGAGACAGAGAGTGATGGACGATCTTTTATTGATTAAAAAAAGAATCAACATATAAAAGCTTCTTTACATCTTGCTCTGAAGGTAAAACAACGAGGACATTGATTAATTTACAATAATAGAGTAAATCAGCTAATGAATGAGACGCACACACACACACACACACACACACACACACACACACACACACACACACACACACACACAGAGGGGGAGAGAGAGAGAGAGAGAGACAGACAGACAGACAGCACAGACAGATAGACAGACAGACAGGGAGGGGGTGACTAAAGAACATTTGGGAGTGAGGGGTGGCGGAGACGGGGTGAAGACGAAGGAGGAATGGAAAACCAATAAGCAGGGTGAGAAGAGAGACGGGAAGACACAGAGAAGCCCAGTCAGGCACAGAGAGACAAAGAACATCTCTCCGCAACGATGTCCACTCCTCATCTCCTCCACACTGTTGTTGTCCTTGAAAAGAAATACCAGGCAATCTCATTCCTCGCTGATACTGAAGTCATAAAAAGTGATCACCATGTGCTTTCCAGCAAACAAGTCAGAGAGACAGACGGAGAGAGTCCCAGTGTTTATCGCCCCGTTCACTACTAGGGACCGCGGCTCGCTTTCCCTCGAAAGCGAGAAAGCGAGCCGCGCGCCAGGCCAGAGCTACCTCCACCCCCACTATAGCACCCACCCACATGTGTCCCACATGTGGGCGTTCCTTCCGGGCCTAGATCGGCCTCATCAGCCACCTGCGGACCCACACTCAGCAATCTTCCATCTGAGATTGAGGTCATGGTCATCTTCGAAATCGAAGGACGCACAACAACACGGACCACATCAGGGCTTTATCTCTCCACGTAATCCCTTACACGGTTGCTAAACACACGCGCCGATTCCATCTGCAGACCTATTTGAAGTCTCACATTCAGCTACGCATGCTATATTTATCACGGATCAAACTTTGCCGGGATATCGCATGTATATGCATGGTGCTGTCACTGTTCAACACAACATTGCCTAAATACCACATGTATATATGCATGGTGCTGTCACTGTTCAGCACAACATTGCCTAAATACCACATGTATATATGCATGGTGCTGTCACTGTTCAGCACAACATTGCCTAAATACCACATGTATATATGCATGGTGCTGTCACTGTTCAACACAACATTGCCTAAATACCACATGTATATATGCATGGTGCTGTCACTGTTCAACACAACATTGCCTAAATACCACATGTATATATGCATGGTGCTGTCACTGTTCAACACAACATTGCCTAAATATCACATGTATATATGCATAGTGATGTTACTGTTCAACACAACATCGCCTAAATATCACATGTATATATGCATAGCGATGTTACTGTTCAGCACAACATTGCCTAAATATCACATGTATATGCATGTGTATATATATATATATATATATATATATATATATATATATATATATATATATATATATATATATATATCATAGACAGTATTAAAACGTCCTTAAAAAATCTGAAAGGGCTCAACCCCTTGGGGAGCAACATATATATATATATATATATATATATATATATATATATATATATATACAGACAGAGAGGGGTCGAATCGGGGAACGATGGTGGAGAGGGGAGGGGAGAGGGGGGAGATGGAGAAGGAAGGGAAAAGGATGAGGCAGGGAGTAATGTGGGAGGGGGGGGGGGGGGGGGGGGGGGGGGGGGGGAGGAATAAGACGGGAGGGGAGGCAAAAATGATAAACTAAAGAAAAAGTCAACCAGAAAGGGGATTTAACCG
>CM065716.1:9471385-9473885 GCA_033310375.1 Conus canariensis
GTGAGAGAGTAGTCCATCCAGTTTTCCTTGTGTTCTGTATAATTCTCATATTGTTGTTATGTTCTCCATACCCCCCTTCATAAGGGGCAATGGCCTTTATATGAAGTAAACCATCTGAGTTCTCAGTTCTTTCTTTCTCTCATTCTGTCTCTCTGTCTGTCTGTCTCTCTTTCTGTCTGTCTGTCTGTCTGTCTGTCTGTCTGTCTGTCTGTCTCTCTCTCTCTCTCTCTCTCTCTCTCTCTCTCTCTCTCTCTCTCTCTCTCTCTCTCCTACAGCCGTGAAGAAATGAGGCTTATCCATGGAACAGGTGCCTTATTAATTGGGCCGCTTTATTCCCTTTTCTATTTCAGTCCCGTTCTTTGCCGTTCTCTCTATGATCAGACCTGGCATTACCAGGCAGGCTGTCAATTAAGGCCCTGTCTGTTTGTTTACATGCCTGCTTGTCAGTCTGTCTGTCTGTCTGTCTGTCTGTCTGTCTGTCTGTCTGTCTGCCCGCATGCATATCTCCCTGTCTGTTTTAAAACGAAAGGAGTGAATGTGTCTTCACCCTATTCAAAGGTATCGTCTGTAACGGCAGTACGTGGAAATGACAAAAAAAGCTTTCTTGACCTCTGTGTGTGCAAAACGGATGAATAGCTGAAAGACAAAATTATATTCGGCGGCTGGTAACAGGGCGCTACAGGGATGGGACGGGTTCTATAGCTTCATTAGCCCGGGGATTGGCGTCATCGAGCAGAGTCTGTGTCTCCTGCTCTAATTCCACGCCTACAGAGGATGGCTGGAACGCAGGTTATGTTTAGACTGCTTCTGGAGCTGGACGTTTATTCCATGTTGTCACGGTGTTAGGTGAATGACAGTGTACTTATTACAAAAGTGCATGAAAGTAAGACTAGAAAAAAGAAAAATACGTAAAAAATCAATAGCCACGACAACGACGAAGACAACAACAACAACAACAACAACAACAACATCGTCCTCTCCTCTCCTCCTCCTCCTCCTCCTCCTCCTCCTCCTCCTCCTCCTCCTTATCATCATCATCATCATCATCATCATCATCATCATCATCAACGTCGACGACGACGACGCTGCTGATGATGGTGATGATGATGATGATGATGATGATGATGATGATGATGATGATGATGATGATGATGATGGTAATGATGATTGTTATGACAAGAAGATAAAGACGTGTAGATAGATAGATAGATAGATAGGTAGATAGATAGATAGATAAGATAGATAGATAGATAGATAGATAGATAGATAGATAGATAGATAGATAGACAGGTAAATAGATAGACAGCTAGACAGATAGATAGATAGATAGACAGACAGATATATCCCAGTGATCATTTAACCGTCTCCTTACATATTCCCTGTTTCACAATATGCACTACACTACCGAAGGATCAGAATATTAGGAAGATCGCTCTTGCGTTCATCTACCTTTTTTCAATATAAACAAGCAACTGACGCGGAAAGAATGGTTCGACATGCATTCAAAAATGGTTGGTCGTGCAAAATGTAACCCCTGAACAATTGACAAATCTGCTGATCATTTAGATGGCCTGGAATACAGAAGAAGAAGAAGAAGAAGAAGAAGAAGAAGAAGAAGAAGAAGAAGAAGAAGAAGAAGGAAAGGGGGAGGAGGAGGAGGAGGAGGAGGAGGAGGAGGAGGAAAGGGAGAGAAGAAGAAGAAGAAGAAGAAGAAGAAGAAGAAGAAGAAGAAGAAGAAGAAGAAGAAGAAGAAAGAAGAAGAGAAGAAGGAAGAAGAAGAAGAGAAGAAGAAGAAGAAGAAGAAAGAAAGAAGAAGAAGAAGAAGAAGAAGAAGAAGAAGAGAAGAAGGAGAAGGAGGAGGAGGAGGAGGAGGAGGAGGAAGCAGAGAGAGAAGAAGAAGAAGAAGAAGAAAAGAAGAAGAAGAAGAGAAGAAGAAGAAGAAGAGAGAAGAAGTCACTGTACACACTACGTACACTCCGCGTCAAGGAAGAGAGGGATCATGGTCATAAGAGAACACATTTTCAAATGCACATATCCCTCCTTCATACTCCCTTTTTCTCCCTCCCTCAGTCCGTCTGTCTGTACGTCTGCCTCCCGTCTGCGTGTCTGTCTCTGACTGTCTGTCTCATTCTCTGCCTGTCTGTCTGTCTGTCTGTCTGTCTATCTGTCTGTCTGTCTGTCGTCTGTCTGTCTTCTCGTCTCTCTTCTCTCTCTTCTCTCTCTCTCTCTCTCGTTTGTGGTGAGAGAAAAGCGAGGGTGGGTGGCATGGGACGGGGAGATAGGGGGTTTGGAGGTGAGGGAAGGAGGGTTGGGAGAAGAGGGAAAGAGAAAGGGTGGGGTAAGGTGGGTCGGGATCCCTGTCTTTCAGGAAACAAAGCATGACAATATACAAAACAAAACGAAACAAACAAACAATCAAATACTGTGACACAGCAAAAGGAAATGCAAATAATCTTCCCAACTTCTTGAGTACAGGAAAAACAAACAAAGACACAAAACA
>CM065716.1:9493885-9496385 GCA_033310375.1 Conus canariensis
GAGAGAGCTCACATTTCACATCATAACATATCATATCAAATTATGTCATATCATATCGTATCATACCACATCATTTCATATCATATAATACCATATCATATCATCTCATATCGTATCATACCATACCATACTAAACTATATCATTATCATATCACATCACATCATATGAACATGGCCATATAATTTCATAATCTGCTCATCAACACGGTTCTGATTTCAACCTGCCCTGAGCCCTCATTTGACACATGCAGATGGACTGGCCGACAAACTGGGGGGAGTTCGGGAGAGTGTAGATTTCAGCCAGAATCGACCAGCCTCCTTAACGTCATTCAAACCCTAACTGAAAATCTATCTCACAGCCTTCAAAAGCCTTGTGGAACTACCTTAAAATGTGATTTGGCTTATTGGATCCAGGATGTAGTTCGGATCGACATTAACTTTTCAAACTTTTACAAACTCGTGAAGAATAGTACATAACCAAAAGTGAGGTGGATTAATTTTTTTCAAAATTTTCCTGTAATTTTCCTGTATAATTTTCAGTGAGAAATTGACGAACCTGTGAAAAAACGTCCTGTGCTGCAAATGTAAAAACATATTTGTGGATTTAGCCTTGAAGCTGAATCCGTCCCCAGGGGTAATGTTTTTGACCTTAAGTCATATTCCATTTTTCCCATCCTTTTTTTTTCTAATCAGCACGCAGCAATGTAAACCATGTCAGGTTTTCGCGTGGTGTTATTTCCTTCAATATGGATAAGCATCTCATTACAGACATAATTTGTTTTACTTGATCATATTGGTTTACAAAAATGCACATTAAAATGTTCACAGAATCTGTTTCACGTTCAGAGACAGCCGACACAAAATCGAACATAATAATGCAATTAGTAATCATAGTACGTCCAGTTTCAATAGAGAACTGAATTATCATCAATGTTTCAAACACATAATAGATATTATAAACCAGTGCCATTGCCTCTTGATCAAAACATAGTAGGATTAAGTGTCACATATTCTGCTGCACCATTTTGAATTCTATAAACCCGCTTCATGCTCACTTATACATACGTCTGTTTTGCTTTTATAACATTGTCATTTGTTATTTACTTCAATAATGTTTTCAGGATTACACGTGCAAGGGTTATTTCTTATCACCATGTTGGTGTTGATACACTTGTTACAAAGGAAACAAGTTTCGTTCAAATCAGGTTCAGCAGTTTTTTTGCGCACGTTTTGCCAACAAACAGACAAATGAACAAAAAAAAGGTAGGTGGAAAAGGACGACCTTGGCAGAGGCTATAACTAACCTGCACAACGACCGAGCTTGACACAGTGGGGACAGCGTACAAGCCTGGCAACAGTTGTCCAAGACATTAAATCTACGATGAAACCACAGGACTGACACCTTTCCTTTGCCAGGCGCGCCTTCGTGAAGTGACCATCTGTCTGTTCGGCTCTTGGACAAACAAAGACGTGCTGTGGACAGTAAACCTGGAGTCAGATCGCTGTAGCTACACACAGCTCACTCACTTCTTTGACGCTGTAGTACACACAGCTCACTCACTTCTTTGCGAATATGCAAGTGTTGTTTCAAACGGTCCGTCGTGTGCCATATCACAGGGACAGTATATGTTCATTCTAGTTGTCATGATTCTGTTTGTGCAAATCGTTTTGGGAGAGGGGGGGGGGAGGTTGAGGGTTAAGGTGCGCGCGTATAATACATGGGTGGGACGCATACGTAGATACTTAGGCGCCGTTCGCATGCAAAGATGTGGAAGTTGATTCGTGCACGCGTGCATACACACAAATAGATACAGGCAGACACAGAGAGTCGGAAAGATACAAATATTCGTGCAGCGCGCGGGCGCGCGCAAACACACACACACACACACACACACACACACACACACACACACACACACACACACACACACACACACGTGAGCACACACATGCAGACACAAAGAGACACAAAGAGACACACACACACACACACACACACACACACACACACACACACACACACACACACACACACACACATGCGTGGGCGAGTTTGCGCATTTAATTATGCATAAGATATAATCAGAAAATCCCCGGCTTTATTGATTATGTTTGAATCATTTATTTACTCATCTATTCATGTATTCATTTTGTTATCTGTTTTCCCATGTTAAAAATCAGAACACAAAGAATGAGAGTTAAAGAGAGAGAGAGAGAGAGAGAGAGAGAGAGAGAGAGAGAGAGAGAGAGAGACAGACAGAGACAGAGACAGAGACAGACAGACAGACAGACAGACAGACAGACAGACAGACAGGCTGACAAAGGGCTGTAGAAAACAGAGAGAGAAACAAAAAGAGAGCGAGGGGGGAGGGGTGTAAAGCCTCTCTCTCTCTCTCTCTCTCTCTCTCTCTCTCTCTCTGTATGTCTGTGTGTGTCTGTGTTTGTGAGCGAGCAAACGGGCGAGCGAGCGAGCGAGCAAGAGAGAGAGAGAGAGAAGAAG
>CM065716.1:9501385-9518885 GCA_033310375.1 Conus canariensis
CGCAGGTGTCAGTCTAATGTGACGGACCAGCCGTCTGCATATCCTTGATTTGGGCACGGACGTTAAATCCAACTCAAACATGACAACTCTGTGAAAAGATTGCATTTTCACGATGTATCATGTCTATTGGAGAGCCTCTGGGTAGACATTTCTGGTCTCCCTGTTTGGCGCAAGTATAGTCAGTGTTTCTGCGTTTCCAGTTCGTGATGCTGCAATGTAGAACATTCCATGTGTAAAATACGGAACGGTCAGGTCTGCCCCAAGGGATGAAAATGTCGGACCATGGCTCTTGATGATTGTCAGAGCGAAAGCTGGTTTCATGGGAAACTGAAGCCGTCAGAACTGGAATGGCAGGGGTGAGTCCATGGGTTCCAGAGGAATTCTGGGGAGCAGCACCGGTTCACCTTTGTGGGGGCCACATGATATTTTCGCTTCTACAACGTTCCTGTGCAGTCTGGTGAAGACACATCGGGTGCCATTGATCACCTTTGGCAGGTCCAGTGAGCGGAGAATGATAATAGGGACTCCAGATTTCAGCAACAGTTCATGTGGTGGAAGTCCAGAAATCTCAATGGAGTTCAGGAGTTCTTGTGGATAAAGGACTGCCTCATCATCATTCTTGGCCGTGTCAACAGATCTGTACAGTTTCCTCTCCAGGGATGTCAGCTACGATTTTTCTGTTCAGCCTGTTGACAGTCTCGTTCAGGGAGGAGATTATGGCTCTTTCCGCTAACCAGTCTGAGTCTGCACAGTGAGCATGAAGATCCGGGTAGACTGCTTCTATCAGATCCTCCTGGCTATCAGACAGGCGTTGACAATGTTGGCTCTGGTGCCATTGAGGACGACAGGGAGGATCTGCCTGAAGTCCCCACAGAACAGCGTTGGGATGCCTCCCATTGGCCTGTGCACTTGGGTGATGTCCTGCAGCGTAGAGTCCATGGCCTCGTAGACAGCTTTGTGGGTCATGGGAGCTTCATAAATTATGACGGTTGCAGCCTCTTTGATGACTTTGGCCAACGTTGACCCACGCTTGACAGAGCAGGTTGGCGTTTCTTGCTTGTCGGCATCCAGAGGGACCTTGAAAATGCTATTTACTGTCCGCCCACCCGGCAAAAGAGTAGCGACAATGACACTGGAAGCAGTGGCTAGCACTATTTTGCCTGTGGAGCGGATCCTGTTTAGGATAAGATTCAGGATGGTCTTTCCTGTCCCTCATGGAGCATCAAGGAACATTATGTTGCTGCTTGCTGTGGGATCCTGCCTCTGCTCAACCATGGTCATAAAGCTGTCGTACACGTCTCTCTGGTCAGCTGTCAGCTTCTTCAGCTGGTCATCAGCTGCTGCCCGGAGTGCAGTAGTGTCGTAATTGGTCTCGCGGTAGTATTCTCGAGGCACAGTTTGTTGTTGTGTGACTGTTGGCATCCCATACTCCTCTGTAGACTTGCCTCCAAGAAGGAAGAGTTTGTCCTGAATCACAGTAAGAGCTTGGTTGTAGATGGCATCTGTGTACTGCGCTTCATAATAGACATCTCTTCGGACTTGGAAGAGGAAATCTTCAGCAAGATGGTCTCTGAAGAGGTTCCACAGGTTGCCTGGGTTACTGGGGTTGAAAGCCACCAGGATAATACAGAAGTCACGCAGCAGTCGGGGTCTCTGAGAGATGGAGGCTTCCTCCAGGGCAAGTTGTAGAAGGCGGTCATCTTCTAGGAGTCCAAGAGCATTGCAAGCATCTCGAAAAATGTTGTGGACATAGCCGTTGACAATCTTCAGCTCCTCGTACGAACGGGATCCTTTCATAACGTTGAGTAGAAGCCTCAAGAAGTAGCACTCTCCCTGGCGAGGACTGATACTGTACAATCGCCGGATTGCAGTGCCCCTTTGTCGTTTCTTCCACATATTCTGAGTGGACATCAATGTGAAGTGCTCAGGGACTTCCACGTACTTCAGCTCTCGTGCTGTAGGGTCTTGAGAGCATAGGCTAAAGATGGCGGTAAGGGTTGCTTCTGGGGGAGAGCCTTGTGCTCTTTGCGCTGCGTTGTGTGGATTGAAGTAGACCCATTGTCCATTCTCCAAATGGACAGCTGGTCTCTGCACCATGGGGTGGCGCTCATGCAGGTCAAATCCCAGGAGTCTCCAGGTCGCCTCGATGCTGCCAACGTAGCGGGCATTCTGGTACATTTGGATCTCATCAATGACTGGAGGTTGTTGAGCTGTTCCTTCACCTGCCTGAGTGGCTTGGAGTTGGAAGACGGCTTGGTCTGTGCCCTTGTGGACATACTTCAGGACGTACTTGATGAATTTTATGTTACTGCATATTTCCACATTGATGTGGCAGTTGAACTAATGTAGGAGATAAGGGTTGTAAGGGACAACCCACTGGTTGGTGACAATGATTTCTCTCTGCCCAAGTTTCACAGTCCCAGTATGTCCTCATTCAGACTCCTCACGTCTGCTGTACTTGGGGTAGCTGTCCTCACCCTGCTCTATGACCCTTCTTGCCTCTCAATCAATTTTACCTCACAATTTGTTTTCGTAATACGATACACAGTCGATAGAGGGATGCCTGTACTTAATGAACTTACCGATGCATTCTCAATTCCTCGATTGAAGTGCTCCAAAATGACAACTCTATAGGGGCCGCCATAACCTAGTGGATAAGGCGCTGGACTCATGATCCAAAGGTCGTGGATTCGAATCCCGGTTTGGTCTTGGAAATTTTCACGTGGAATGTTTTCAGCTAAAATATCCATAGTTCACCCCGATATGCACCCTGGCCCCGCAGGTGTCAGGCTAATGTGACGGACCAGCCGTCTGCATATCCTTGATTTGGGCACGGACGTTAAACCCAACTCAAACATGACAACTCTGTGAAAAGATTGCATTTTCACGATGTATTATGTCTATTGGAGGGCCTCTGGGTTGACAACATTTCTGGTCTCCCTGTTTGGCGCAAGTATAGTCAGTGTTTCTGCGTTTCCAGTTCGTGATGCTGCAACGTAGAACATTCCATGTGTAAAACACGGAACGGTCAGATCTGCCCCACGGGATGAAAATGTCTGACCATGGCTCTTGTTGACAGACAAAAATCAGACGGTATTGCAGAGCATCATAACTTCGGTGTATTTCTGAAATCCTGTGCAGACTACCATCTCTAAATTTAGAAATTAACGATTTTTAACGGTCAATTTTAAGTTTCTGTTCATATTAGTTGTCTATCATTGATCATCGTGTAAAACTGCACCTGTATACCAAATTTCATCAAGAAAGGTCTAAATTTAGAAAATAACGGATCTTAACGGTTTTTAACGCTCAATTTTATAGTTTCCGTTCGTGTAAGTTGTATATCATTGTTCAGCGTGTAAAACTGCGTCTGTATACCGAATTTCATCAGGAACGCTCTAAATTTATATTATAACGGTTTTTAACGGTCAATTTTTAAGTTTCCGTTCGTGTAAGTTGTATATCATTGTTCAGCGTGTAAAACTGCATCTGTATACCGAATTTCATCAAGAACGGTCTAAATTTATATAATAACGGTTTTTAACGGTCAATTTTAAGTTTCGGTTCGTGTAAGTTGTATATCATTGTTCAGCATTGAAAACTACACCTGTATATCAAATTTTATCAAGAAAGGTCTAAATTTAGAAAATAACGCTTTTTAACGGTGATACCATCTCTAAATTTAGAAATTAACGGTTTTTAACGGTCAATTTTAAGTTTCTGTTCATATTAGTTGTCTATCATTGATCAGTGTGTAAAACTGCACCTGTATACCAAATTTCATCAAGAAAGGTCTAAATTTAGAAAATAACGGATCTTAACGGTTTTTAACGCTCAATTTTAAGTTTCCGTTCGTGTAAGTTGTATATTATTGTTCAGCGTGTAAAACTGCATCTGTATACCGAATTTCATCAGGAACGCTCTAAATTTATATAATAACGGTTTTTAACGGTCAATTTTTAAGTTTCCGTTCGTGTAAGTTGTATATCATTGTTCAGCGTGTAAAACTGCATCTGTATACCGAATTTAATCAAGAACGGTCTAAATTTATATAATAACGGTTTTTAACGGTCAATTTTAAGTTTCGGTTCGTGTAAGTTGTATATCATTGTTCAGCATTTAAAACTACACCTGTATACCAAATTTCATCAAGAAAGGTCTAAATTTAGAAAATAACGCTTTTTAACGGTGATAAATAACGGTCATAAAAACTATCGAATGACCCAATGTTATTCACAGTATGTCCTTCTAGACTCATGCCAAGTTTGGTGGCGATCCGAGGACTCCCTTTGCCGCCAACATCAGAAAAGATTGTATTTTTGATCGTTTTTAGGGGGGTACGTGTTGTTAACGGTTTTTAACGGTCATAAATAACTGTCGTAGAAACTGTCCAATGACCCTATGTTACTCGGGAGATGTCCCTCTAGGTTCGATGTACATGTGCAATGTCACAACGGCCATTTGATGAAAAGCAGAGGAAAAAGATGTCTTTGAAACCGTTATGACAGTTTTTTTAACGGTTTTTAACGGTTTTATTTCTTTAAAGATTAGCCCAAAACCATCCTCGGGTCACAACAGACATACCTGCTAAATTTCAAGAAGATCGGGTTTTAAACAGTTTCTTTGATAGGGTTTGGTGTTTTTAACGGTTTTTAACTGTTATAAATAACGTTTTTTAACTGCCAAATAACGGTTTTAATTTTAGAGAAGTAGTCCTGTTCCTGTGCAATGTCACAACGGCTATTTGAAGAAAAGCAGAGGAAAAAGATGTCTTTGAAACCGTTATAACAGTTTTTTAACGGTTTTTAACGGTTTTATTTTTTTAGAGATTAGCCCAAAACCATCCTCGGGTCACAACGGACGTACCTGCCAAATTTCATGACAATCGGTTGAGCCGTTTTTGAGTCTATAGCGTACACAGACACACACACACACACACACACACACACACACCACACACAGACAGAATTTGCCATTTATATATTAGATATATATATACACTAGCCGGTGTACCCGGCTTCGCTCGGGTATATCTGTACAATAATTTTCTGGCCACCCCTCTCTCTCACCACTTAAAAGATAATACAATAAAATTCAGCTTGGGTTTGTTTCGTTTTTCCCATGCCGAACCAATTGCCCCAGCCTCCTCCTATCTACTTCACCCAATTTCTTTGGACGCCCACTCCCTTCTTGCCTCCCAATCTGTTTTCCCTCACGAATTTTTTTCCATAGATACACAGTCCATAGAGGGATGCCTGTACTTTGTGAACTTACCGATGCATTCTCAATTCCTCGATTGAAGTGCTCCAAAATGACAAATCTGTAGGGGCCGCCATAACCTAGTGGATAAGGCGCTGGACTCATGATCCAAAGGTCGTGGTTTCGAATCCCGGCTTGGTCTTGGAAATTTTAATGTGGAATGTTTCCAGCTAAAATGACCGTAGTTCACCCCGATGTCCACCCTGGCCCCACAGGTGTCAGTCTAATGTGACGGACCAGCCGTCTGCATATCCTTGATTTGGGCACGGACGTTAAATCCAACTCAAACATGACAACTCTGTGAAAAGACTGCATTTTCACGATGTATCATGTCTATTGGAGAGCCTCTGGGTAGACATTTCTGGTCTCCCTGTTTGGCGCAAGCATAGTCAGTGTTTCTGCGTTTCCAGTTCGTGATGCTGCAACGTAGAACATTCCATGTGTAAAACACGGAACGGTCAGGTCTGCCCCACGGGATGAAAATGTCGGACCATGGCTCTTGATGATTGTCAGAGCGAAAGCTGGTTTCATGGGAAACTGAAGCCGTCAGAACTGGAATGGCAGGGGTGAGTCCATGGGTTCCAGAGGAATTCTGGGGAGCAGCACCGGTTCACCTTTGTGGGGGCCACATGATATTTTCGCTTCTACAACGTTCCTGTGCAGTCTGGTGAAGACACATCGGGTGCCATTGATCACCTTTGGCGGGTCCAGTGAGCGGAAAATGATAATAGGGACTCCAGATTTCAGCAACAGTTCATGTGGTGGAAGTCCAGAAATCTCAATGGAGTTCAGGAGTTCTTGTGGATAAAGGACTGCCTCATCATCATTCTTGGCCGTGTCAACAGATCTGTACAGTTTCCTCTCCAGGGAAGTCAGCTACGATGTTTCTGTTCAGCCTGTTGACAGTCTCGTTCAGGGAGGAGATAATGGCCCTTTCCGCTAACCAGTCTGAGTGAGCATGAAGATCCGGGTAGACTGCTTCTATCAGATCCTCCTGGCTATCAGACAGGCGTTGACAATGTTGGCTCTGGTGCCATTGAGGACGACAGGGAGGATCTGCCTGAAGTCCCCACAGAACAGCGTTGGGATGCCTCCCATTGGCCTGTGCACTTGGGTGATGTCCTGCAGCGTAGAGTCCATGGCCTCGTAGACAGCTTTGTGGGTCATGGGAGCTTCATCAATTATGATGGTTGCAGCCTCTTTGATGACTTTGGCCAACGTTGACCCACGCTTGACAGAGCAGGTTGGCGTTTCTTGCTTGTCGGCATCCAGAGGGACCTTGAAAATGCTATTTACTGTCCGCCCACCCGGCAAGAGAGTAGCGGCAATGACACTGGAAGCAGTGGCTAGCACTATTTTGCCTGTGGAGCGGATCCTGTTCAGGATAAGATTCAGGATGGTCTTTCCTGTCCCTCATGGAGCATCAAGGAACATTATGTTGCTGCTTGCTGTGGGATCCTGCCTCTGCTCAACCATGGTCATAAAGCTGTCGTACACGTCTCTCTGGTCAGCTGTCAGCTTCTTCAGCTGGTCATCAGCTGCTGCCCGGAGTGCAGTAGTGTCGTAATTGGTCTCGCGGTAGTATTCTCGAGGCACAGTTTGTTGTTGTGTGACTGTTGGCATCCCATACTCCTCTGTAGACTTGCCTCCAAGAAGGAAGAGTTTGTCCTGAATCACAGTAAGAGCTTGGTTGTAGATGGCATCTGTGTACTGCGCTTCATAATAGACATCTCTTCGGACTTGGAAGAGGAAATCTTCAGCAAGATGGTCTCTGAAGAGGTTCCACAGGTTGCCTGGGTTACTGGGGTTGAAAGCCACCAGGATAATACAGAAGTCACGCAGCAGTCGGGGTCTCTGAGAGATGGAGGCTTCCTCCAGGGCAAGTTGTAGAAGGCGGTCATCATCTAGGAGTCCAAGAGCATTGCAAGCATCTCGAAAAATGTTGTGGACATAGCCGTTGACAATCTTCAGCTCCTCGTACGAACGGGATCCTTTCATAACGTTATGTAGAAGCCTCTAGAAGTAGCACTCTCCCTGGCGAGGACTGATACTGTACAATCGCCGGATTGCAGTGCCCCTTTGTCGTTTCTTCCACATATTCTGAGTGGACATCAATGTGAAGTGCTCAGGGACTTCCACGTACTTCAGCTCTCGTGCTGTAGGGTCTTGAGAGCATAGGCTAAAGATGGCGGTAAGGGTTGCTTCTGGGGGAGAGCCTTGTGCTCTTTGCGCTGCGTTGTGTGGATTGAAGTAGACCCATTGTACATTCTCCAAATGGACAGCTGGTCTCTGCACCATGGGGTGGCGCTCATGCAGGTCAAATCCCAGGAGTCTCCAGGTCGCCTCGATGCTGCCAACGTAGCGGGCATTCTGGTACATTTGGATCTCATCAATGACTGGAGGTTGTTGAGCTGTTCCTTCACCTGCCTGAGTGGCTTGGAGTTGGAAGACGGCTTGGTCTGTGCCCTTGTGGACATACTTCAGGACGTACTTGATGAATTTTATGCTACTGCATATTTCCACATTGATGTGGCAGTTGAACTAATGTAGGAGGTAAGGGTTGTAGGGGACAACCCACTGGTTGGTGACAATGATTTCTCTCTGCCCAAGCTTCACAGTCCCAGTATGTCCTCATTCAGACTCCTCACGTCTGCTGTACTTGGGGTAGCTGTCCTCACCCTGCTCTATGACCCTTCTTGCCTCTCAATCAATTTTACCTCACAATTTTTTTTCGTAATACGATACACAGTCGATAGAGGGATGCCTGTACTTAATGAACTTACCGATGCATTCTTAATTCCTCGATTGAAGTGCTCCAAAATGACAGCTCTATAGGGGCCGCCATAACCTAGTGGATAAGGCGCTGGACTCATGATCCAAAGGTCGTGGTTTCGAATCCCGGTTTGGTCTTGGAAATTTTAATGTGGAATGTTTCCAGCTAAAATGACCGTAGTTCACCCGATGTCCACCCTGGCCCCGCAGGTGTCAGTCTAATGTGACGGACCAGCCGTCTGCATATCCTTGATTTTGGCACGGACGTTAAACCCAACTCAAACATGACAACTCTGTGAAAAGATTGCATTTTCACGATGTATTATGTCTATTGGAGGGCCTCTGGGTTGACAACATTTCTGGTCTCCCTGTTTGGCGCAAGTATAGTCAGTGTTTCTGCGCTTCCAGTTCGTGATGCTGCAACGTAGAACATTCCATGTGTAAAACACGGAACGGTCAGATCTGCCCCACGGGATGAAAATGTCTGACCATGGCTCTTGTTGACAGACAAAAATCAGACGGTATTGCAGAGCATCATAACTTCGGTGTATTTCTGAAATCCTGTGCAGACTACCATCTCTAAATTTAGAAATTAACGATTTTTAACGGTCAATTTTAAGTTTCTGTTCATATTAGTTGTCTATCATTGATCATCGTGTAAAACTGCACCTGTATACCAAATTTCATCAAGAAAGGTCTAAATTTAGAAAATAACGGATCTTAACGGTTTTTAACGCTCAATTTTATAGTTTCCGTTCGTGTAAGTTGTATATCATTGTTCAGCGTGTAAAACTGCGTCTGTATACCGAATTTCATCAGGAACGCTCTAAATTTATATAATAACGGTTTTTAACGGTCAATTTTTAAGTTTCCGTTCGTGTAAGTTGTATATCATTGTTCAGCGTGTAAAACTGCATCTGTATACCGAATTTCATCAAGAACGGTCTAAATTTATATAATAACGGTTTTTAACGGTCAATTTTAAGTTTCGGTTCGTGTAAGTTGTATATCATTGTTCAGCATTGAAAACTACACCTGTATATCAAATTTCATCAAGAAAGGTCTAAATTTAGAAAATAACGCTTTTTAACGGTGATACCATTTCTAAATTTAGAAATTAACGGTTTTTAACGGTCAATTTTAAGTTTCTGTTCATATTAGTTGTCTATCATTGATCAGCGTGTAAAACTGCACCTGTATACCAAATTTCATCAAGAAAGGTCTAAATTTAGAAAATAACGGATCTTAACGGTTTTTAACGCTCAATTTTAAGTTTCCGTTCGTGTAAGTTGTATATCATTGTTCAGCGTGTAAAACTGCATCTGTATACCGAATTTCATCAGGAACGCTCTAAATCTATATAATAACGGTTTTTAACGGTCAATTTTTAAGTTTCCGTTCGTGTAAGTTGTATATCATTGTTCAGCGTGTAAAACTGCATCTGGATACCGAATTTCATCAAGAACGGTCTAAATGTATATAATAACGGTTTTTAACGGTCAATTTTAAGTTTCGGTTCGTGTAAGTTGTATATCATTGTTCAGCATTTAAAACTACACCTGTATACCAAATTTCATCAAGAAAGGTCTAAATTTAGAAAATAACGCTTTTTAACGGTGATAAATAACGGTCGTAAAAACTATCGAATGACCCAATGTTATTCACAGTATGTCCTTCTAGACTCATACCAAGTTTGGTGGCGATCCGACGACTCCCTTTGCCGCCAACATCAGAAAAGATTGTATTTTTGATCGTTTTTAGGGGGGTACGTGTTGTTAACGGTTTTTAACGGTCATAAATAACTGTCGTAGAAACTGTCCAATGACCCTATGTTACTCGGGAGATGTCCCTCTAGGTTCGATGTACCTGTGCAATGTCACAACGGCCATTTTATGAAAAGCAGAGGAAAAAGATGTCTTTGAAGCCGTTATAACAGTTTTTTTAACGGTTTTTAACGGTTTTATTTCTTTAAAGATTAGCCCAAAACCATCCTCGGGTCACAACAGACATACCTGCTAAATTTCAAGAAGATCGGGTTTTAAACAGTTTCTTTGATAGGGTTTGGTGTTTTTAACGGTTTTTAACTGTTATAAATAACGTTTTTTAACTGCCAAATAACGGTTTTAATTTTAGAGAAGTAGTCCTGTACCTGTGCAATGTCACAACGGCTATTTGAAGAAAAGCAGAGGAAAAAGATGTCTTTGAAACCGTTATAACAGTTTTTTAACGGTTTTTAACGGTTTTATTTTTTTAGAGATTAGCCCAAAACCATCCTCGGGTCACAACGGACGTACCTGCCAAATTTCAATACAATCGGTTGAGCCGTTTTTGAGTCTATAGCGTACACAGACAACACACACACACACACACACACACACACACACACACACACACACACACACACACACAGACAGAATTTGCCCTTTATATATTAGATATACATATACATACATACATATATATATATATATATATATATATATATATATATATATACATTTACATTGCGCCCCTTTTTCCACTGCAAGCAAAGTTCCTGTGATGTGCAAAATGCCACGTCCCTCTATCTCCAAGTCAGCTATCTTTATTCTTTCTTTATTAGTTAATGGTGAGGAAACTTGGACTAGATTGACAGGACGAGATTGACAGTACATGGGAGAATTTGGCAAGAACAGCGACGGAATGACAGACTGACAGACAGGCAGACAAACACGCTGTAGATTTCAGATCGTTTATTGTCAGCGAATAAATATGTTTATCTGGAGACCATAGAAACAGATTTGGATTTCAGTTTTCAGGAGTTAATACGTCACAACCATGATCATTGACGCAATGCCTTAAGGAAATAACAATACCTTTTTTTTTTACATTTGAAACTATTTTTTGTTGTTGTAAAACATCTGTAAGGTTGGTTTTGATTTCTTATCTTGCTCGGTTTCAGCCATCTCTCTCTCTCTCTCTCTCTCTCTCTCTCTCTCTCTCTCTCTCTCTCTCTCTCTCTGTAACCAAAAATGAGTAAACTTTAAGATCTACTGTAGCTCGTGGAATAAGAAAATCAGAGAGAGAGAGAGAGAGAGAGAGGGGGGTGATGGAGGGAGGGGAGGAGAAAGGACACAGGACAACACACACACACACACACACACACACACACACACACACACACACACACACAACACACACACAAACACACACACAGAAAGAGAGATGGGGGAGAGAGAGAGGGGAGAGAGAGAGTGAGAGAGAGAGAGAGACTGACAGACAGACAGACTGATAGACAGACAGACAGACAGACAGACAGGCAGGTCAGAATGATCTGTATACCTAGAAGGGAGTGAACAATCAATAAACATAGCCATGTACTTTGGAAATCAATCATTCCACACCGTTCAAACATTAAGCGCGCATGGCCACATACTTTGAGAATCACTCACTCAACACAGTTCCAGTTCCAACACTGAGCACTGAGCTCTGGTTTGACCACCGCAGTCAACTGGACCACAGAGCGCATCATTTCATTTTCACCCAATCAAAGGGCGCTTGGGATAACGCCTAACATCCGTCAAGGTTGATCGGTTTTCTTCCCGTCTATCACGCCCCAAACCAGACTCCATCCCAGAACCTCCTGAAACTGTTGAACCGCAAGATCCATACTGTTTTGTTCACTGTCTCCAGGTTGGTAATTCGGATCTGCATTGTAACCTGACAGTAGATTCCTGCCATTTCCATTTCTATCCTTTAACGGTATGAGCAGAGCCGTTCACTATTTCATACAAGGTAGTAGTAGTATAGTAGTAGTAGTAGTAGTAGTAGTAGTAGTGTTGCTATTATTATCCCTTTGAACAGGACCTGCATCAGAAGGTAACGGTTTGGTCCTTGTGTTGGGCTACATTCCACTTTCCACCCCATGTTTTCGTTCACCATTTCACCCCTCAAAACAATCTTATATTTTCTAATTAAGAATCAAGCATTCTTTCTAGCGAAATTCAGGAACTTTTCAAACAAAATAACGATTTTGGCGATGTGCAGAAAAAAAGGGGGAGAAATCATTCTAAAATCTCCCCTTGATAAGTATCTGTACTAAAACGTAGAGGCAAGGAATTGGGTACGCTTACAAAATTTCAGTTTCTCTCCCATGTTTTCTTAAAATCAAAATGTGGAGATTTACAAAATAAGTTTAAACATGAGTTTGAAAATTAGATACGCGAAAGAATATCAAAGGTACTATTTTTTTTCTAATATGTCGAAACGTTTACCAAATCCATATAACTGAATGATGAAACAGACAAAAAGTGTACAAAATATGTTTCCTTCTGAGGTACGACTGAATAAAAATGTTTACAAAAGAAGAATTATGAGCAACACTTAATGATATGTCAATGTTTGCTCACAAAATGGTGTTTGCATAAATCAAAGTTTTTCAATACACAACAATTACAAAGAAATGTAATTTCTTCGAGTTTATTTGTTTGCTTCTTTCTTTGTTTTAACAAAAGAGTAGATGCACATTTTTTTTTTATTGCCTGTTATACCACAGTTATTTGGATGTGTGCGATTCATGCCCATTTTCACACACAATCTTTCTTTCTTATTAATTTGTGAATTAAGACCTTAACTTTTTTAAAATTATGTCTTCGTTCCTGTTATTCTGTTAAAAGTATATGTTATGTTCGTGTATTTGTTTTATCATATGGAAAATTAATCCAAATGTGCATTTTAAAAAGTCTCTCTCTCTCTCTCTCTCTCTCTAGCTTTGTCTCTTTTTTCGCAGTCTTGCTGACAGACAAAGCAACGAATGCAGGTTAAAAGAATCCCCCTTGGCAGACACCATAACTACCCTGCACAAAGCCTTGGGCTCGACAGAGTGAAAAAGAAGCGAGGAGAGCGTACAAGCTTTGCAACAATGGCCCTGGACACTAAACGCACAATGAAGCCATGAAGTGCCACAGACTAAGCCCTCTTCCTTTGTCACACCTTTGTCACGTTACGACCTGTTAGCTATCAGTACTCGTGACTTTAATGTGAGGCCTCCAGCCTATCCACAGGAGACACGTAGCATCAGTAGAAACGCTGCGTATATGGGATCATGCATACAAATTTACTTGCTACAAAGCACACACATACACACGCGCACATCCGCACACATATCAACATGAATATTTTTTTCTGAATAATGTTTGCAGAGTGGTATCACAGACAACATGTTAATTTGGAGCACTATTACAGCATGCAAAATTTAGTTCTTTCATGGTTAGAGTGGCTGTTTTGTTGGAAAATATTGTAACAATTTGTATTATCTGATATGGTAAAGCTAAGCAGAGAGAGAGAGAGAGAGAGAGAGAGAGAGAGAGAGAGAGAGAGAGAGAGAGAGAGAGAGAGAGAGAGAGACAAAAGACCGTCTTTACAAACAAAAACAAAAAAAAAAAGAAAAGATAGAAAAAAGGAAAAAAGCAACAACAACAAAAAGATTTTTTTAAAAAAAGGCGGGTGTGGTGGAGAGTAAAAACAATAACAACAACAACAACAAATAAACGTAAAAACAACAACAACAACAACAACAACAACAAACAGTAGAAACAAGATCAGATTGTTCACAGTGGCACTGTTGAACGCAGTACCTGCGAACAGTTCTTGTCTTTGCATGTTTTGGAACAAACGATCTGACTGGTACCAAAATAACAACATCGGTGACAGTTCTTTGGAATGTTTTGAAAGGGGACACGTCTTGTAATAAGCTGACTTATTCCAGCTCGTTTTTCTTTTTTTTTTTCTTTTTTTTTTTTTCTCGGGGAGTTGAGGTTGTGGGCTGCATTGGGGAGGGGGTGGGGTGGGATGCGGGCGAGGATGTGAGGGAAGGAGGGAGACGAGGGCTTAGTCGGGTGGGATGGGTGGGCAGTGGGGGTGCTGGTGTAGCAGCATGAAGGTAAGATGAAATGGGTGGTGTGCGTAGGTGTCAATCACACATTTATGTTGGCGTGCACGGAAGGACGTTACACACACACACACACACACACACACACACACACACACACACACGCGCGCGCGCGCGCGCGCGCGCGCGCGCGCGCGGCGCGCGTACACATGCACATGCATGTGTGTGTGCATGCACCAAATGCAATCCTATTCTTACCTCGCTTTATCTGTTCTATTTTCTTTATGCTGAGAGAGAGAGAGAGAGAGAGAGAGAGAGAGAGAGAGACAGACAGACAGACAGACAGACAGACAGACAGACAGACAGACAGAGCAGGAGAGACAGAGAGAGAGAGAGAGAGAGAGAGAGAGAGAGAGGAGAGAGAGAGAAGAGAGAGAGAGAGAGAGAGAGAGAGAGAGAGAGAGAGAGAGAGAGAGAGAGAGAATCTGCGGGCATGAAGGGGGAGAAGAATAGTAGGGACACAGCAGTCTACTTTTGGAGACTGAAAAACAACAATTAACCTGAATAACCCCAGGCACAGAAAAGAATTCCATTAACAAACCGTCAAAGACCTTTCAACCCATTTCTTGCGTTCTACAAAGCGAGAACGAAGCGGCTGAAGTGTCATAGGCTAAAACCTGTCCCCTTTGTTACACCAGGGTGCTGAGCTGATGAGCTTTTCGGGCCGTTCCCAAGAGCAAAGCAGAACTCTTTGGAACTTGGGGATCAAATCACAGTTTCAAAAGCAACTCATCTCGATTCTTTGTGATTCGGGGACGGTGGAACGACCTAACACCCACCCCATCTCTCCCACCCCCACCCCTTTCGAGAAAGTTGAGTCAGCAAAATGTCCGGGTCTGGGTTGTTGGGGCGAAGGGGACTGGGGTGGTTTCAGGGTTCAAATCCCCATCCCCTAAGACCTGGTCAAAATTTGAAAGAAAGAAAAAAATACATAATTATCTTTATTGTAGACGATGTGCTGATCATGCATTGCCAGATTTTCGAAACTGTCGAAAATGGTCTAGCTTGCAATGTTAAAGAAACTGAAAGAAGAATGTGTTGGTTCCGACCCTAGATGTACATCCACATCAAAAGTTATGAAGATTTCATTCGGTCCATGACTACCTCCTACCCAAAGTTGAGTTTGTTATGGGCTCAGTTGGGAAGATGGAACCACACAGACGAGCTACATTCACTTGGTGGATTCGCGTCTAAGAGTTTTTTTTTAATTTCCCGACCAGCACTGCAGGTGTCTGTAGCTCTCGGGCCTGGCTGATGAAAGGATGTATTTCACGACATTAAGCGTAGACTACACCCCAGTCATGCAGTCTCAGACCGGAACGTAGACTACACCCCAGTCATGCAGTCTCAGACCGGAACGTAGACTACACCCAGTCATGCAGTCTCAGACCGGAACGTAGACTACACCCCAGTCATGCAGTCTCAGACCGGAACGTAGACTACCCCCAGTCATGCAGTCTCAGACCGGAACGTAGACTACACCCCAGTCATGCAGTCTCAGACCGGAACGTAGACTACACCCCAGTCATGCAGTCTCAGACCGGAACGTAGACTACACCCCAGTCATGCAGTCTCAGACCGGAACGTAGACTACACCCCAGTCATGCAGTCTCAGACCGGAGCGGACAGTACAGTATCGTAGACTACACCCCAGTCATGCAGTCTCAGACCGGAACGGAACACCAGTCATGCAGTCTCAGACCGACGTAGACTACACCCCAGTCATGCAGTCTCAGACCGGAACGTAGACTACACCCCAGTCATGCAGTCTCAGACCGGAGCGGAATTACAGTACGTAGACTACACCCCAGTCATGCAGTCTCAGACCGGAACGTAGACTACACCCCAGTCATGCAGTCTCAGACCGCAACGTAGACTACACCCCAGTCATGCAGTCTCAGACCGGAACGTAGACTACACCCCAGTCATGCAGTCTCAGACCGAACGTAGACTACACCCCAGTCATGCAGTCTCAGACCGGAACGTAACATTACAGTATCACCCTCATATCCTAGTCATCCCTTTCCATCATTATCAAAAGAAAAGTCACAATTTCTGTGACCTTCATGCTCTGCTCAGTTTCGATTTACTTTTATAATATTCTACTTCTTTTTTTTTCTTTCTTTTTTTTTTTTTTTTGCTGTCCCATCTTCTCTGCCACCTCAGTGGCAGTGCACCCACGCCGCTCTTTCCGACCTCCCTGTCCACAGCCACAGTCCGGTCGGTCCCGCCGCTGCCCCGCACCTGCAATCTACAGGTAGCAGTCAATGTCAAGTCGTCAAGAGGCAACCCACCGGAGGAGACACTGCACTGCTGCCGAGTCACTTCGATGGTGTTCGGTGCCGCCTGTTCGGATCCAACATACGCAGGACACAACCTACTAAGCCCCATACTTACGACAATAATTCCTTAGTCGTGGAGCCGGCGTGAGTGAGCTCTCCTTCCGTCCGTCTAACGACGGCCCCCATGGACTCACCGATACCGGTGACCCCGACGGAATCAAACCAAAGCCACAGACGTGGAGAGGGCATCGAGTCTGAGGTCATCATGAGAGCAGGGCATGAAGAGCCAAAGATCTGAGACTTTTTTATGCTGATCAAAAGAGTGTATGAGCGTGTGCTCCGCCTCCTCCCTCTCCCAACTTCCCCCTCCTTCCACACACACACACACACACACACACACACACACACCACACACACACACACACACTAAGCGGATGTATCTTCCTCTGAATTTCATCTTTCTTGTTAGCTAAAAGAGAGCACAACATGAGAGAGAGAGAGAGAAAGACATGGGGTGGGTGGAGAGAGAGAGAGAGGAGAGAGAGAGAGAGAGAGAGAGAGAGAGAGAGACAGACAGACAGACAGACAGACAGAGAGAGAGAGAGACAGAGAGAGAGAGAGAGAGGAGAGAGAGAGAGAGAGAGAGAGAGAGAGAGAGAGAGATTCTGTCTGCAGGCTTTTTTTTTCTTTTGAAAGAAAATATGCCTCTTTCCATTAAAACTCCGTTAAACATGTTCAAACTTTTGCCGGCTTTGAGACTGAAACTGCATAACCATGTCACATGTAATCTGGGCGAAACTTTCTCTACAACACTACAAAGTTCCATACCTGCCATCGTTCTGAGTATCAGTATCCCATTATTGCGCACTAACTGGTGTTTCAGTGGTAAGGTGTTCAGAGAGTCTATGGACTCCAGTTGTCATCGTGTAAGATCTAGCAAGACACGATCCAAGTACGGAAGGAAAAAAAAAGAAAAAAGAAAAAGACTCGAGTGATTTTAATACGTTATTGCTGGCATTATCCTGGGGCTTTGCTACATTATCTATGGATGGTTCTACGTGAGCGTGAAACATCCGCTTGTTAGCGTTAAGATTGCAGAGGTGTTTTATGTTATACAATCGAGGGACTTGTTTAAAGATATTTGTTCAATTTACTTCCTGATGTGATTTCTTCTTAGATGTATTGTGTCGGAGAGTGAGCGAGTGAGTGAGCGAGAGAGAGAGAGAGAGAGAGAGAGGAGAGAGAGAGAGAGAGGGGG
>CM065716.1:9531385-9533885 GCA_033310375.1 Conus canariensis
ATCGTGTTGGTCCTCCTTTGGCATCAAAGAAATGAAAATATACCACCTTTTATTATTCTGTGATATTCTCACCACCGAGGGTTCACAAACAGAATCCGACGGCATTTCAAAGCCTTCTCTCTCTCTCTCTCTCTCTCTCTCTCTCTCTCTCTCTCTCTCTCTCTCTCTCCTCTAACACACACACACACACACACACACACACACCTCCCTTGCATCCTTGAATGATTCTCAAGCATAGACTCAAGGGTTTTCCCCTACATTTTATACTGTTTAAACAATGATTTCAGTTTTTCAACGACTTATTTCCTTACGACACTTCCTTATTGTTTCACTTGTCTATCATTCGATGGCTGTTTTGGGGTGCTGTTGGTTTTTCTTCTTTTTTTTTTTTTCTTGAACCCTTGGTTGTGAGAACACCACAGAATTATGGACTGTTGGGTATCTTCTTTTGATGCCAAGGGAGCACAGACACAATCAGCCGTGTTTCCCTGATGAGTCCAACCCAGCGGATGAAAGGTTTAGGAGCAGGCAAGATGAATAGATCTGTCTTCAAAAGGGATTACAATGGTTCCCATATGTTGCTAGAAAAGGGTTTAACATTTATAACATATTTTCCTAGTCTTCGAAACAAACAAAGATAGAAGTGGTTTCAACGGACTGAAGTAAATACTTTCACCCTCAGAGTTCAGAATCATGCACCATTGGTGTGAGCTAGGCATCAAACAATAATAAAAACCCGATGTGTATCCATGGCTACGAAAGCCTTCGTTGTTTTCATTATCATCATCTCAGCAACTTCATCGTTTTCTTATGAGACATATTTTGAAAGCATTGAACATAACATAATTTTGTATGACACATGTATTACGGACATGGCACACGTTATTACTCACTCAGAGCTGGTCAGACTGTTGTAATTTTCTAAAAAGTGCTTTCAGAAATATTCTTAGAGGAATGTCTAGATCCTAACATGTGACAGGTCAGGGCAATGAGCAAAGACAGTATATTTGGCTTTCTCAGTGATCGTTTATTATCGTCTAATATCATCGATGACGAACGGACGTTGCAATAACCACAGAAGTGAACTGAACAGACATATCATCATTATTATTATGCTGAAACAAGAACCCCTCTAGATTGTAAGAGAAAGCAGACATGTACATCCATAACAACATACATTTCGTCAGCGTACAAAAAAACTCTCTCTTCTTATTCCGAGAGATGACTTTCCTTTCGGGTTAAACAAATCGGTTTGTTTATACCGTTGGCTGTCAAAATCAGTGTGTCTGAAGCTTTCAGCAAGTTATTCCCATGATTCTGAAGACCGCTGCGCGTAGAACGAAACAAATCAAAACAAAAACAAAACAATATCATCCGGAAACGATGAAAGAAACATTTCTTCTTGTTCCGGTTAAAAGCTGGCAGTCCTGGTCATCGTTGTTCCTCACGTCCTTCTCCACTTCAATACTCGGCGGTGAAAACATGAAAGAGAGACATCAAACAGCCTTGTTCAATGCCTGAGGGAGAAGGACAAGAATTCCGCCGATTCGGGGCCAGGCCAAACACTGCTGACCACAACTAGGCGCAGCCCACCTTTGAACATTGACAGTGATTTTTTTCGAGAAAGCGTGGGGAAATTTTTGTTCAACATTTGCCACAGCCAATCGCCAGAGAGAGAGAGAGAGAGAGAGAGAGAGAGAGAGAGAGAGAGAGAGAGAGAGAGAGAGAGAGAGAGAGAGAGAGAGACAGACAGACAGACAGACAGACAGACAGACAGACAGACAAGAGACAGAGTCAGACAGACAGAGAGATGGAGACGGAGAGGGAAGAGAGAGAGGGAGCGAGAGAGAGAGACAGGTAGAGAGGGGGGAGAGGGAGAGAACGAGGAAAGAGAGAGAGAGAGAGAGAGAGAGAGAGAGAGAGAGAGAGAGAGAGAGAGAGAGAGAGAGAGATCCCCATTCCTTCTGGACTGTGTACCACACATATTCGTGTTCTGAGGGTGTGTGTGTGTGTGTGTGTGTGTGTGTGTGTGTGTGTGTGTGTGTGTGTGTGTGTGTGTGTGCGTGTGTGTGTGTGTGTGTAGATAAGTAGATAGAGAGGTAGGTAGACAGATAGACATAGATACATACATACATACATAAGCATACATACATGCATACATACATCATACATACATACAACATACTACATACATATACATACATACATACTATAATACATACATACTCATCATACATTGCACATATGCATACATACTTATTCATTAAAGGAGGAGATTACTAAGTTTGCTTTGTGAATTACTGTACCCCTTCCCCCTTTTTGGTTCTCCTTATCCCGCCTCCCCACCCCTCTCCCCCCTCCCCTCCCACTTCCCACTTATTGTACAACCAATCTGCCCCTCACCCTCACCTTTTCCCTCCCCTCCTCCTGTTCCCCCTGCCTACTCTCCCTCACCCCCCTCCTACGTACTCTTGACCCTACTCATGAACTGGTATTTTTG
>CM065716.1:9538885-9558885 GCA_033310375.1 Conus canariensis
GTTCTGCGCAGAAAACACAGCTGCTGTCATACACATCTACCTGCTGAAGTTTTGCTTTGAAGATTAGTCCCCCAACCGACACATCTGGTGTACGCATGGTGTTATTAAGCAGCCATCAGTTAGGATCGGGGGTGAGGCATTGGTTTGGGCGCAGCGTGTAGGGAGAGGCGGACATAGCAATAAACACCTTGTTATTCCTGAACTGCGATTGTTTGTGAGTAGGTAGAAGAGATGTCATGGGCATCGGTGATGGAACTTCTTTGTTGGATGCTGAGGGCAGACTCAACCCATTCTTCATACAGTGCCCGACTCTGAAAGTCTCGTCATATTTTGCTGTCACTCACGCGTAGTATACAACGATGATTTGAGTTATCTGAAGATTATTTCAGTGATTCAGTTCCTGGGGTTACCAACACAAACATTCACACGTTCAAAGGGAGCGAAGCTTCTTCCACTAATATTCCCTATTCGCACACTTTTTTTTTTCTTCTGACTAAGCGCTGATCAACTGATTTTTGCAAATGAGGTTTAGACAGTGTTGAACATAACCCAACTAAAACGATTGTTTACAATCCATGCTAATTGCTATAAACGAACCGTTTACGTTTTTGTTCAATTTCCACAATTTATCACTTTTTTTCAAATTTCGTTTCATAGACAAGTAGAAATCACACCACTGTCATTAATGAAGAGGACGTGCCGAAATAGGAGCTCCAGCCAAATTGTACATATTACTGCTACATTTAGGTGTTAGGCTCTCCCTCAGTGGTCAGCACTATGGACCAACGACCCGTGGCCAGTATGATCCCGGTCGTCTGCTGCAGATGACAAGACACCGACACTGACAGGAGGAAACTGACATCAAACACAGTCACGGTCAACACAGTCTTCCATCCAACAAACCCGGACCTCTGACAAACAGTAGAAGCGTAGGGTGACCAGAGCCGTGAGTGACCACTGGTCTCTGCCCTCCTCCCTGCTGACTGGGTGACCAATGGTCTGTCCCCTGCCGGTCAGTGTGGGTGAACGGCATCCTGGTCCAACTCCCCTCGGCGTGTCTGCTGACGGCCACGGTGACAGTGATCGGCTCGCTGACAGCTCTGCTGGCTCCTGCTGTGTGCGTGTGTGCGTGCGTGCGTGCGTGCGTGCGTGCGTGTGTGTGTGTGTGTGTGTGTGTGTGTGTGTGTGTGTTGTGTGTGTGTGATATCGGCCAGTCCGCCAGAACCAACCAACCACCACGGTGCCTAATCCCCCCCTAGCGGAGGCACCGACCAATGTCCGGTTCCAGACTGTTCCTCACGGCCCTGGCTGGGAGGAGAAGGAGGAAGCAGACAGTTAGTACCATACATTTCTTTTTCTTTTTCTGTCGGACCTCCCTCGCTGCTCGGCCAGCCCTGTAGTTGGTCCACCGGTGGGTGCTCCTGCCTTCGTTATTGACCTCACTTCGTCTGCACTTTGCTTTCTTCCAGGCTTTCTTCTTCTTCTTCTTCTTCTTCTTCTTCTATCCTTCCCTCGGGTTATTTTCTCCCACTATTGGCCGTGCCGCTGGCCGATCCCCTCCTGCTCCTTTCTGATGGGCCTGGATGGTTTAATCATACAGTGATGGAGTGCTCGGACGGAGCAGGGAAGGCTGGGGAGCGGCTTACGAGTCGGCAATGGCCGAATGTCTTGAGTCAGCTCCGGGTTTTGTCCTGCATGGAGTCTTCCAGATGTCGAAAGCGAATGCAGAAACGAACGTGAAGTGTTGTGAGCATTTCAGACAACTCTTGCCATCTCAGTCCGATTCTTTTTAGTTTGGGGTGACGACCTTTGTTGATTGGGGAAGGAAAGGGTACATCAGTTCACTTAAAGGTGAAGAGGCCTTTTTCGTTTGTTTGATGGGCTGTTTTTGCTCTTTTATCGCATGATTGAAACAGTTCATCATACATGAACAATCTTAATAAACTCGTTTCTTTTCTCGTCTAAGAAGCACAGCTCGTTCTTTCTTAAGATCTCCTGACATTGTTCCCCCTCCAAAACCAATCAAGAGAAATAAGAATGTTTCATAAACGTAAAACAAAAATCATCTTCACCCATTGTTAACAAATCCCCGCCTCCCGTACCTACCCCCCTCAGGGAGTGAGTGGGGGAGCTTACCCTTTAACGCTGGACTATTATCCGACGAAAAACTGTAACAATCAGACAGAGTGATCCGCTCCCAACTCGACACTGAACGCACGAACGATCGCCTGTGTTCGTCACCGAGCTGCGATTACCGATTCAACTGCCCCGCTCACTTCCTCGCCCGGGATTGTCTCCGGAAAACTTTATTCTTCTCGACAGCGCATCGGGTCTGCCTTCCCCACAAAACCCCACTACTGGGCGCGAGCGCGCGCGTCGCCTTGCCCACCATACAACCCCAGCCAGTGCGCACGTGTGTGCGGCGCTTGTCGATGTGTGTGTGGAATCTCTCTCTCTCTCTCTCTCTCTCTCTCTGTGTCTGTGTGCGGTGAGACGATGTGCTTGGGCTGGCGTGAGGCAGGCAAGTGGCTGGATTGGCGCAGCTGCTGGTGCACGCGCTGTCGGCAAGGTGCGGGATGAACAAGCTGATTGACTGGCGCTCCGGGACTTAGCAGCAAGCAGCGTCACGCAGCTGCCAAAGAGAGCAGGGTTATTAATGGGCCTCTGCAAAGGCCACAGTGCCTTCTTCCTGTATTATTGTCGGTTTTTTTTTTTTTCCCCTTTTTTACTCCTTCAGTTTCGGTTCCCATATCTTCTTTCAAAACGATATTTCTTTGCAACTAGATATATTTCTTTGTGTAAATTAGCTGTGGCGATGACCATCGGTGGTTTCTTTCTTTTTCTATTCTTTTATTTCATTTTTCTTTTTTTTTTTCTTTCTTTCTTTGTTGTTGCTGTTGTTGTTGTTGTTGCTGTTGTTAATCGTGAGCAAGGAAAGTGCGTGTCGCGAGATTGACAATGTTCAAGATTTAAGTCGACGACAATCCTGACTGAATGTTGTGTTGGTGTATTTCGTTTGTGTGTGTGTGTGTGTGTGTGTGTGTGTGTGTGTGTGTGTGTGTGTGTGTTGTGTGTGGTTGGGGGGGGGGGGGGCAGGGTGTATGGGGACGATAAGAACTGTATTTTTTTTCCCTAGTTTCTTTGGTGTGCCTCTTTTCTGCATGAGCACAATGCAGCGTGAATGGGTTCTGCATTTGATTTCAGTTCGCATTTATTTTTAGCCATGGACTGCAAAGGTAATTTTGTTTGGGTACAGTTTAGAGCCCCCCCCCCCTCCCCCCTCCCTCCCCACCCCCGTCTCTATGGTTCAGTCTGGTCGATTCGCACCCTCAGTCACGAAGAGAATTCATTCTGTGACCGTAAGAGAGCCGGCCAACGACATCGACAGGAAGGGATGGGGCGGGGGGTGCGTCTGTGTGCGTGGGGGGGGGGGGGGGGGGGAAGGGGGAGGGGAATAGGGGCGCTTAAACTAGGTCTTTGTCGGGCGGTAACTTTTTTTTCTAAAATATCTTCTATGCCTCATTTGAATTTCCTATGCTATCATAGTCGTTTGACAGTGGGGTATTGTAGATGTGCCGTAACAGATATCTGAGACAATCAGGCACGAATGTTCCAGTCAGTCAGAAACTCTCGTTTACACCCTCTCTCTCCAGCCCTGATATGGCCCTTTGCAGTCGGCTGGGCTATAAGCAATATTACCTTACCTTACCCTCTCTCTCTCTCTCTCCACTCAGTCATTCGCCTCACTGAGAGCTTTAGGTGTTTTGCACTACGACACGATGTAACGAACAAGTAAGGTCATTCTTCCTACTATGGTGAAACGATTACACGCCCATAACTCCAACCGAATGCATCGTATGCTTGGAGTTATGGGCAGTGTAATCATTTCGTCAGGTGAAGAAGAGTTATCCAACTTGTTCGTTCTTTACTGTGTTCTTTTCCTTTCCTCTTTAATAAAAATAAAAAATAAAAAATAAAATAAAACATTTAAAAAAAAAGCGATCTCCTTCAAATTAGGATGCCCTAGACGAGTTCTTCTTCGAAGCGACTGAACACAAACCAACAAACAAACTCAAAACACCGTAGTGGAAGCTAGGTGAAGCCGTTTATTGTTAAAAAAAAAAAAAAAACAAAAAAAAAAAAAAACCAATACAGCCGAACAGGCCAATGATAAATGTTTTGACAAACGTGTCTTCTTGTATAACTGCAAAGTAGCACACAACAATCTTCCCGCTAGCGACGTCAACAGCAGGGAGAAATTGCAGGGATCGTGGGCGTGGGATTTTGGGGAATGGAGTGGCTGGGGGGGGGGGGGGGGGGGGGGGGGGGGGAATGATGCCGAGGGCGTGTAGGAAGATGAATCAGTCTGTCATCATTTTGCTGGCAGCCCATCATCTAAGGAGTGTGTCCATTTTCTTATTTATTATTTTTTTTTCTTTCTTATTTATTTGGTTTTATTTCGACTCTTATTTGTGATGACTGAAGAGGATATATTGGTGGTAGAATTCATTTGTCTGGTTTGTGTTGTGTGTCAAATAACAGTCACTTTTGCACAGTTAGGACGTTGTATTGTTTGATTTATTTGTTTGTTCTATTCATGTTTTTATTACTTCATTTATGTGTGGTTTTATTTCGTTTATTTTCAGTTTATTTGTTTATTCATTTCTTTGTTTGTCTCTTTTTATTTTGTTTTTATCAGTATTTCCTTGATTCTACTTTTTTCTATCATGTATTTATTTCGTTCTGCTTAGGAGGGGAGAAGCATGTTATCAATAAAGAACACGTCAGCAATATGTGGCATATATAATGAGAAAAAGACGCAGGAATGCCTCAACGCATTGCAGCTCCACCTTCACCATGTTTACATCAGACAGAACTGTTCATTTCGTACATGAGAGAGAGGAAGGGTCCAGCATCTGTGACATATGTATAGATTCCTACCACAAAACCAGCGCATGGGAAAAAAGAGAAACAGAAAGATAGAAAGAAAAAAATAATGGCTTGAGGGGGTATGGGAAGGGAAAGAGAGGTGGGGGTGGGAGGGAGATGGTGGGGGAAGATCCTGGGGGCTAGGGGAAGGGAGGGGAAGCACTGATGGAAAGAGAAATGGGAGGCGCATGTGAAACACACACACACACACACACACACACACACACACACACACACACACACACACACACACACACACACTCCCAAACACACACACACGCAACACACACACACACACACACACACACACACACACACACACACACACACACACACACACACACACACACGACAAAATAGTGACGACTGACGGTATGGATTTGGGGATCGTGGGGGTAATATTGGTGGAGAGGGGGGAAGTGAAGTATGGACGGAATGGGAGGGCGGGTGTGGGGGGGGGGGGGGGGGGGGCATGGAAAAGGTCAGGGTGTGGGGATCAAGGGTTAGGCTGCCATCAGACAACACGACAGAAACGCTGATGAACAGGGACAGTAAGGACGGCTGAGGCAGGGCTCGTGTGTGTGTGTGTGTGTGTGGGGGGGGGGGGGGGGGGGAGATGGTATCCGTAGGAGAATTCCTGTACTCCATCACCACCACTACTGGTCAGTCCTAGCCCTGATTCAAGCGTGTAATCCAACAGGAATTGAAAGCACACACACACACACACACACACACACACACACACACACACACCACACACACACACACACACACACACACACACACACAGAGAGAGAGAGAGAGAGAGACAGACAGACAGACAGACAGACAGAGCATAGCATATCACTGTCAGCACCAGCTTGTAAACGATTGCGGTTTATGTCACGCTTTAACATCATGACCAAACATCGATTAAGTCAATAGTATCCTGGGGCTTAATTAAACTTCAGTCATCGAAGGATAAAGATGCACGTGTCACGAGCAATTCGCCTTGTCTGTTAGGCCAGGCACTGTTAATCATTACAGGCAGAGCACGTGTATGGGTGAAACTTCTCAAGCAATGCAAGAATGATCAAGAAGACAAAGAAACGATAGGGGAGTGTCTATATAACTTGAAAACAGTACTGATTTTACGTGGTCTCCAAATACGATTGTCAATCGGCAAATGCCATCATGTTTGGTCAGTCTCGCTCTCTCTGTCTCTGTCTGTCTCTCTGCGCATATATATATATATATATATATATATTATATATCATATATTATATATATATATATATTATATATATATATATAGGCTCAAAGATTGTCCCCTACGTTTTATACTGTTTGCATAATGCTTTTAGTTTTTCAGCAACTTTTTTTCCTCTCCACACTTTCGTTTTGTTCCATTTACTACCCTTCGCTGGCTGCTTTGGGGGTGCTGTTGGATTCTTTTTTTAACCCTTGGTGGTGAGAACA
The DNA here is from genome assembly GCA_033310375.1 of Conus canariensis. Lineage (NCBI taxonomy): Eukaryota > Metazoa > Mollusca > Gastropoda > Neogastropoda > Conidae > Conus > Conus canariensis. Next base: position 9,545,273 of record CM065716.1, read on the forward strand.
CCACAGAATTATAGACTGTGGTGTGTCTCTATTTGACACCAAGAGCACAAGCACAATCAGCCGTGTCTTCCTGATGAGTCCGATTCAGCGGACGAAAGGCCTAGGAGCAGGCAATACAAATAGATCTGCCTTCGGAGGGGAATACGATGGTTCCCTCAGGCAGCTAGTGAAGGATTTCTCATATTTATTATATATTCCCCCCATTTTCTTTAACTTCAATATTTTTTTCAAAATTCAAATCTTTGCCAAGTCATTACTATAATGCCTGAAGAATTGATAGCCTGCACTTGTTTTCTCACACTACTTAATTGTTCAGCATTATATATAATACATAGATATATCTATATATTATATATATATATATATATATATATATTATAGTTATATAGATAGACAGATATGAGTGTGTGTGTGTGTGTGTGTGAGAGAGAGACAGACAGAGAGGGAGAGACAGATAGAGATTGAGACAGAGAGGGAGAGACAGAGAGAGATTGAGACAGAGAGGGGCAGAGAGAAAGAAAGAGAGACAGAGATAGACAGACAGACAAATTCACAGAGAGAGAGAGAGAGAGAGAGAGAGAGAGAGCATAGCGTCACTGTCAGCACCATCATCTCGAAAAACTGTGAATCATATATAAAGAGAAGAAACACACACACACACACACACACATACACACACACGTGCGCGCGCGCACACACGGACACACACACACACACACACACACAACACACACACACACACACACACACACACACACACACACACACACACACATTGTATGCGCGCATACGCACTATCATACACACTCACGTGTCTAACATAAGATATGACAATGAAAGAATTTACCACCACAGAAGAAATTATGTTATAACTATAACATTTTCAACAAGAACAATAGGATTGTATGTATAAAAAAGAAAAAGAAAAAACCTATACTGAATTGAAAACTCAATTTGCGTTCCCTGATTTTATTTCACACGCTCGGGAAAAACAAAAAAGAAGGGAAAGGAATAACGTCAATTTCTTCACCTAGCCCTAGAAATGGAATACAGATCGAATTAAGATGGAGATGATCACTGAGCAGGCCAAATCGGATTTCCCCATTACGGAAGCTAGTTAGCCGACTTCCCCCCCACCCCTCACACCGGAACGGGAAACACCCCTTTTTCCAGCCATGCGCAGAAGGATGTAACTGTATCTCTAAGGCAGGGAAGGATGGAAGCGGCAGCAGCCGTTGGTGCGTAGGTTGGTGACAGCGCTGCTACAAGAACAACTGTCCATCCCACTGCTCGACTCTCACCCAACAGAACTCCAAGTCTCTCTGTGTTTCAGCTTCGGACAAAAATAGCTGCAGCTGCAGCGGCAGCAGAGAGTGAAACATTCCGCCGTCTGTCCGTATGAAGCAAAGGGAATTACTGTATCTGGTATGAGAGGGTATGGGGATGGTTAGACGTAATGAGATAAGATTTTTCGTTTTACATCTGGCGTTTCAAGACAGCTTGTTTCTCGTTAGGATTGAGAATGAAATTGGTGTTACTAGATTGATAGAAACCAAGCTGGAAACAAGACCGTTTAAAGTTCCTGTTTGTTTACCAGTTTGCTTCCCACAACCACCCCCTTCTCTCTCTCTCTCTCTCTCTCTCTCTCTCTCTCTCTCTCTCTCTCTCTCTCTCTCTCCACACACACACACACACACACACACACACACAACACACAACATACGGACATACGCGCGCGCGCGCGCGCGCGCACACACACACACACACACACACACACACACACACACACAGAGAGAGAGAGAGAGAGAGAGAGAGAGAGAGAGGAGAGAGAGAGAGAGAGAGAGAGAAAAGAGAAGTCACTCTGTGTCTGTAAGAGCGACAATCAATGACGTCCACACAAAGGAACATCTTGTATGCCTCATTTGAATTTTCTATGCCTTCATGGTCGCGTAACGGAAGGGAAGTCGTAGAGTCATGCCGTGGCGGATATTTGAGACAGTCAAGCACGTAGGCCTATGTTTTAGTCAGTCAGGACAGCTCGTTCACAGCCCTCAATCTCACTCTAGACGCCTCACTGAGAGCTTGAGGTATTTTATTACAACAGGATGTCAGGATGGAACGAACAAGAAAGGTAACTCTTCCTACCATGGTGAAAAACAAAAACGACATGCCCATAACTCCAAACGAAGACACGCTTGGAGTTAACGGGTGGTATAGCGTATTTCTTTCATCATGGGATGAAGAGGTACCGTACTTGTTCACTATTTTACTGTTTATTATTCCTTTCCTCTTTCAAAGGATTTCCATACAAATCAGGATGCTGAAGACGAATTCTTCTTCAATGCAACTGAATACAATCCAATATACAAATAACCTCATAACACCCTAGTGGAAGGTGAAACTGGTTATTGTAAAAACACAACACAGACGACCAGACAAAAGTGAATGTTTCGACAGACGTGGTCCTTTTATAACAGGAAAGTAGCACAAAACAACCCCCCCCCCCCCCCCCCCCCCCAGCGTCGTCAACCGCGGGAGAAATTGCAGGGATCGTGGGCGTGGGGATGAGGGAGAAAGACTGGGCGAGGAAGAAGCGTGTGGGGCGGGAGGGGGGAGCAGGTGGGGGCGGTGGGGGTGCAGGGGTAGGGGGATGTAGGATGAAGAATCAGTCTGTCGTCATTTTGCTGGCAGCCCATCATGTAAGGAGTGTGTCTTTTTTCTTCTGTCTATTTTTCTTTCTTATTTATTAGTTCTTTGGATTTTTTTTCTTCTTTTTTATTACGACCGTTATCTGTGATGCCTGAAGAGGACATAGTGGTGGAAAAAATCATCCGTCTGGTTTGTGTTGTGGGTTAAATGACCGTCACTTTGCACATTGGGCGATTTTTTGTGTGATTATGTTATTTCATTTGCCTTTACGTTTTTTGTTTTTTTTTCCATTTATTTGTTTATTCTTTTCATGTATTTATTGATTCATTAATTTGTGATTTTATTTCTTTTAGTTTCAATTCATTTATTCATTTGTTTCTATTTATTTCATTTGTATCCGTACTTCTTTGATTTTTTTTTCATTTATTTATTTCATTCTTATTAACAGTAGAGACGCATGTCATGATCAACAAAGAAAACGTCCGCAATCTGTTGCACTTATATTGAGAAAAAGACACAGGAATGCCTCAACGCATCGCATTGAACATCACCTCCACTTTCACCATGTTTACGTCCTATTGAAGTGTTCATTTCGTTCATAAGACAGAGGCAGGGTCCAAGATCTGTGTCATGAGTATAAATCCCAGTCACAAAACCAGAGTATGCAAAATAAACAACAACAACAACAACAACAACAAACTAGAAAGAAAGAAAGAAAGAACAATGGCTTGAGGAGTTACAGGAAAGGATCGAGGGGTGGGGGTGGGAGTATGATGGTGGAGGAAGACTTGGGAGAAGGGAGGGGGAGCACTGGTGGAGGGAGAAAGGGGAGGAACCTGTAACACACACACACACACACACACACACACACACACACACACACACACACACACACACACAAACACACACGCGCGCGCGCGCGCGCGCACACACACACACACACACACACACACACACACACACACACCACACACACACACACACCACACAGTTACGACTTGAGGTGGGGATTTGGGGGGTCTCAGGGGATATTTTGGTGGAGAGGGGGGGGAGGATGGTGGGAAGAGAGGGGGCATGGAAAGGGTCATGGTGGAGCTCAAGGGTTAGAGTATCATCAGACAACATGACAGAAAAAAAAAACAATAACTGATGAACGAGGACAGGAACAACGACTGAGGCAGGGGTGTGTGTGTGGGGTGGGGGTGGGGGGGGGATGGGGGGAGGTGGGAGGGATCACAGGGATGGGAAGGAAACACTGTATCCATAGTGAAACCCCTGTCCTACCCCCACCCCTACCCTACCCCTACCTGTCAGTCCTAACCCAAATTCACGTGTGTGACACAACATGAATTGAAAGTCTGACCAAAGACAGTACACCCTACGGAAGGAGTACTGTCTTTGGTCTGACAGCGCACCTGCTTTGTAGTGATTGTGGTCTAGGTCACGCTTTTACTTCGTGACAAACATCCATTTAAGTTAACAGTAACCGGGAGCTTAAAATTCAGTCATCGAAGGATAAAGATGCCAGCGTTACAAGCAATACGTTTTGTCTGTTTAAACCATGCACTGCTCATCATTATAGCCAGTGCAGGTATGGGTGTAAGTCTTCGAGCAATGCAAGAATGACCAAGAAGACTCACTCACTCACACACACACACACACACACACACACACACACACACACACACACACACACACACACACACACACACACACACACACACACACAAAACCGAAACGATGAGTGTCTGTATAACTTGAAAACACAGCTGATTTTACATGGTCTTCCATTACGCTTGTCAGTCGGCAAATCCTTTCATGTTCATGGAATCTCTCTGTCTCTCTGTCTCTGTTCCTGGTCTCTCTCTCCTCTCTCTCTCTCTCTCTCTCTCTCTCTCTCTCTCTCTCTCTCTCTCTCTCTCTCTCTCTCTCCTTCCTCTTCATTATTGTTATTCTCATTTTTATTTTTATTTTATTTTATTATTATTATTATTTCTTTTCTGTTTATTATTATTCTTTTTTTTTGGTTTTGTTTTCATTTCTCTTCTATTTTCATTTGCTGTTCCTCTATGATTACATGACCGCTTTGCTTGCTTGTTTGCTTTCTTACATTAATTGATTTCACCGCATGTTGTAGTCCCTACTCAGGGCGAGGACTGGATGTAAAAAAGCACGTCAGTGCTTATCTATTATCCTCGTAAATAAAGAATTTTGTCTTGTCTTGTCTTGTCTTCTCTCTCTCTCTCTCTCTCTCTCTCTCTCTCTCTCTCTCTCTCTCTCTCTCTCTCTCTCTCCCACACACACACACACACAGAGGGAGAGAGAGCATCATCCATAGCATCACTGTCAGCACTATTATCTCTAATAACTGGTGAACATATATAAAGAGAAGAAACACTACCTCAAAATACGCACACACTGTACACCTCACATGCACTAACATACACGCTCACATGTATCACATAAAGTTCTGCAGTGATAACCTAGCTACCACTGCAGAAATCATGTTCTATCTATAACATTTCCAAGAGGAACAACAGGATTACATGTTAAAAAAAAACAAAACATAGTTCCTTCATTCTATTGCACAGACACGCAAAAAAAGGAAAGGAATAACGTCAATTTCTTCACCTAGCCCTAGAAATGGAATACAGATCAAATTAAGATGGAGATGAGCACTGAGCCGGCGAAATCGGATTTTCCCCATTACGGAAGCTAGTTAGCCTACTCCCCACCCCCACCCCCTCCCCCCCTCACTCCGGAACAGGAAACAGCCTTTTTTCAGCCATGCGCGGAAGGTTGCAACTGTATCCCTGAGGCAGGGAAGGATGGAAGCGGCATCAGCCGTTGGTGCGTAGGTTGGCGGCAGCGCTGCTACAAGAACAACTGTCCATCCCACTGCTCGACTCCCACCCAGCAGAGCTCAAACCCCTCTGTGTTTCAGCCTCGGACAAAAATTGCTGCAGCTGCAGTGGCAGCAGTGAGTGAAAAATGCCGCTGGCTGTTCGTATCAATCAAAAGGAATGACTATATCTGGCTTGAGAGGGGAAGGGGATGGTTGGACATAATGACATAGGATTTTCTGGCACTTCAAGACAACGTGTTTCTGGTTTGTATCAAGAACGAAATGGATGTTGCTACAGGGTCGAACTTTAATTAAGGACCACTTATACACAGTCTCACAAAACATAGAAAGAAAAACCGACAAACGACAGAAACTTTATAAATGTTTAATTTCATTATCAGTGAACAACATTTTGTCACTTTCATCGAAAAAATCATTCTTTCTGATTAGACAGGGGAGCCTGAATGAGACTACCCCCCAAAATGACATTCACAAAAAGAGTGTTTCTTTACAGTCTGATCAAAACCGAGTGTGCCCCCCTCGTGCTGCCACACAATCCACACAGCGCTGCCTCATGGTGTTGGCTGTTCTTGTAATGAGTGCCTGGGGGAGGTTTGCCCACTCCTGCTGCAGGTAGTGCAGCAGCTCCTGTCGATTTGCCGGAACAGGGTGATTTTCTTGAACTCTCCTCCCAAGCTCGCCCCAGATGTTCTCAATAGGGTTCATGTCCGGGCTGTTTGCCGGCCATGGCATCCTGGTGATGCCAGCTTGCACCACAAAGTGTTCACGGCTCGACAACGATGTGGGGTGGCATTATCGTCCATGAACACAGCCTGAGCCCCAATCTGCTGGAGTGCTGGGACAACCAAAGGCCGTAAAATCTCCTGCAGGTAGCGTTGGCCGTTCAGGTTGCCATCCACATGGTACAGGGGAGTCTTGTGGTGACTGCTGATGCCCCCCCCCCCCCCCCATACCATGACGGAGCCACCACCAAAAGCGACGACCTCCTGGATGACGTCATCTGCCAGCTGCTCCCTAGGACGCCGCCACACCCGAATGCGTCCATCTCGTGGCTTCAACTGGAACTTGGACTCATCGGTGAAAAGCACCATCCGCCACTGAGCCCGAGTCCATGTTCGATTAGCTGTGCACCAGGCCAGGCGACGTGCCCGGTGGGCCGCAGTCAGTTTTGGTTTCCGGATTGGGCGCCTTGCTCGAAGGTTGGCAGCATTGAGGCGCCGCCGTATGGTCATCTCACACACTGCTGTGTTAGTGGCAGCTTGGAGCCGACGCCTGATGGTGTTGGAGGTGGTGGTCCTGGTCCGAAGAGCATGTCTGCGGATGAACCTGTCATCTCTTGCAGTGGTCTTCTTTGGCTGGCCTGGACGGGGTCTCTCTTCGACAGTTCCAGTGGCTTGAAAACGTTCTCTCAGCCGAATGATGACGGAGTGGGACACTTGTAGTCTTCTGGCCACTTCTCGAACGCCAACTCGATCCTGCAGCCATGCAATCGCCCGGGTCCGGTCAAAATCAGACAGCTTGCGTCTTGGAGGCATTTTTGTGTTATGAAGAATTATGCACGTTGGGCTGCTTTTAGGGGCATTCCAGTCAGTAAAATGCTCTGCAATGCATTGGTTTTTGCACGTGCATTTGGAATTTCAGTGCAAAACCGTTTGAAGCAGTGTTCACTCTTGCTTAAAAAACAAGCAATTTTGACAACAATCTGCAACTTTCAACCCCCCCTCTGCATGCCGCACGTGACAATAAGACAGCTTTCGCAAGCTTTGCGGAATACTCTGTTAACCCCTTAAACCTTTCCCAGTCGAATTCTTCGAAAAAATGCATTGCTTGTATTTTTGGCCAATTTAAAAAGAAAGGGCCTTTTTTCGGGGTGGTCCTTAATTAAAGTTCGACCCTGTAGATGGAAAGAACCCAAACTGAAACAAGATTGTTTAAAATACATCTTTCTTTACCAGTTCAGTTCCCGTTCCCACCCACCCATCCCCATCCACCACCACTCCCTTCTGTCTGTCTGTCGCTGTCTCTGTCTGTAAGTCTCTCTGTTTCTGTGTCTGTCTCTGTCTCTCTGTCACTCTCTTTCTACCATCACACAAACGCGCGAGCGCGAACACACACACACACCAACACACACACACACACACACACACAACACACACACACAGAGTCATGAAGTGAAGTCCTGTGTCTGTAAGAGCGCCAATTAATGTCATGGACACAAAGAGATGGGGCAGGGGGACACGGGTCGGTGTGGAAGGGGGGGGGGGGGGGGGGAAGGGGGCCTATAAACTAGGTCTTTGTCAAGTAGTAATTTCTTTAACATCTTCGATGCGTCATTTGAATTTTCTATACTATCATAGTTGCTTAAGTAACGCCAGGGTGGTTGTAGAGGTCCCATTACAGATATTTGAGACAGTCAGGCACGTAGGCCTATAATTGAGTCAGTCAGGAACCCTTGTTCACAACCGCTTCTCTCTACCCTACTCAGTCACTCACCTCACTGAGAGCTTGAGGTGTTTGACTACGATGGGATAGAACGAACAAGTAAGGTAACTAACTCTTCCTACCATGATGAAACAATTACTCACCCATAACTCCAAACGAAGGCATGCTTGGAGTTACGGGCAGTGTAGCCTAATCACTTGATCATGGGAGGAAGAGTTACCTCACTTGTTCTTTATTTACTGTTTACTATCATTGTCTTCTTTTAAGAGATTTCCTTTCCAATCAGGGTACTCGAAACGAGTTCGTCTTCGATGCGACCAAAAACCTGCCAAATTCTAAAGAAACGCACAACACAGTAGTTGAAGTTTGTAAATCATGACACAACCGAACAGACAAGTGAATGCTTCGACAAATGTGTCTTCTTTTATAACAGCAAAGTAGCACAAACAAACTTCCCTTGAGCGCCGTCAATAATAATAATAATAATAATAATGATAATAAAAATAATAATGATAATAGTAATAATAATAATGATAATGAGGACAATTTCTATAGCGCCCATCCTAACAACGTAGGCTACAGGGCGCTTTACAGGTTTTAACAATTCAACAAATTACAAACAAAAAAATTAGTGGGAGAAATTGCAGGGAGTGGGTGTGTGGATTTAGGGGAAAAGAGTGGGCGATGGGGTGATGGTGGGGGATGGGGAGGGGGGGGGGGGAGGGGGAGGAGGCAGGCGGAGGGTAGGAAGGGGAATCAGTGTGTCATCATTTTGCTGGCAGCCCATCATCTAAGAAGTGTGTCCTTTTTTTCTTATTTCTGTTTTTCAATCTTATTTATCAGCTTTTTTTTTCTTAGCTTTTTAAATTTTTTTATTACGACTGTTATTTCTGATGCCTGAAGCCGACATACTGATGGAAAAATTCCGGCATCAGTTTTGAGTTGTGTGTTAAGTAACCATCACTTTGCGCAGCTGACGCTCTTTTGTGTGATTAGGTTATTTTATTTGCCATTGCTTTTTATCATTTTCTTGTTTCTTTGTTTATTTCATTGATCTAATAATCTATCATTTTCTTTCATTTATTTTCATTTATTGATTTTGTTTATTTATTTATGCATTTATTTATTTTTATATCTTTATTTGTATTTCATTGATTTTTGTTTATTTTTATCATTTTGGATTTACTTATTTCCTGATTAGGAGGGGAGGAGCATTATAGGACAAATGAACAACAGGTCCTCAATCTGTTTCTTTTATCATGAGAAAAAGAAACAGGAAAGCCTCAACGCATTGAATTTAACATGACCTCCACCTTCTCCACGTATACATCAGAGAGAACTGTTCATTTCGTTCATGAGAGAGAGAAAGAGTCCACAATCTGTGTTATAGGTAGGGATCCCAACCACAAAACCAGCGCGTGGGAAAAAAGATAGAAAGAAAGAAGGAAAGAAAGAAAGAAAGAAAGAAAGAAAGAAAAATAATGGCTTGAGGATGTGTGGGATGGGATTGAGAGGCAAGGGTGGGAGGATGATGGTAGAGGAAGACTCTCGGGGCTAGGGGAAGGGAGGGGGCGCAGGTGGAGGGAGAAAGGGAAGGAACGTGGGAAACACACACAACACACACACACACACCCACACACACACACACACACACACACAACAACGCCCGGCACACACACACACACACACACCACACACACACACACACACACACACACACACACACATACACACACACACACACACACACACACACACACACACACACACACACACACACACCACACACACACACACACACACACACACACACACACACACACACACACACACACACCACACACAGAGGAAAAAAGTGACTAGATGTGGGGATTTGGAGGTCGTGGGGTAAAATATTGGTGGACAGAGGAGTAGGCAAAGGATGGAGAGAAGATGAAGGCGAGGAAGGATGGGGGGGGGGGGGTGGTGGAGGGGCAGTAGAAAAGGTCGGGGGGGGGGGGGGGGGAGGGCTAGGATTAGACTGCTCCCAGACAACACGACAGATAAGGTGACAAACGGGGACAAGAAGGACGACTGAGGCAGGGGCTGTGTGTGTGTGTGTGTGTGTGTGTGTGTGTGTGTGTGTGTGTGTGTGTGTGTGTGTGTGTGTGTGTGTGTGTGAGTGTGTGTGTGTGTGTGTGTGTGTGGGGGGGGGGGGGGTACAGAGGAAAGATTGCATTCGTTAGAGAACCCCTGTACTCCCTCCCCCTCCCATACCACCAGCACCACCTGTCAGTCCTAGCCCTAATTGGCGTGTGTGGCACAACAGGAATTAAAAGTATGAGCGTACCTGCTTATGAGCGATTGGGATTAATGTCACGCTTTCACATCTTGACAAATAGCAAATAAGCATACAGTAACCCGGAGCTTAAACTTCAGTGATCGAAGGATAAAGATGTTCGTGTCACAAGCAATTCGTGTTGTCTGTTCGGCCATGCACTGTTCATCATTACAGGCAGTGCATGTATGTGGGTGTAGCTCCTCAAGCAATTCCAGAATGACCAATAAGACAAAGAAACAAACAAATAAACGAGAGGCAGAGTGTCAATATAACTTGAAAACAGAGCTGATTTTACGTAGTCTTCCATAAAGCTTGTCCATCGGCAAATGCCCAAATGTTTTTGTAATCATTGTCTCTGTCTGTCTGTCTGTCTGCCTGCCTGTCTCTCTATCTGTCTCTTACTCTTCTCTCTCTCTCTCTCTCTCTCTCTCTCTCTCTCTATATATATATATATATATATATATATATATAAATTATAATGAGTGAATGTGAGAGAGAGAGAGAGAGAGAGAGAGAGAGAGAGAGAGAGAGAGAGAGAGAGAGAGAGAGAGAGCACATAGCATCATCCATAGCATCTTTCTCAGAATTTTCATCTCTTATAACTGGTAATCATATATAAAAAAGAAGAAACACCGTCTCAAACACACACACACACACACACACACACACACACACACACACACACACAACACACACACACACACCCACACACACACACACACACACTCGATGCGTGCACATGAACATACACACTCACATTTATCAAATAAAATCAACTTTGACAAAAGTAACTAACACTGATGAAATTATGTTATATTTGTAACATTTCCAAGACCGATAAGATCAGATTAAAAAAAAAAAAAAAAAAAAAAAAGAAAAAAAAAACAATATTCAATCGAAAAATCAATTTTCGTTCCTTGTTTCAATCCCACACACTCACAAAATAGGAAAGAAAAGAAAGAGAAGATCAATAAGAAAAGAAATGCTGTCAATTTCTTCGACTTGCCCTAGAAATGGAATACAGATCGAATTAAGATGGAGATGATCACTGCGCCGGCCAAATCGGATTTCCCCCATTACGGAAGCTAGTTAGCTTAACCCCCCCCCCCCCCCCCCCCCCCCCCTCCCCCCCCCCCCCCCACTCCTCACTCCAGAACAGGAAACAGCCTTTTTTCAGCCATGCGCAGAAGGATGCAACTGTATCCCTGAGGCAGGGAAGGATGGAAGCGGCAGCAGCCGTTGGTGCGTAGGTCGGCGGCAGCGCTGCTACAAGAGCAACTGTCCATCCCACTGCTCGACTCCCACCCAGCAGAATTTCAAACCCCTCTGTGTTTCAGCCTCGGACAAAAGTTGCTGCAGCTGCAGCGGCAGCAGGGAGTGATACATGCTGCTGTCTGTCCGTCAATCAAAAAGGAATGACTATTTCTGGTGCGAGAGGGGAACGGAATGGTTGGACATAATGAGATAGGACTTTTCATTTTACTTCTGACGCTTCAAGCAACTTGATTGTTGTTTGTATAGGGAACGAAATGGGTTTTACAAGACAGACAGAACTGAAGTGGAAACAAGACTGTTTAAAATGCCTCTTTGTTTACCAGTTTCCTTCCCACACCCACCCACCTCCCTTCTGTCTGTGTCTGTCTGTTGTCTGTCTGTCTGTCTGTCTGTTTCTGTTTCTCTCTCTCTCTCTCAGTCTCTCTCTGTCTATCTGTCTGTATCTCCACACACACACACACACACACACACGCACACGCACACGCACACACACACACACACAGAGTCATGAAGAGAAGTCATTCTGTGTCCCTAACAGTGCCAATAATCGACATTGAGAGAAAGGGATGGGGCCAGGGTGGTAGGGGGTAAGAGACGGGATAGGGGACCTCTAATGTCGGTAAGTGTCGAGTGCTAACTTTTTTTTTAACGTCTTCTATGCCTCATTTGAATTTGTATGCTATCATAGTCACTAAACGGTAGGGTAAGCGTAGAGCTACTGTGACGGATATTTAAGACAGTCAGGCATGTGATTAGGTTTGATCTCCTCCCCCCTCCCCCTCTCTCTCTCTCTCTCTTCTCTCTCTCTCTCTCTCTCTCTCTCTCTCTCTCTCTCTCTCTCCACTAAGTCATCCACCTCATCGAGAGCTTGAGGTGTTTGACAAGAGAATGTAACGAACAAGTAAGGTAACTCTTCCTACCATGAGGAAACAATTACGCGCCGATAACTCCTTAATTAACGAATGCATGTTAGGATTTACATGCATTACAATGATTTAATCATGGAAGAAAGAGTTACACCCACTTTCTAGTTATTTACTGTTTACTATTCCTTGCCAATTTTCAAGATTTCCTTTCAAATCAGCATGCTTGAGACGAGTTCTTCTTCGATGCGACCGAAAACAAGCCAAAATACAAACACACTAATAACACAGAGTGGAATGTGAAGCCAGTTATTGTAAAACACGATACAGCCGAACAGACAAGTGAATGTTTCAACAAATGTCTTTTTTTAATAACAGGAAAGTAGAACAAAACAATATTCCCCCAAGCGTCGGCAACCGCGGGAGAAATTGCAGGGATCGTGGGCGTGGGAATGAGGGAGGGAGAGGGAGTGGGTGAGGAAGAAGCGTGTGGGGCGGGAGGGGGGAGCATGCAGGGGCGGTGGGTGGGTGGGGGTGGGGGTGCAGGGGGGAGGGGTGTAGGAAGAAGAATCAGTTTGTCGTCATTTAGCCCATCATCTCAGGAGAGTGCCCTGTTTCTTTTTTTCTAATTTTCGTTCTTATTGATTTGTTGGTATTTTTTTTTTATTATGACTATTATTTGTGATGCCGGAAGGAGGACAGACATACTGGCGGAAAAATTCATGCATCTGGTTTGTGTTGTGTGCTAAATAACCGTCACCTTGTACATCTGGCGCTGTTTTGTGTGATTATGTCTTTACTCTATTTTTTTTTCATTTATTTGTTTATTTTTGTTCTTGTCTTTCTTAATTCATTTATTTGTGATTTTGTTACTTTTATTTTCAATCTATTCGTTTGTTAATGTATTTATTTGGGGTTTTCTTTACCAGTATTTTCCTGATTTTTTTACAAAAAAGATCTAACCATTTATCCATTTGTTTCTTTATTAGGAGGGGATGATAATGTTATGATAAATAAAGAACACGTCCATGATCTGTTGCTCTTATAATGAGAAAAAAGACACAGGAATGCCTCATCGAATTGAATGTAACATAACCTCCATCCTCATCAGGTTTACCTCTGACAGAACTGCTTATTTCGCTCATGTGAGAGAGGAAAGGTCCATCGTGTCATGGGTAGGAATCCCAATCCCCAAACC
>CM065716.1:9563885-9571385 GCA_033310375.1 Conus canariensis
TTTCTGTCCCGGCCGACACCTACCCAGAGTTGAGTTTGCTAAGCGTTCTTTGGGAAGACTTGGACCACACGGTCGAGTTTTATCCACTTAATGAATACGTCCCTGAGAGTGTTGTTCAAATATCCTGACCAACACTGCAGCTGTCTGTATCTCTCGGGGCTGTTTGACGCCGGGATATACTTCGAAAGTAAGCGTCGAGTACAGCCCTGTCATGCAGTATCATCCCCATTCTCATCGATCAGAATAAAACAAAAGTCTCAAATTCTGTGGCCCTTCATGCCCTGCTCTCATGGTGACCTCAGTTTCGATGTCCTCTCCACATGTATGGCCTTGGTTTGATTCCGTCAGGGTCACCAGTATCAGCGAGTCCATGGGGGCTGTCGTTGGACGGACGTGGTGGCGCCCTCCGGAGGGAGAGCTCACTCACATTGGCTCTATGACTAAGCAGTTATTGACGTCAGTAGAAGGCTTTGTAGGTTGTGTCCTGCGTGTGTTGGATCAGGACAGGTGCCACTGAACACCACTGAAGTGACTCGGCAGAGTGCAGTGTCTCCTCCGGTGGTTTGCCCCTTGACGACTTGACATTGACTGCTTCCTGTGGACTGCCGGTGTCGGGCTGTGGACAGGGGTTAGAACGAGCGACGTGGGTTCACTGCCATTGAGGTGCCACAGAAAATGGGACAGCAAGAGAGAGAGAGAGAGAGAGAGAGAGAAGGACAGAGACAGACAGACAGACAGACAGACAGACAGACAGAAGCAGACAGACAAAGAGGAAGATGAGAATGGATTGCTTTTCCTTAGTTGAAGAGAGAGAGAGAGAGAGAGAGAGAGAGAGAGAGAGAGAGAGAGAGAGAGAGAGAGAGAGAGAGAAGTTACTTTTCGTTGCTTGAATCGATAGCACTACATGTTTTCAGACAGCCGAAGTGTGTCTATGTCACCGCCGTTCACGAAGTTACGCTATCCAACAGATCCACAAGAAGCTGAACACACTGCTGGCCGGGTGGAAGTGGGTCTGGCAAGTCAGGGGAGAGAATCAGACACAGAATGCTGAGAGAGTCCATCCCCTTCTGTTGATGTTCAGGCAAGGTTGGTGTTTTCTGGATCTAGCGTCTGATCGATTTTTGTTTTCTCTCTCTCTCTCTCTCTCTCTCTCTCTCTCTCTCTCTCTCTCTCTCTCTCTCTCTGTAATTACGCAAGATTTAGGTTGAGAACTTTAGGTTTTAATGCGAACAAAAGATGGTTTGAATGTGAAACATCCACAGAATCTCCTTGTCCTGCATGTAGACACATTATTGATGACGAAGAACACTTTCTGTTCCACTGTACTGCTTATAATGAAATGCGGAGAAATTGTTCACTTTTCCAGTTAGATATAGCGAAAAGACAAAATGTTGCTGTCGTGTTATCATCAGATGATGAACTTGTAATTAAATCAATTGCGAAATTCATCGCAGAAGCATTGAAAATTAGACAGATGAAGGATAGTGAAATTTAAGATAATGCATTATAAGAGATATCTGAATGAATATTATCATTCATCGCAAGTGGAAGAGATCAGTAAGGCACATTGTCATCATTTGATCGAGTGGATGGTCGAGTCAGTCTTAACGGGTTTGTTTGTTTGTTTGTTTTTTTGTTTGTTTGTTTTTTTCTAATTGCATTACTCCTGTGCATGAGGACATAAGGAAATGTTATGAATTTATTTGTTTTTAACGTTTGATTTGGTGCACACTAGGAATGAATGTGTACTATTTGTTTGCAGGAAAGGAAGAGGGAAATGTTATTGTTCTGTTACCTCTCCCCCCTTGTCAAAAGACCTCTTTGGTAATGACAGTAAAATATCAAAGTGTCAAAGTGTCAAAGTGTCTCTCTCTCTCTGTGTAAGTGTTGTACCGTCCCTGCTCCCCCCCCCCCCCACCTTGCAATTTTTTTTAATCTACAGACTTGTAGGATATAATCCACCATCACCGTCATTCATATTCTATTCAATTTTGTTTTTTGTCAACATAAGAAAACCTTGCTTTCAGAATGATCATCCATAATATTACAAAAGCTAAACAGAACCCTTGTTTTTCTCGGTTTCAGTAGCAAGCTGATAATGCTGTTTAAATCAGTGGTTTATTTCTAGATCATTACTTTTATTTATTTATTCATATTTTTATTTAATTAATTTATACATTTACTTTTGAATTGTTATACCGTCCCTAAATTTCGCTTCACAGATATCATTCTTACTGGTATTATTGGGTCTGAAGAAAACATTGTCCAAAGGTTTGAAAGTGAGAGTGAAAATATCCTCTGATATATAAGATAGTGGGTGGAGCCATTATCTTCACCAGCAAACGAGAGCGAGCCCTCTTACGGATAAAACCAAACCGAACGGACAAAACAAAACAAAACAAGCCAAACCAAACAAACAGAAAGCCGCCCGCTTACCACACAAACCCGTGAAATGGCTCTGGTCACATGACAATTAAGGTCCAACGAATACTGAATTCTGCCTTTCATCTACATCAGCAGCATGGATGCACACTAACATTTCATGAAGTGGATTTTAGTCCTGGGATCACCTCTGCTCTTTCCATCCACTTTCCTTAAAAATCGGTTCATTGTGTTTGGCTTAAATGTGCTGACAGATCGTCCAAGCAACAGAGGAGAGAGTAAACAACTCCCTAGTCGAACGTAAACAACGCGAGTTTGCTTGACTGGTCTTACTAACGAATGAGAGAGAGAGAGAGAGAGAGAGAGAGAGAGAGAGAGAGAGAGAGAGAGAGAGAGAGAGAGAGAGAGAGAATGAACTACCTTTCGTCAGTTAAGAGAGAGAGAGAGGATGGACTACCTTTCGTCAGTTAAAAGAGAGAGAGAGAGAGAAGAGAGAGAGAGAGGAGGAGAGGGGGGAGAGGATGAACTACCTTTCGTCAGTTAAGAGAGAGAGAGAGAGAGAGAGAGAGAGAGAGAGAGAGAGAGAGAGAGAGAGATTGAAGGAAGCAGAGAGGGAAGAAAGGAGGTTGGAACCTTGAGGGTTGGGGTGGGGTGGGGTCTAGATCGGCAGCTGTTTTAGGTGATCGCCAGACTTCTATTTCACAGGGTCAGAGTCCGATTTTCTCTAAATGGACAAAAGTAAAACGACTTGTTCTTCAAATTCTGGGAATACATTGTAATGGTCCAACCGACTCCTACTGTCGTAAGTGTACCCCCAACCACATTCTCTTGCAAACAACGTCGACAACGACACACTCTAGTTAAAACATTTTAACTTGTTTCGCTACACTTGCTTATACACACAAAGGACAATTAACTGATTTCCACCAATAACAAACACAAATCACTTTCCCGGCCTTGTGTTGTGTAAACATCCCAGCGAGTTGTCAGTCTCCAGAGAGAGCGGTGTGTTTGGGTTTCAGGAAGGCAGGAACATCAAAGAGGGAATGTGTAAGGTCAACAAACGGACCGGTGTGCAAGAGAGAATAGACTTCTGCCGGGCTGGAGATGAGCACGGTGAACACAGAGTCCATTGGCTTACGTTGCTGTTCACAGCGTTCTGAGTTTTCTGGACTGTGCTCATAAATAAATTCTCTCTCTCTCTCTCTCTCTCTCTCTCTCTCTCTTCTCTCTCTTCTCTCTCTCTCTCTCTCTCTCTCTCTCTCTCTCTCTCTCTCTCTGTCCTTTGCACGCATACACATATGCACCAACATATACACAGATATGAACACATGCAAGCACTCGCAGTCTCTCTCTCTCTCTCTCTCTCTCTCTCTCTCTCTCTCTCTCTCTCTCTCTCTCTCTCTCTCTCTCTCTCTCTGTCCTTTGCACGCATACACACATGCACCAACATATACACAGATATGAACGCATGCAAGCACTCGCAGTCACACACACACACACACACACACACACACACACACACACACACACACACACACACACACACACGCACGACCACACACACACACACACACACACACACATGCACACGCACGCACACACACACACACACACACACACACACACACACACACACACACACACACACACACACACGTCATGAAAATGACTGGATACTTTAATTCACCAAATCAACAATTTCAGTGTCAGTTTTAGACCTGCAGATAATGTGATAAAAAAAAGTCAGATATATTCTGGATACTTATATCCCAGCGAACCATGGAGGCTATAGCTGGAATGAAAGACCAGTTAAAATACGAACTATATGAACATGAACTTCCTGTGCTATCATGCAAACAATATTCATGTCCAGGAGAAACTGTGTGTCGTTGTCACCACACAGAAATACAGACCCAGTGTCACCCTTACACAACTATCCCTTTCCTTTGTAGACTGGAGTAACCTCTCAGCCGAAAACGAAATAACAGACGTAAATCAATCTTTCCCAGCTGTGTATTGTATAAACACCCTTCATGTGTTGTCATTCTCCAGAGAGAGAGGCGTGTTTGGGTTTCAGGGACACCGCAATATTAAACAGAGAAGCAGGAAGGTCAACACACTGAGAGGTGTGGAAGACTAAATAGAGCTTGGCAGACTGGAGGTGAATACAGACACACAGAGAATGTTTGTGAGTCCATCCGTTTGTGTGGATTTTCAGGGTGCTTAGAGTTATGTGGGCCTCTGTCTTAATTAGGTGTGCACAATCAACTGTTTGCGTAAAAATTCTAGCACAATCACATTCTTGAACAAAAGACATTCCTACAAACACCACGCACCCTGAGAGACCTTTGCTCATAGAACACCTGCATGAACTTTCTATGGCCGGTACGAGCCTGACATGCTGGCGTGTTTTCATTCTTCCGAGAAAGGTATATTTGGCTTTGTGAGAGGCTTGGATATCAACCAGAGAATCAGGAAGGTCAGCTAGTTGTACAGTGTGGACGGGAAAACAGACCTCTAGCAGGGTGGAAGGGAGTGGTGTGAGGAGGATAGTTTGCTGGGAGAATCTGTCAGCTTCTCTTGATGTTTTAGGAATTTCTTTCAGTTCTTTGCAACTTCGTCCTTAGAGGAGGAGGAGAAGAAGAAGAAGAAGGTTCTTCTTCTCCTTCTTCTTCTTCTTCTTCTTCTTCTTCTTCTTCTTCTTCTTCTTCTTCTACTGCTTTCTACTACTACTTTCTACTACTTCTTTCTACTACTACTACTACTACTACTACTACTACTACTACTTCTTTTTCTTCCTCATGATAATGATAACAGCAATAATAATAATAATAATAATAATAATGATAACAATGACAATAATGAAAAAGATAATAACAATAATAATAATAATAATAATAATAACAACAACAACAAGAAAAACAACAACAACAAGAACACCAATAATAATAATAATAATAATGGTGATAATAACACTTTACGTTGCCTACTTTGCGTCCGACCATTGAGACCATATCTGACGAAAGCCAGTGAAAATGAGAACCAAAGACACACACTGGAATCTCAGGTCAAAATACCAAACTTAAACCATTCCTAAAACGAAACATTTGACGTCAACGCACACCAAGCACGACGGAACCGGCGTTATCCATGCACAGTTACGACCTGTGTGGACCAGTCGAATCCCTCGGCCCATAGTGAACACAGACTACAGGAGCATGAGAGACTGTAACAAGCCCGGTGATTGACCCCCACAAATAACAAACATACATGACCATTTCCACCCCGCGCATTGTGCTGACGTTCCCTACCCACATGTTGTCAGTCAGTTGTATGTTCGGTTTCCCAGGAGGCCAATCAGGTCAGCAGGAAGGACAATAAACTGCGCAGTGTGCAAGAGAAACAGACCTCTGTCAGACTGAACGGCGTTACCAGAAACAAGGTTTACTTGGAGAACCCATTAGCTTGTGTTGATATTCAAGTTCTTTTTTTCATGTGTACTCTCTGGACCTAAGTCGATGTTAAACTGTCTGTCTGTTTGTCAGTGTATATATATGCCTTTCACATTTTTATGCAGGTGCCCACGCCCGTGCACGCACGCGCACACACACACACACACACACACACACCACACACACACACACACACACACAAACACGTGCGCTCGCGCACACACACACACACACACACACACACACACACACACACACACACACACACACACACACTCACAAGAACACACACCAAAATACTTTCTCTCTCTCTCTCTCTCTCTCTCTCTCTCTCTCTGTCACACACACACACACACACACACACACACACACACACACACACACACACACACACACACAGTCCGCATGAAAAACATTTTTTTTTAAAATTGGATACTATAATTCATCAAATCAATAATTTCTGAGTCGATTGGAGACGAGTAGATAATATGAGAAAAAATAAAACAAGTCTTAAGACATATCATAACGAACCATGAAGACTAAAGCCAGGACTTAAGGCCAGTGAAAATGTGAAGTCTATGAACATGAAATTATAGTGTTTTAACATGCAAACAATGTTCATGTCCAGGAAAAAACTTTGTGTCGTTGTCACTACACACAAATACGGACCCAGTGTCACCCTTACACAACTATCCCTTTCCTTTGTAGACTGGGGTAACCTCTCAGCCGAAAACGAAATAACAGACGTAAATCAATCTTTCCCAGCTGTGTATTGTATAAACACCCTTCACGGGTTGTCATTCACCAGAGAGAGGCGTGTTTGGGTTTCAGGGACACCGCAATATCAAACAGAGAAGCAGGAAGGTCAACACACTGAGAGGTGTAGAAGACTAAATAGAGCTTGGTAGACTGGAGGTGAATACAGACACACAGGGAATGCTTGGAGAGTCCATCTGTTTGTGTGGATGTTCTGGGTGCTGTGAGTTATGTGGGCCTCAGTCCTCATTACGTTCTTTGTCTCTCTCTTTGTCTGTCTGTCTGTCTGTCTGTCTCTGTCCCTCTCTCTCTCTCTCTCTCTCTCTTTGTCTCACACACACACACACACACACACACACACACACACACACACACGCGCGCGCGCGCGCGCGCGCGCACGCACGCACGCACGCACGCACGCTCGCACGCACGCACGCACGCACACACATATACACACATACACACACACACATACACACATACACACACACACACACACACACACACACACACACACACACACACACACACACACACACACACAAGTCCTGACCTTGCACGCCGAAAAAAAACAACTGAAAAATGACTGAAAATCAGAACGGTGCGCACAATCAACTGTTTGCGTAACAATTCCAGCACAATCAAATTCTTGAACAAAAGACATTCCTACAAACACCACGCACCATGACAGACCTTTGCTCATAGCGCTCCTGCATGAACTTTCTATGGCCGGTACGAGCCTGACATGCTGGCGTGTTTTCATTCTTCCGAGAAAGGTATATTTGGCTTTGTGAGAGGCTTGGATATCAACCAGAGGATCAGGAAGATCAGCTAGTTGTACATGTGGACGGGAAAACAGACCTCTAGCAGGGTGGAAGGGAGTGCAAGGAGGACAGTTTGCTCGAAG
>CM065716.1:9576385-9578885 GCA_033310375.1 Conus canariensis
GGACTCGTAATCTTGGGGTTGCGGGTTCTAATCTCCGCCGGGCCGTTTCGGTACAGGGGGATATTTCCTTCAGAGTTAACATTGGTTCTGACTCCATTTCCCATACAGTCCTTCGAATGAGACTATAAACCGAGGTTCCGTGTGTGAATGCACACATAACATCTTGCACACACGTAAAATCCCATCATCAACTTTCGGAATAGAAGGCCAGTTTGGCCGTTGGTATGGATGACACGTTACACATAGCATGCACCTTCCCCAAAGATGGAGTATGGCAGCCTTAATGGTGGGATAAAAAAAGTCATACACACAAAACTCCACTCCTTTTGTTGGATAAATGGGATTAGTCCTTGCCTGTCTATACAGAGATGTGCGCAGCAGTATCAGCCTGCGTATGCAAAAGCAAAACAAAACAAAACAAAACACCAGACTATATATGCATGTAATATAAACACAGGCTGAGTACTGACTGACCCGATCTTCTTACAAACCTGCAAGGACATTTCCCTGCCGTGTGTTGTGCCGACACCCCTCCTCCCCAACCCCCACTCCCATCCACCCTGCCGTCAATCTCAAGAGAGAGTCAAGTTTGGCAGAGAGCCAAGGATATCAAACAAAGAAGCATGGAGGTCAACACACGGCCTGGTATGAAAGAGAAACAGACCTCTGCCTAAACCAGACATGAGTGCTAGAAACGTCGAGCTGGTTTTTCTCTGCGCACCTCTATTCTGTGCATACATATCCACATCTGGACTTTCTTACTAACTTCACGTACATCTGCTTTGGTCTGTGAACACTAAATAAATAGAATGTTCTAACTTTGTCCCGACCAGGAGACTGACTCACGGCAGTTTGCCTGGAATGCTGCATAAGTATTTTAGGGAAGGAACACGACAGAGCCACGTGCTGTTTAAGCCCTTCCCTCTTCTTTTGTTGTCATCTTCTGACTTCTTTAATAATTTTTTTTTAATGAAAAGAGCAGGAGCAGCATTTAGTGCAGCTGTCTTTGGAATTAAATGGTGATTTTTGTGGATCAGATCCATTTCTTCAAACAAATATAATGTCTTATGCCGCTTGTTATTTTGAAATAAAAATTAACGTGTTTTTTTTTAAAAGGTAAAAACCTGAATAAAGAGTTTTGTCTCATTATCATTATCCACTGGGAATTCCAAAAGAACGCATTACCCCACTGGAATCTATCCCCATCAAACCGCATAGGAGAGGGGGAGAGGAGGCTGGACCGTGGGGGTGGGGTGGGGTGTGGGGGTTTAGTTTGACTTCTGTTCAGTTCCCTTCGGATGTGTGTGGCTTGGAGAGTAGGGTAAACGCACTGAATTCTGTTGAACACTTTTCATCAATCATCTTGTACTGCACTTCCCCCCCCCCTCCCTCTCTCTCTCTCTCTCTCTCTCTCTCTCTCTCTCTCTCTCTCTGTGTCTCTCTCCCTCTCTGTCTGTCTGTCTGTCTGTCTCTCTCCACATTTGACTCTTTTTCTCTTCTTCTTCTTCTTTTCTTCTCTTCTCCCTTCTCTCTCTACTCTCTCTCTCTCTCTCTCTCTCTCTCCCTCTCTCTCTCTCTCTCTCTCTCTCTTCTGTTTGTTCACGTATGTATGCGTCTTGTGTCTGGACGCTGTTAGTACTGCTGTTAACTGGTGATGTCCTATGTGTGTCAAAACAGGCATCACTGACCTCCATCATGATGACTCAGCAATGGCGCAGGATCTCCTCTTGTGGGTTTCCTCATGGTATCAACTGCTCGCTGTGGAACACCAGTGCTGCAAACACAATGGGCTGAGTATGGCTGTGTATTCTGCAGAGAGGGCATAGAAGATGAAATCACAAAAAGAGTCCATCTGTCTCTTCCCCAGCCCCTTCCGTTTCTAAAAGAAATAATATGTCACACGCACACACAAAGCAAATCTAATTTGTTGTTGTTGTTGTTGTTGTTGTTGTTGTTGTTTTTGTTGTGTTGTTGTTTCGCAATTAATTTGTACAAAGCAAACTCGCATGCTCTTATCATCACTTTTCAGTTTAGGTTGTTGTCCGGTTTATTGCCTCACGTATGCGTGATCTGTCCATTAATGCAAAAAATGTATAAACTATAAATGAATTGTTGCATCACTGTATAGTTACCAGACCCTAAATATCAATAGAACAGAGACAGAGAGTCTGAGTCTGAGTTTATTGACAAATGGTCATGGCCTCTTGTGAAGTAATGTGTGAATACCATATAAGGAATCTATCAGAAACAAAAAAATGAGCAAGAATGTATTAAACAATCTTACCAAGTACCAGTAACCATACACAGAAACAGAATAGGGACAAAAACAAATTGATTATGTTCTTAAGACGTTGCTAATTCTCTAAATTTAAATACCTTATAAGGAAAAGTGAAAAATTTCGCACATCGTGAGTCTTCTGTGAGAATATTAATGAACTAAGTTTTAAGAAGGTTGTCAGTAATATTTAGTTGAGTTTTTTTTTTCTTTCACGAAAACGTC
>CM065716.1:9588885-9591385 GCA_033310375.1 Conus canariensis
TTTAAATCTTGTGTGTATTTATAGAGAAAGCGATATTTGGAAAATATTCTAATTGTTGATAAAATGTTACAAACGGTGTGTTATTTCTGAACATATTTCATGGAAATATCTTTTCATGATCATGTGGAAGATGTAAATGTTGATCTCTTACTTCCACTATTGTTACAATATCAAGTTCGCTTAATAAAGACGAACCCAATCCCAAAACATTTTCGTTCTTTGTTTCCCTTTAAAAGTGATCCTAATATCACACGTAAATCATGTCTTACAAAGGATAATCGTCAAGGCAAGCAAGACACTGTTATTTCTTTACCCATGTGAACACACAGGGGCGAGTGGAAAGAGAGAGAGAGAGAGACACTGACACTGACACTGACATCTTTTATTGACAATGGCTTATAGCCTTTTTGTCAAGGGGGTACAATGTCTTTTTCATGCATAGGAGAAAAGAAAACAAAAGGAAAACTGCAAATTAGGTGTCTACACAACTAAGCAAAATTAAGAAATGATTTCCATTTCCATCACTCATTTGCGTTTCTTGTATATGTTCTAGTACAAAAATCATTCTCATACAACAACCATTCCCTTCACATACGCACACTGATCCATCCTATCTTCCATCGACTTGCACGCACGCATTTGTATCCTTATCCTCCCTTCTCCCCATCCACATACATTCTCTGTACAGATGATTTATCTGGCTTGATATTATGAAAACTACTCACTTGAACCATCAAGCTTCCAGGTCAAATAAGTATTCTAAACAATAAAAAATGAAATATAATTGATATCCCCTCAGTGTTTTGAACTTTTATTCATTCATAATTTTCTTCCGCGTGTCTACAGCTTCTGTTAGATATTTTGCCAGCATCTTTAACAATGTTCCATCATTTGTTTGCAAAATATTGTTAAGGTTTCGACTCTTGACTATGTTATGATCAAAGAGTCTTGATTTTTTTTCTAATGTTCTCATAAGCAGGACAAGTGAACAAAAAATGTAACTCATCTTCTCTAATTGCAATATCATTACATAATGGACACGAATCATCAACAGCATCATTATTTAGATACCATCTTTTATTAGCATTTAATCCCAGTGTTCTATTTCTAAATCTTGCAAGGATACCTCTTTGCCACCGATTAGATACTACATGTAAATACTTTTCTGCCTCCAAGTTACTTTTGAAGGATAGGAACCAGGAATATCTATCATGTTCTTCTAGTTGACTGTGCCAGTTTTGTTTATACGAGGAAATTAGTCTATCTTTGAATTCAGACATAAAAACGGTTTCGTTTCCGAATGCCTGGCTCAACCACACTATCCCAAACCCATTCTCTGTCAGCACTTTCTTAACCTTAGAGGCCCAGTTAACATTTCCTAACTCACATTGTTGCAGCATCATGTCATAGGCTTGCCTGCTCATTCTAGCTACTGGTAATCGTATTACTTTACACCAGTATCTAACACACTTTACAATACATCTGATGTACAAAGGGTACCTTCCTGTTTCACCGTAAGCTATTTTATTGGACGAATGAATCGGAATATTCAGAAACCGTTTGATTGCATAAGTGTGCACTCTTTCTATTTTTAGATTTTCTTCAAGTCCCCATATTTCAGCACCATATGTAAGAATCGGTTCAATCTGGGTATCAAATAGCTTCCAAAATATGTGCGGATCAGTAGTGTTTAATTTCTTCAACGTTTTCAAAATTTCTATCACTCCTTTTTTGCCTTTTCTGCTTGTTTCACACCAACCTAAATTCCAACTTAATTTTGTTGTAAAAAACATTCCTAAATATTTGTACGAATTGGTTACTTTAACCTCAGAATTACCATACCACCAAACTTCATTCTTAGCTAAATATCCGCCTTTCCGAAACACTATAATATTGGTTTTATCAAGGTTTACTGTCAACTGTAGTTTATCAGCTTCCCGTTTCAAAACATTCAATTGGTTTTGCAATCCAATTGCTGTACTAGACAACAGAATTACATCATCAGCAAACAGCATCATAAAAATCTCCACAGCACCTGGAATAATCTGAATACCATGTTTACCATTTCTTGAGAGTTCTAAAGCAAGCTCATTGATAAAAAAAGAAAACAACTGTCGGCTTAAAAGGCAGCCTTGTTTGACTCCACGTGGGCAATTGAAAAAATCAGAATAAACACATTTCTCACGCACACATGCCAAGACAGAGTCGTACATTCCACGTGATGCCATATATAACTTTCCGTTGACTCCGTTTTTTCTAAGAACATTCCATAAGATATTTCTGTTTACAGAATCAAAAGCTTTTCTGAAATCAACAAAAGCGACATACAATTTTGTATTTTTAAGCATGCATTTTTGTACAAGGGCGAACAACGTAAATATATGATCAGTTGTACTGTACCCAGATCTAAATCCTGCCTGCTCCTCCACGATTTTCTCTTCCCAGTCTGCCCAACGTTTTAATCTCACATTTAAAATGTGTGTGTAAACTTTGCTGACAA
>CM065716.1:9606385-9608885 GCA_033310375.1 Conus canariensis
TAGCCACTGCTCCTCATTCTCTTCACCAGTATGATGATTTTTTTAAATCTGTCTGACATAGTCTCTTTCCATCTCTATGTGAAGGCGCACAGGCCTGTGATGAAACTGGACAAACGGAATCATCGCAGCTCTCTTCACCTTGTCAGCCACAGTTAGTTTCAAATTTAACGTCTCTCCACTCAAGGTGATATTAGACGGAAAAAGACACCGCCTCATCAACCCCAAAACAAACAAACAAACAAACCAAACCCTAATGATAAAGCTAGAAAACTGCAAATGGTTTTGATGTGGGAGAGAAGAGTGAGAGGTAGGGGACGGATTACGATGGTCCTTTCGTGTATTTTATGTAGATTCAGCAGTAGGTAAATGATTAACTCACTTTAAAGTTACCTCATAAGTATGAGAATGATAGATGTGAGAAACTATAAGTACTTACTTATTGGACTCTTTGATAAAGAAAGAAAGAATTCATAGACTAATACTAGTGATTCAAAAAGATTTCTAATGGTATATGTAGAAAGCATGGGTATAACTTGTTTGATAGCGGCACATGAGAGCCACTGTCTAACAAACTCGATGCACCTAGCTCTGTAGACCACAGTGAGGACATCAGCTGTGGCGAACTTACATTCTAAAAGCAGACAGATGAACACTTCAAAGTACCTTTTCACACTACGCATGGAATTTGGCGCTGTAGTTTTTGTCTTTGTACCTGGCTGCGATGATGTTTCCATTACAGCTTTACAATGAGTTCTGACAAAGAAAACAATGACAACAACAAAAAAACATGAT
This sequence comes from Conus canariensis, assembly GCA_033310375.1. NCBI lineage: Eukaryota > Metazoa > Mollusca > Gastropoda > Neogastropoda > Conidae > Conus > Conus canariensis. The sequence goes on from CM065716.1 coordinate 9,607,178, forward strand.
TAAAAAAAATGACGACGAAACTGTCCACAATAAAATCACTCTTCGATCCTGCCACAGAAGAGTTCCCAGAGTGAGTTAACTCCCTTATTTAAGATTAAAAGATTTAAAATTCGATATGCTAACATTGAAATGAAGATGCTTAAAGCCTTTAAAAGACAGTCGTAAAGAACCAAACGTCCCTGAATCCTGTAGCACAATTTAAATATTGAGGGCAAATTTTTGGCTTGATTTCTTAGTGCGCTCTTCTTCTTCTTCTTCTTCTTCTTCTTCTTCTTCTTCTTCTTCTTTATACAGAACAGCAGTCAGCGAGAGAGAGAGAGAGAGAGAGAGAGAGAGAGAGAGAGGAGAGAGAGAGAGAGAGAGAGTAAATGAACTCTTCATCTATAAAGAGTAAGCCCCCAACACTCAGTCAGTGAACTACCTGTCTATGTCTCTTCCGCATGGGCAGACTGTTTAGCGCTCTGGGGGTGTGAACTCCTGAACCAACTGACATTTAAACATAGGCCTGCTGCTTGGTAACTTGAATACAGGTGATAGCTGGAAGATTGTTGGGAAGGACAGTCTTCCGTACTCTGAAGAATTTCGACGGAAAATAGGTGGCAATAGTTATGGTAATGAGCACATGTGAAATGTCATGACGATTTTGACAACTTCTGCCCCAATTCCCCCTCCCCAAATTGCTTTTAAGTTTTTAGAGAGAGGAGAGAGAGGAGAGAGAGAGTGTGTGTGTGTGTGTGCGTGCGTGCGTGCGTGCGTGCGTGTGTGTGTGTGTGTGTGTGTGTGTGTGTGTGTGTGTGTGTGTGTGTGGTTGAAGGGGGAAGTAGGGGGGGGGGTAAGGGTAAGAGGGAGGAAAGAAAGGGATGAAGGAGAAGTTATAAGGCTTCGAAAATTCAGCATGGCTTGACACCTCGCTACACTTTCTTCCACTCTGCACGTTAAGCTCTGTACACGTTAAGTCTCTCCTGATATGTCAGCATGGAAGTCTGAATTCACAGAGTTCTTCCTGACGAAGACAGAGCAACAGTCGTTTTCTTCTCAGTCTTAAAATGTATTTAAAATTCTAAATATCCACTTCCCTTCCCTGGCATTGGACTACTTTCTCAGCTTTCTAACTTCATTTCTCTTCCCCCCTCCCCCCACCCCCCAACTACTGGTCCATACGCCAAGTAACTGGGAAATCACCGAAGCAGGGGAATGAAGGCAGGAACGTGACTGACAGACAGAACGATCCATTTTGAAACACCAACCTGGTCCGACTTGATGGTTCTCTTGGCCGTCTGAGACCAAACCCCATGGCGCCTGTATTTCAGGTCTTTGCAGAGAAGACTGCTACTTACTATGCCACCGGCTGGGAAACATACATTCGTTATGGAAGCCAGTAGTGGTAGTTCACCACTACAGGCTTCCATGTCGTGGAGTTGCGGCGCGATTTGTGCCATGATCTGATTTGTTGGTTGTGATTGCTACCCGATTAGTCTAACTTCTAGACATACTGGACAGGCGCGGTACGTTAAAGTTAAGTGGACTTTTTTCTTTTCGTTCGTTCTTGTTTGTTCTCCTTTTTTTGTTGTGGCTTTTTTCCTTTTTGGCCTGATGGATTCTGTTCCAAAAAGGACGATTCAATATCTGCTGTCACTCTCATTCCCCCTTATCGCTTACCTCCGCCCTCACTCCTTTCGTTGTCTCTCTCTCCCTCTCTCTCTCTCTC
>CM065716.1:9613885-9616385 GCA_033310375.1 Conus canariensis
GACAGCCTGGCTTTCAGTTCTTCCACTCTAAGGACAGCCTGGCTTTCAGTTCTTCCACTCTAAGGACAGCCTGGCTTTCAGTTCTTCCACTCTAAGGACAGTCTGGCTTTCAGTTCTTCCACTCTAAGGACAGCCTGGCTTTCAGTTCTTCCACTCTAATGACAGTCTGGCTTTCAGTTCTTCCACTCTAAGGACAGCCTGGCTTTCAGTTCTTCCACTCTAAGGACAGTTCCTGGCTCTTCAGTTCTTCCACTCTAAGGACAGCCTGGCTTTCAGTTCTTCCACTCAAAGGGATAAGTTGTTTTCTTTCCGTACCCTTGCCTAACATCGGGATCAAGAAGTGTGTGTGTGTGTGTGTGTGTGTGTGTGTGTGTGTGTGTGTGTGTGTGTGTGTGTGTGTGTGTGAATTCGTTTCGCCACTTTTCAACTTCACATTGCAAGCATCCAGTTTCTTTTAGTTTTTCCCCTATCGAATCAATCAGCAAGTACCAGTCAAATTACTGAAGTAGAGAACGAAAGGCTTGAATGAGACTGACGACGCTATCCGCTTTGTGTCGCTGCCAAGTCAGGCATAATAGCTCTCTCGGTTGTCAGAGGCAAACCTCTAGGTGCCAATGTTTTTAAGGTCACTCGAAGCATCTATCTTTGCAAGGTAGACGGCTAGTTACCATGCCACCAGCTTGAAGACATACATTCATTGTGAAGACCGGCAATGAACTTGTCGCCCTGTTCTAGCGCAAATTGTCCAAAGGCCGGATTGGACGAAAGCTTAAATGGTTGATCATATTGGTGATGTGGTTTCTGGGCAGCGCTGACACTAACGTAGTGAGCTCCTTATCGATTTACAGAAGGCGACAGGTCGTTACTTCCCCCTTAGCACATCATTCAGTCGATATTCCAAACGGACTAGATGTCTCATGACATCGAAGGTTATCCATATCAAAAACAAATCACTTTATGTACATGAAGTGGCCATTACATGCCAATTAAAAGTGGCCATTATATGCCAGTTATGAAGTGGCCAAAGCATACAAATCATACATGAATTGAACACTCGTTAAGTTTACGCGTAACTGGTTAGACATTTTTGACTACTCTTTAAAAATGTATGCAATGTGTATTCTATCATATCGCCGAATTCTAAAATAAAAAAAGAAAAGTTAACCACGTCTGTGCTTTAATGCTTTTCATGTTTACGCTGTCTTTCAGTAAACGCACTCAACAAAATCGGAGTATTTTTTCCCTTCAACTAGTTGTCAACAGACAATGGTGGCTCCCTCTATGGGCCCAGATGAATTACGGTGTATTAATTAATACGATTTCTCATTATACTATGCTGTGTCTACAGACCCTTAAGGGTCCTCGAGACAAATAAAGTCAGAATCTAAGAGTCTAAGTCTAATCGCATTCAGTGTCATATCCTCTACTCACAGTGAGTTCGATCACCACTCGCAACGAGAATTTGGCTCCGTTCTGTCACTTAGTATGATAAAAGAGCGACTCCTCACCTATCTCAGAATGACATTATCCTAGAGATAGCAACAATCATTTTTTCCAGTCGATGGGAAAATGGTCGCGAGCCAATAGTCCATGTTGTTTCCCTTAACTTTAAGCTCGCTGTTCATTAAAGAAAAACACACCTGAGTCATATTTCCGCATTAGACAAGATGTTGGTGGGGTACTGTTTAAACTGCGGCACGGCAGCATGTAATGTTGATGCAATGCAAAGCATTGCACAGTGCGGGTATTGAAAATGGACTTCCCTTCAGTGGTTTCGCAGTGATAGTCACTGAAAGATTCAGGCTGTTTGTTGCTGGTCTTCTAGGTCAACAAATGTTCGTTCGCAAAAACGACGCAACTGATTAACGAAGATCCTTTGTGTAGTAGAACAGCAATAATCTCTCTCTCTCTCTCTCTCTCTCTCTCCTCTCTCTCTCTCTCTCTCTCTCTCTCTCTCTGTCTGTCTGTCTGTCCGGCTATCAGTCTGTCTGTCTGTCTATCTATATATATATATATATATCTACTTATTTATCTATCTATCCATCTATCTACCTATATATCTACCTACCTGTCTGTCTATCTGTCTGTCTGTCCGGCTATCAGTCTGTCTGTCTATCTATCTATCTATCCATCTATCTATCTATCCATCTATCTATCTCTCTCTCTCTCTCGCTCTCTCTCTCTCTCTCTCTCTCTCTCTCTCTCCTCTCTCATTTATCTAGTTTCCTTGACGATGCCTTGGCCGCCCACCCCCACCCCACCCCATTTCCTCCCTGATGTCCCTCACCCTGCCCCATCCCTTCTCTCTCTATTTTCTCATTGTTGGACAAAGTGGGCTGTACCACAGGCCTCTACAGGCCTTTCCATCCAGACCACAGTGGCCAAAGCCATTCCCTGGGGTGATGTAAAAGAGAAGATGAAAGACGATAGGTTGGGGAGACCTATTAAAGAGTGGTTTACGTTAGACACGTCCCAGACACATTGTTCACCATTCACCTTT
>CM065716.1:9621385-9628885 GCA_033310375.1 Conus canariensis
TTGTTGTTGTTGTTGTCTTGTTTGTTGTTCTTTTCTTCTTCTTCTTCTTCTTCTTCTTCTTCTTCTTCTTGGTAATGGCGGTGTTTCCAAGATGTGCTTGGCAGGCCAAATTATCGCTTAATGTGTCCAATGCAGTCAGAATCCACAGCTGCTCCGGGTGAGGTGGGAGGAACCGCCAATTTTGTTCTTGATCATGACTTTTCGGAAACTTCACTTCTCTCGCCTTTTCCCCGCTACTTTCTACGTTGATACTCCCAGCGGCTATGTTCCCCTATCGGATCAATAAGTAAGCACCAATTAATCTGTGAAGGAGGGAAAGAAGGGATGGAAATGGCCTGACGAAGCTCTCCATTTTGAATGGCCGCCCAATCGGACATGATGGCTCTCTCGATTGTTAGAGGCAAACCCTTGGTGTCTACATTGTAGGTCACTGGAAGAAACTGTCTTTGCAGGGTAGACTGCTACTTACCATGCCACCGGCTTGGGGGCATACATCTGTTATGAATGCTAGCAGTGAACGTGGCCAACTGTTCCAGCGCGACATGTCCAAAGGGCCGAATTTTTCTGGGTAGCGACAGCTGCCCAATTTGTCCAATGGTTATATATAATCAATGGCTATATATAATCAAACAGGTTAGGTGTGCCAAATTAACTCCTTTTTACATGCTGTAAAACTGAACCCTTTAAAAGCGAAATGCGTGTACATGCTAGCATATTATCGTAAGCAAACGTTCATGGCCATCTTCTCACCTATGATGGACACACACACACACACACACACACACACACACACACACAACACCACACACACACACACACACACACACACACACACACACAACAACACAAAACGCAAACCACACATCAACCAAATAGACCACAACAGTAGTCTACGCACAGAGACCGGAACATTTTGAATACGTGTTCGGGCGATCATAACTATACTTTCTATATCAAACGAAAGACGACATAATATAAATTCAACACTGCTCACATTGTCAACATTTAACGCTGTTACTCCAAGGCAACGGCACAATAACTACGTTTTAGACATTTTTTTTATCCCAGATTGCTTAGAGAACATACACCGAAGAGAAATTTGGTGAAACCTAGAATTTGACCACGATATACAGGGAAATGCAGGCAGCATCTCCGATCCGACAGAAGTACTTAGAAAGATGAAGAACAAAGACTGGTAGCACTTCCAGCTCAGTTCGAGAAGCCTTCCATGGACGATTGCGTTGATCCTGTGACTGGTGATTTGGTTCTGGGCAGCACTGACACTTACCTAGTGAACTCCTTCTGGAGCAGCAGAAGGCTACTGGTATGGACAAGACATCTCATCGAGTCGTTTTCGTTAGTCACCTGTCGTAATACTTGTTCTCTGTAAACAGATTTGTTGCTCATGTTTTGTGTTTTCCGGTTTTTAGTGGTCATTTCCTGTTTCCCGAATTACCACCAACACTCCATCGCTTGTAGGCCACACTTCCAGTGATTAGAGGCTGAGACCTTGTGCTGAAAACACGACACCGTATTGAAAAGAAATCAGTAGATGTACACAAAATGGCCAAACCGTGTAAATCAGATACGAAATTAAAACTCATTAGGCCTATGTGTAAATAGTCAGATTTTTCATGACTACTCTTTGTGTATGTCTGTAAATCATGCCACTGAATTTTAAAGTGAAAAAAAAGTTTAACACACTTGTAATTAAACTAATGCGCTTAACTGAGATTTGAGCACAGTATAACCTAGGCTTGTTGTTGCTCATTCGTCTGTCATTATGAAGGTATTCTGTTCATTGTTTCCGAAAATAAAGTTATTAAACCACTGAGATTCTTTTTTTAATGTCCATCTGTCAATGAACTAGAAAAAAAAAGTAATTTTCACTGGACATGTATACATTCAATGTCATGTCCTGTAATGAAGACATTTAGTTTTATATCCTGTAGTTTTCACTTGACATAAATGCTTTCAGTGTTATATGTCATACCCTGTAGTGTTCACTTGACATAAATACATTCAGTGATATATCTTGTAGTTTTCTCCTAAAAATAGATACGTTCAGTGTAATGTCTTGTAGTTTTCACTTGACATAAACACATTCAGTGTTATGACCTGTAATTTTAACTAGACATAAATACGTTCAGTATTATATCCTGTAGTTTTAACTAGACATAAATCTTGTGTCACAGCCTTCACCTATCACAAGTTCAATCGTCAGTGAGAACTGTTGTTGTCCTGTCACTTTCTGTGTGGAAAGGGTGATGTCTGATCTGTCTGAAAATGACAATGTCGTAGAGAAAACGACACGGTTCCTTTTTTTCTTTTATCAATGGGAATATGGTCAATCTCATGGTCCATATCCTTTCCCTTACACTTAAGCTCGCCTACGCATTCAGAAAATAATTATCTGCGTTTTAATCTCGCATTTGATTGGAGGGGAGGGGAGGGGGCGGGGTCGGGAGAGGGGGAGGGTGTCGAAGTTGAAACCTCAGAACAGCAGCATTTGATGTGGATGCGATCCAATGTTGCGCACCATGCTGGTTCCAGACACTGACTTCCACGGAGAGTCTTCGCAATGGTGGTCATCACACGATTCCAGATGCTTGAGAGTTCGACTTCTAGGTCAGAGTTTGTTTCATTTGTCTAACATACAACCGAGATAAAAAGACACCTAGCTTTGACAGTCCTTCTTTTGTAAGACTATTTAACAAGCATCCCTTGCGTAGTAGAACTGCGATAAAATGATTAATTGTCGACAGTATATCTTAGAATGATAAAATCTGTGTACGGATTCCGCGTAAGAGCGAGTTCTCTGATTTAAATGTATGCCCACGATACACGACTAACGAAAAACTAACAGAGATCTGTGAAAACCTGCCGTCGGAATATATACCATTTCGTCTAATATCTCTCTCTCTCTCTCTCTCTCTCTCTCTCTCTCTCTCTCTCTCCTCTCTCTCTCTCTCTCTCTCTCTCAATCAAAATCATTCATCAATTAATCTATCTTCTATGTATGTATGTATGTATGTATGTATGTATGTATGTATGTATGTATTGTAATGTATGTATGTATGTATGCATGCATGCATGTATATATGTACGTATCTCTGTCTATCTTTCTATCTATCTCTCTGTCTATCTATCTATCTTTCGATCTATATGTCACCTGTCAATCTCTCTCTCTCTCTCTCTCTCTCTCTCTCTCTCTCTCTCTCTCTCTCTCTCTCTCTCTCGAGTTTTCTTTGCGATGTCTCCCCCCCCCCCCCCACACACACACACAAACACACATCATCATCATCATCATCATCTTCCCCGCCACCCTCTTCTCCTACTCCTCACCCTGCCCCATGCCGTCTCATTTAGATCTCTCCCTCCCTCCCTCCTCCCTCCGCCTCCCTCCCGCCTCCCTGCTCTCTCTCTCTCTCTCTCTCTCTCTCTCTCTCTCTCTCTTCTCTCTCTCTCTCTTACAAAGCAGGCTGTAACACAGGTCTCTGTACACCTTCCCACCCAGACCACAGTGGCCAAAGCCATTCCCTGGGGTGATGTAAAAGAGAAGATGAAAGAATATAGGTTGGGGAGACCTATTAAAGAGTGGTTTAGGTTAGATACGTCCCAGACACATTGTTTACCATTCACCTTTCCCTGGCAGTTTCTGGTTTTCGTTTCGCTTAGGAAAGACAGAAGAAAGAAAGAAAGAAAGAAAGAAAGAAAGAAAGAAAGAAAGAAAGAAAGCGAGAGAGAAATTGGTAGGGAATTTTTTTTTTTTTTTTTTTTGTTTGTTTTGCTGTTTCTTCTCTTTTCGAGAAAATAGAACATTCAATGCAGGGGAAAAGAGAGAGAAAACAAAAAGAAAAGAAAAAAAGAAGAAAGAAAGAGACAAATGAAAAAGCAAAGAGCCTAAATGTCTTCTGCTGAAGACACACGTTGTTGTTGTTGTTGTTGTTAATGTTACTGTTGTTGTTATTGTTATTGTTGTTGTTGTTGTTGATATTGCTGTTGACAGCTTACATGTGTGTGTGTGTGTGTGTGTGTGTGTGTGTGTGTGTGTGTGTGTGTGTGTGTGTGTGTGTGTGTGTGTGCTTGCATGCGTGTGTGCGTGTGTGCGTGCGTGCTTGTATGTGTGTTTTGGGCGGGAGGGAGGGAGGGCGAGGGGAGGCATAAAATTAGCAAAACCTTCAATGAGAATACAGATTATAACGGTATTGTTCACACATCTTTTTATTCTTATAATTGATTGCCAGCATTAATTGAGGCTTACCCTTCATTGAGCCCACGTGCGAACTAGAAACTGCTCCCATCCGGAAGGCCAATAAAGAACAAAAAATCCCTCCATTGCAACGGAATCTCTCTTGAGGGAAAACGTGCAAAGTGAACGCCCAGCAGGATATTCATGTCAGCTTAATGTTTTGATGATTGACCTGGACAACCAGGGCGTGATGACTGACAGGCAATTGACGATGATGAAGTCGAACAAAATCGTGAAATGAACATGGATGGCGAGTGACAAGTTGATCTTTTCTGTGAGAGATCAGTGAAGCTTGGAAACCTGATGGTTGTCCACCTTACAGATTTTACACCCCCCCTTCCTTCCCCCTCCCCCTTTACCTTCCCCCCACCCCACTTTCCCCTTCTCTACCTACCTTTTTCTCATTGCCCGGTTAATATATGAATGACGTCCGTATGGCTCCAGTCATGGATACGTTATGTGAGAAAGACAACCATCAATTTTGTTTTCTTGTTTTGCGCTGGGTGGAGAGGAAGGTGTGTGTGTGTATGTGTGTGTGTGTGTGTGTGTGTGTGTGTGTGTGTGTGTGTGTGTGTGTGTGTGTGTGTGTGTGTGTATGTGTGTGTTGTGTGTGTGTGTGTGTGTGTGTGTGTATGTGTGTGTGAATGTATGTGTGCGTGCGTGCGTGCGTGTGTGTGTGTGTGTGTGTGTGTGTGTGTGTGTGTGTGTGTTGTGTGTGTGTGTGTGAATGTGTATGTGTGTGTGTGTGTGGTGTGTGTGTGTGTGTGTGTGAATGTGTGTGTGTGTGTGTGTGTGTTGTGTGTGTGTGTGTGTGTGTGTGTGTGTGTGTGTGACAGGAAGCGGCGTAGCATGGGGATGGGGGGAGGAGTGAATCAATGTATAACATGAGGGAAAATCTGAAGCAGATCTCTCTCTCTCTCTCTCTCTCTCTCTCTCTCTCTCTCTCTCTCTCTCTCTCTCAAATTCTTTCAAAAAAAAAAAAAAAATTAAAAATACGTGCACTTGCTAGCAGCAAAACGTCTTTGTTGATAATGCTGACTATCTCCCTGAGGATTCTTCAGTATGTGCAATTCTGCCCATCCGAGTATTTCACTTGATTTGGTCGAGCCTCCATTTGCTCTCATGGCTCTTCGCTGCACACAGAGGAGAGAGAGAGAGAGAGAGAGAGAGAGAAGAGAGAGAGAGAGAGAGAGAGAGAGAGAGAGAGAGGAGCATGTGTGTTGATGAACAGGGAGTGGGGTGGGTGAGAGATTAATGGGAGAGGGGAGAAGAGGATACGGTGGAAGAGGAATTGGCAGTCTTCGGAGATTTAACACTGCTCAACATCTTGATGGCATGAGTTCTGCTGTGCAGGTCAGTTTTTCTTCTCCCTTGTCCAGCTTATGCATCAACTTCTTTGTTGCTCTCCTTCTCATTTCTCGTCTTCTCTTTTTAATTGTGGTTGTGGCTGTGGTAGTGGCCGTGGTGTGTTTCACAGACATATTTATCAGCCTGGTGTGTCAGCTGCCGTCAATGAGTTCCCACAGACTTGTTCCTAGTTACGACAAATCAACGGTCATTTTGTGCTCAGGTTTGGTTGTTTTAAATCAACAGCCCAAATCTTCTCTCTCTCTCTCTCTCTCTCTCTCTCTCTCCTCTCTCTCTCTCTCTCTCTCTCTATATATATATATATATATATATATAATATATATAATGTCTGTCTCTGCCTCTGTCTCTGTCTCTGTCTCTGTCTCTCCTCTCTCTCTCTCTCTCTCTCTGTCTCTCTCTCTCTCTCTCTCTGCTCTCGCTCTCTCTTGCCAAATCACTGCTTTCCTTGGTGTAATCAGCAGTTCATCTCTCTCTCTGTCTGTCTCTCTCTCTGTCTCCTCTCTGTCTCTTCTCTCTTCTGTCTTCTTCTCTGTCTGTCTGTCTGTCTCTCTCTCTCTGTCTCTCTGTCTCTATCTGTCTCTGTCTCTATCTCTGTCTGTCTCTGTCTCTGTCTGTCTGTCTGTCTGTCTGTCTGTCTGTCTTCTCTCTCTCTCTCTCTCTCTCTCTCTCTCTCTCTCTCTCTTGCCAAATCACTGCTTTCCTTGGTGTAATCAGCAGTTAATGTCTTATCCTCTGTATCTATCCAGTTAACGAATACCAGCCAGTCACTGGAGCAGGAAAACAAAGGCCGAAATAAGAATGGCAGAGCTATCCATTTTTGACCAGCGACAGAAGTGATAATGCACTCAGTGACAAATCCATAATACCTGTATTCCAGGTCACTTGAAGAACGTAGCTCTGCAGCAGAGAGTGCTGCTTACCATGCCAGCAGCTTGCAGGAAGAGAAGCATTATCAATGCTGGTGGTGCACGTGTCGAGTTGATTTGTTCATCTCATAGATACGTCCGATGTTTTCCAACTTTAGGACAAATTCCAAAGGTATGGTATATGGTTATATGAAAGGAAGTAGCTTTTGCCCTTCGCGTAAGAGATAATCTTATTCAGTATGGCTGTGTTTGATATTTCGAGTCATTTTATAACAGGGAATTATTTTGTAGGAATACCATACAGAGCTTGAACAATGGCTATGTTAAGTCGTGGAGATAGCCACTACAGGAATATAGAAATATAAAACACAGCTTCTGACATCAAAAGTACATTCTCTCAACTTTCAGGTACGTAGTTTATCCACTAATTTACCTATGTTGCAGCAGCCATAAACCAATAATTTGAACAAGGTAGCAGTGAGGGAAACGTTAAACAAAAGAGAATTTGTCAAGAGTGTATGTTATTGGAAGTTTTGGCGTTTAAATTCAATTTTATTCTAGAATGCCGTAAAAATATTGTGTTAAACACTACACACTTCGGGAAAAAATAGACTAAATAAAGAAAGAATGATACATTCAGAAATAACACAACAAGACGCAAGACGCTATCAGAATCGAAACAAGAAAAAACGTGAATGATTAATGAATTACTGCACTTCCTATACAATCAAACGAAAGACAGCATGCAAACACTGCCCACGTTGTCAACAGTTATGGAGGAACCCAGCCAAGGGCACCGTAACAACACTGTAAACATTTTGGCGCAGATGGTTCAGAGACATTGCACCAAGGAAACACAAAATGGAACCCAAGACGCCGTGATGCTTGGCAGGAGTAGGCAGACGACATTTCCGCTCTGGCTCAAGCGCCATGGGAAATGAAGGATTACAGCTAGCACTGTCAACGCTGCTAGAGTAGTCTACCCTGGAGAAGAGGTCAAAACCTTTGATCCTG
>CM065716.1:9656385-9658885 GCA_033310375.1 Conus canariensis
CCCTTTCACTTGTCAGTCCCGCAATGTAGTTTACATTCTTTCTTGCTCCTTCTGTGGCCTCCTGTATGTTGGAGAAACCTACAGAACCCTCAACGACCGTTTCACAGAACACCTACGAGCAGTCCGTCTCGGTTACAATACACCAATTGCAAACCATTTCTGTTCTTCCGGCCACAACCTCTCCCACATGCAGATTGCTGCAGTCTGGCAAAATTCATCTTCCTCTATAAGACGTAAAGAACAAGAGTCCCTCCTTATTCACAAACTGGCACTATCCACCCAAATGGAATCAATATCAAACACTGACTTTCCTCTATAACAGCCCTTTGTTCTTACTTATCTTGATTTTGTCTCTTAACATTATTATTACTATTTTTATTTACTTTATCCCCCCCCCCCCCAGTCCTTCTGCTCTTAACCCATTTCTCTCTTCTTCCCCACCCTGCCCTCTCCTTCTATACCCCCCCCCCCCCTCATCCCTTCCAACTCTCTCCTTCCTTCCCCCTCAATCCTTGCTGAACACTTTTCATCTTCAAGCAGTATTCACTTTTCAGCTTTTTGGCAGTGCTCACTTCCTCACTTCCCCATTTCTCCCTGCCCACTGTCACCCATTCCCACTTGTCCCTCTGAGCAAAGAAGGTTTTAAACCGAAGCGCCCTCATCCACCTCTTCCTCAAGGACCTGCTACCATACCCCAGGCAAGTTGTCTTATTGATCCAGGTCCTGCAGTCAACCAACTATTTGTGTTCAGATAGATGAAACGGTAAATGAAAAAAATAAACAAATAAATGTATAAATAAATAAACAAATACATTACGATGTAGTGAATAAATAATGAATAAATAGATAAATAAACAAACAAACAAATCAAATAAACAATTAAACAAAGAAATAAATATATGAACCGATCAGTAACTAAAAACAAAGTAACTGACCAGCCGCCGTGGCGAAGTGGTTAGCGTCGCGGACTCCCGGCCGGAAGGTCGTGGGTTCGAATCCCATCAGAGTCATGTGGGTTTTTCTGCCCCGACCGGCTCCTACCCAGAGTTGAGTTTGCTGCGGACTCAGCTGGGAAAACTGGGACCACACAGTCGAGTTTCATCCACTTAATGGATGCGTTTCTGAGAGCGTTGCTCAAATTTCCTGACCAACACTGCAGGTGCCTGTATCTCTCGGGCCTGGTTGACGCCGGGATATATTATGAAAGGAAGCGTAGAGTACAGCCCTGTCATGTAGTCTCAGACCGAAATGGAAATCCGTAGCATCATCTTAATCATCCTCATTCTCATCGATCAGCATAAAAAATTGTCTCAAATTCTGTGGCCCTTCATGCCCTGCTCTCATGGTGACCTCAGTTCCGATGTCCTCTCCACGTCTATAGCCTTGGTTTGGTTCCGCCGGGGTCACCGGTATCGGCGAGTCCATGGGGGCTGTCGTTGGACGGACATGGTGGCGCCCTCCGGAGGGAGAGCTCACTCACGCCGGCTCCGCGACTAAGCAATTATTGTCGTCAGTAGGGGGCTTAGTAGGTGGTGTCCTGCGTATGTTAGATCAGAACAGGCGCCACTGAACACCACCGAAGTGACTCGGCAGCAGTGTAGTGTCTCCTCCGGTGGGTTGCCTCTTGACGACTTGACATTGACTGCTCCTTGTGGATTGCCGGTGCCGGGGCTGCGGCGTGGCCGACCGGGCTGTGGCTGTGGACGGGTTGTCGGAATGAGCGGCGTGGGTGCACTGCCTCTGAGGTGGCACAGAGGTTGGGACAGAAAAAAACAACAACAAAAAACAAAAAACAACAACAAACAACAAAGTAACTAACTAATTAGATAGATCGAAAAATAGATAGAGAGATACATGAATGAATGAATGAATGAATGAATGAATGAATGAATGAATGAATGAATAGATTAGTACATGAATGAATAAGTACATAGACAGAAAAAAACAAACAAACAAACAAATAAATAAATAAATAAATAAACAAACAAACTTCCTCAACATACAGAAACATGACACCGAGGGCAGCAATGACGACAGAGGCAGCACGCCGCTGTGTGTAAGCCCTGTGGATGTTGGCAGCCTCCTCCGCGTCATCCCCAGTGGCCATCCGTGGTCCTGGCACCTCATCGTTCGGGGCGCTGGAGCAGCAGCAGCAGCAGCGGCGGCAGAGGCGGCCACAGCAGCAGAGGGATGCCAGACACAAGAGGTAGAGGGGCAGGAGCAGCACGACTAGCCCTGCCGAACTGTAGATGCTGAGTCCTGGCAGGTCTTGGACAAGCTGTTGACAGAGCAGACATCATGGTGTGAAAGTCACCATAGCCGTAACCTGAGAAAGGGGGGTGGGTGGGAGGTGGGGGGTAGGGGGTGGGGGTGAGGGAGGGGTGGGGGTGGGGGGGGGAGAAAGGGAGGGGGCTACGTTCTATTTGTTCGTTTGATGATGATCGTAGTGTTGATAACTCTATATTGCTGCTGCTGCTGCTGCTGCTGCTGCTGCTGCTGC
>CM065716.1:9666385-9671385 GCA_033310375.1 Conus canariensis
ACACACACACACACACACACACACACACACACACACGTCCGAACATTAACCATTGAGACACATCATGAAATTATAATGAGAATCATAAGCTAGGAAAATGGACCGAAACATGTATAAACAGTACCTAAAAAGATTTGCCCAACTGAACCTAATCATGTGAACATTTTATTAACAGACAAAAGACATTGCACATAAATTTAGTAACAATCAGAACATCCACAACCAATAATCAACAAAACATAGTATGTTTTGTGGTTGTCAAAACATGCGCACACACCTCCAACCTAACGTTGTTTATGCCGTAATAAATACAGACAAAGGCAACGAGAAGAAACGAACAACTCCAGCCCCTCTCCCCCCTCCCCCCCCCCCTCCCCCCCCTGCTGAAAAAAAAAAAGAAAATCCAGGCATAGCCCTTTATCCGGAAACCATAGACACGGCACCAAGAGCGGGAAAAAAATGTACAGGCTCTGTTCAACATGTGCTAATCCGCAGACGAAACTATGCTTCTACCCATGTTTGGACTCATTGGTTCGCCTATCTGTCAGTTAAATTATGCCAAATCTTCGACACTAATATTTGAAACTACTACTACTACTACTACTACTGTATGCTGCTGCTGCTGCTGCTGCTGCTTGCGCGCTACTACACTATTACTACTACTCGTACCTAGCTGCTGCGTGCTGCTGCTGCTCCACTATACTACTACACTACACTACTACTACTACAACTATACTACTACTACTACTACTACTACTACACACTACTACTACTACTACTACTACCACTACAGTATCACCACTACCACCACCACCAAAACCATCAGCTGCTGTTCTACTACGACTACCACTTCTACTACTGTCACCACCACCACCACCAGCACTACCACCACTGCTGCTACTACTGCTTCCATGACTGCTGCTGCTGTCGATGCTGCTGCGCTGCAAGCTGCTGTTGCTTTAAAAAAAAATGAAATACAAACAACATGAAAGTTGCAGAAGTCTATCGGCCAAACGGGCGACGAACTGTCAGAGACTCAACGTGTCTTGGACGCGGCAGGACGGAACATGGAGTCCATCCTCTTCTTCCGCCGCTTTTGACCTAGCCCTGACCTGAAGCAAGTACCCATTGACTTCTCGTTGGGTAGAGAGAGGTTTTTCAAGACCAGAGAGTCCGATCCCCCGTGCAGGTCGAAGTCACGACGGTCATCTGAGCAGGCAATCACTCTACCCATTTGGACTAAGGCCCTCTGTCTTTCTGTCTGTCTGCCTGCCTGTCTCTCTGTCTGTATGTCTGCCTGCCCTGTCTGTCTGTCTACCTGCCTGTCTGTCTGTCTCTCTCTGTCTCTCTCTCCACGCACTCTCTCTTTGTCTGTCTGTCTCTTTCTTTCTCTCGACGCTCTTTCTGTCTGTCTGTCTGTCTGTCTGTCTGTCTGTCTGTCTGTCTGTCTGTCTGTCTCTCTCTCTCTCTCTCCGTCTGTCTGTCTGTCTGTCTATCTGTCTGTCTGTCTGTCTGTCTGTCTGTCTGTCTCTCTCTCTCTCTCTCTCTCTCTCTCTCTCTCTCTCTCTCTCTCTCTCTCTCTCTCTCTCTCTCTCCCCTCCTGTCAATGGAACTCGCTCCCTGAGTCAGCCAAGCAACACCAATGCACATCAACCTTCAAACACCATTATTTCATCCATCTTATGTGCAAATACTTGCATACTCCGCCATAAATCCACCACCAACCACTACCACCCTCTTTACCTTATGTATGAACCTGATTATTATGGAAGTGATTTGTACTTGAAATCCGCTTTACATGCTGACCTGTAGTCAATACATTGATTCTGTTGGATGTAAGTATTGCAGACCGGGCGCCGCGTGCGTCGGTCCGCGTGTGAATGTAGTGGTCTTCATGTTGTGTAGGCTTCTGTGTTGTTTCTTCTACTCTTGCCCTCTCGTCTCTATGTCGTAATGCTTGCTCCCTTTGTTACCTACCTGCTGTCTCTGTCTTCTGTCTGTCTGTCTGTCTCTCTCTCTCTCTCTCTCTCTCTCTTCTCTCACTTCTGCTGATACTGTTTTTTTCTATATGACACCCTCCCCTTGTCCCGTGGGCTGCTGCTTCATTTCATTTCTTTTCTCCATTTGTTGTGTTGTCTGTTGTTGTTGTTGTCTGTCTGCCTCTCTCTGTTTGTTCCTTCTGTCTGCTGGCTGGCGTTCCCCTCCTGGTGCTCAAAATCGATGTCATGCAACTCCTGTACTTTGATTGTCAGATAATCAAAACATGCTCTTTCCCACACAGGAAAATCTCGCCCTCTTATCTCCTCTCCGTCCCCCCCTGCTCTCTTCTCTCGACTCCTCTCTCGTCTGCCTTGCCTCTGCATCTTTCGCTCGTTGCACTCTCTCGTTCCCCCCACCCGCCCACCCCAGTTTCATCTCATTCTGTTCTTTTTTTTGTCTGTTGTATCTCCTGTCTATTTTGTTCTGCCATTTTCTGCTCTTCGCCTCATTACATGTTTTACCTACTCGGCGAGCTGAGTAAAAGCACGTGCATCTACTGTTATAGAAGCTTTGTTCTCCCATCTACTCCTTCTTGGAGAGGACAGGAGGGGAGCCCTGCACTTACAGAGAGAGAGACGAGAGGAAGAAGGATATGGTATGACCGTGTGTGTCTAGTTTACAGGCTACAAGATGGCTATGTTCCTGGTGGCTGTCGTCTGTCTGTCTGTTGGTTTGCCGTCTGTTCGTTGTTGTTGCATCTCGTTTTCTGGTTGCTTGAATTGCGTGCTTATGTACAATGAATCTGTGTTGTTGTGTGTTGTGCGCGCGCGCGCGCCTCAAGAACGTTGCGGCGCGCGCCCCACACACACACACAGTGACAACACTTAATCATGTGACAGCGACCATCGCATTTCATTAATAATAACACCATTGTAACGTACACCAGGACGCATGGACATTCAACCCTACTGTTCTTGCAGACGTCAAAAGACAAACGTATATTTGTATGAACATGACTAACAAGATACTCGGGCAATGAATGCACGCCTTTGACGCATGTCTGTTTTTGATTTTTTTAAAAAAATTAATTACCCATGGGATGTCAGTGAAAGATATAAATTAAAGATTAGGGCTGGCTTAGCGAACCTCCAGAACTGTCTTTTTCTGCTAGACATTTTATTTATTAACTCAGAGCGGCACGTGCACAGTACACATTTTGTTAAGTCTACATGACGTCAAGGAAATAGTGAAAGTTTTCTTCTTTGTGTAAGCCAAACGCAAGGAAGAAAACTTTTATTTTTGGGGATAGTAAATAACAAGCAAGTAGGATAACTCTTGCTCCCACGGTGAAATAATCACAGGCCCATAACTCTAAACGAATGTCGCTTACGTTTTTGATTGGCCCGCGAGGACAAGGGGATTTTGTTTCCTACAGGAGATTTCTGTGGGGCACGGTCTGAGGTCAACTTTTAAAGATAAATATTTCTGAGTTCTTGAAGAACTGGTTCATTGTTTGTATTGAAACATGTGTCTTCATGTGAAACCATATTACAAAAATCTTTGTATGTCAGTGATTTGAAAGGAAAGGATGTTCATTAAAAGGGGAAGCTCTGTTTTGTTTGTTTGAGTGGCTGTATGCAATCTTTGAGCGAGTGAGAATCTGATAGTAGTGTGTGCGTGCGTGAGTCTGTGCGTACGAGCATGCATGAGTGAGTTCGTTGCACGCGTTTTGTTTTCATGCAACACTTGTGTGTGTGTGTGTGTGTGTGTGTGTGTGTGTGTGTGTGTGTGTGTGTGTGTGTGTGTGTGTGTGTGGAGAGAGAGAGAGAGAGAGAGAGAGAGAGAGAGAGAGAGAGAGAGGAGAGCGTGTGTGTGTGGAAGAGGAGAATGCTGTAGACAGGTTGATACAAAAATGAAACTGGCTTGGAAAAATCTAATCTGATCTAATCTAATCTAATTCAAGGAAATCGTAGGTAAAGCAGGGAACAGTAAACAGTAAATAAGAAACAATTAGGGTAATTCTTGCTCCCATCCCATGACGAAATAA
Source organism: Conus canariensis (assembly GCA_033310375.1). NCBI lineage: Eukaryota > Metazoa > Mollusca > Gastropoda > Neogastropoda > Conidae > Conus > Conus canariensis. Next base: position 9,670,413 of record CM065716.1, read on the forward strand.
CTGCAGGCAATTCACTCCAAACGAATGCTGCTTCCAACCCCAAATCGCCTGCCAGAAATGACACCACAGACCACACAGAGCAAACAAAAAAGACATACCTCCCCAAAAGGATGTTCCAAGCTTGCGGATGTACCATGTATCTGACACATCTACACAGCCAACAACAACTGCAGAAATGAACAAATACCAATTAACATTTATTCAAGACTGGCGCAGCCTTTTGGATCTTGAATAGAGTCAAACATCCACACGGACGAACAGTAACACACACAGATAACCTCGGTTTGATTGGTATGAAAGGAAATCTAACAAGATGCAAAGCATATAAACGTACTTGCAGTTTATCTTGAATACGCGTGAGATATTCCATAAAGACGAAAAACAGTTTTGGGCCGTTATAGCCGTTAGTAATGGCTATTCTGGTAAACATCGGCCATCATCTGTGACCCATAATGAACATACCTACAATTTTCAGAAAGATCGGCCAAGTACTTTCTGAGACTTTCCATAAAGAAGAAAAACCGTCATGGGTCGTTAGTAACGGCTGTAACGGTAAAATAACACATCGGGCATCACCCGTGACCCATAATGAACATACCTACAAATTTTCAGAAAGATCGGCCAAGTACTTTCTGAATATTTCTTTAAAGAAGAAAAGACGTTATGGGCCTTTATAGCAGTTAGTAACGGCTATAACGGAAAAAGAAAACATCGGGCATCATCCGTGACACATAATAAGCGTGCCTACAAATTTTCTGAACGATCGGCCAAGTTCTTTCTGAGATATTCCATAAAGAAGGAAAACCGTTTTGGGCTGTTATGGCCGTTAGTAACGGCTATAACGGTGACATGACACATCGGACATCATCCTGACCCATAATGAACATACCTACACATTTTTAGAAAGATCGGCCCAGCAGTTTTGTCTGGAGCGAGTGGAACACATTTTGACCATGGACGGACACACACACAC
>CM065716.1:9676385-9678885 GCA_033310375.1 Conus canariensis
GTCAGAAGGCTCTCAGTCATTAGGCGTTCTAGGAGTCGGCCCGTGTTCACGGAGGACACAAAGGAACCCAGTCTCTTCCACTGGGTAGAGACAGACGTCAGGATGGGAAGAGGTGGAGGTCTTCAGTAGTCGTCCTGCTGGCCTCGTCTGTCTGTCGGTGACTGCATCTGGCTGCCACTGTGTCTGTGGAACTCTGTCAGTGCCGGAGTCTATGAGATGGTGTTGTCTGTTGCTGTCCATGACCATGTCACTGTCCATCTCATTTCCATCTTTTGTCTGTTTGCCTGTCTGCCCTGTAAGTTTCTTTTGGTTTCTGTCAGTCAGTCCATCTGCCTTTGTGTTTGTGTGTCTGTGTGTCTGAGTGTCTGTCTGTCTGCCTCTCTCTCTTCTCTCTCTCTCCTCTCTCCTCCTCCTCTCTCTCTCTCTCTACTCTCTCTCCTCTCCTCTCTCCTCTCTCTCTCTCTCCTCCTATCGATTGGTGATTTTGAGCACCTAGGTTTGTTTTTGGACCAGTGAGCTTTTGTTTTAATTAGAGCAACGTTAAGTTGATTTGAACTTTTTTTTTCTGAATTACCCTTTTACACACACACACACACACACACACACACACACACACACACACACACACACACACAACACACGCATGCACCACACAGCACGCATGCACACACCAGCACACACACACAACACACACACACACACACACACACACCAAACACACACACGAACAACACACACACACCAATGCACGCACGCACGTTCGCACGCACGCATGCACGCACACACGCACACACACACACACACACACACACACACACACACACACACACACCACACACACACACACACTTGAAACAAATAAGGATAAAATGGAGAGAAACAAAAAACTAAAGTATAAACAAATAGAAAAAAAAAAAAAAAAAAAAGAACTTCGATCCACTGACACAGAGATCACATCACTTATTCCTGCGTTAAATCATTATCCACGAGGTTTAAATATATCGATCGTGCAAACAATGTGTTGACATTATTATGAAAAAGAGCCTTTCAGTTCCCATGTGGTCATCGACCTCCTTTCAGTGTGGGCTGACGTCAGAAGGCTCTCAGTCATTAGGCGTTCTGGGAGTCGGCCCGTGTTCACGGAGGACACCAACGATCCCAGTCTCTTCCACTGGGAGAGACAGACGTCAGGATGGGAAGAGGTGGAGGTCCTCAGTAGTCGTCCTGCTGGCCTCGTCTGTCTGTCGGTGACTGCATCTGGCTGCCACTGTGTCTGTGGAACTCTGTCAGTGCCGGAGTCTATGAGATGGTGTTGTCTGTTGCTGTCCATGACCATGTCACTGTTCATCCCACTTTCCATCTCTTGTCTGTTTGCCTGTCTGGCCCTGTAAGTTTCTTTTGGTTTCTGTCAGTCAGTCCATCTGCCTTTGTGTCTGAGTGTCTGCCTGTTTGTCTGTCTGTCTGTCTGTCTCTCTCAATGTCTCTCTCTCTCTCTCTCCTCTCTCTCTCTCTCTCTCTCTCCTCTCTCTCTCTCTCCTCTCTCTCCTCTCTCTCTCTCTCTCTCTGTTACATATCCATTGGTGATTTGAAAACCTAGGTTTGTTTTTGGACCAATTAGCTTTTTTTTTTAATTTCAGCAAACTTTCCGTGAATTGAACTTGTTTTCTTAATAGCCTTTTACACACACCACACACACACACACACACACACACACACACACACACACACACACACACACACACACGCACGTACGCAAATGCACACACACACACACACACACACACACACACACACACACACACACACACACACACACACACACACACACACACACACTTGAAAAAAGGTTAAAAAGGTTGAGAAACAAACAAACTAAATGTGTAAACAAATAGAAAAAAAAAATTTCGATCCACAGACACAGAGATCACTTCACATATTCCTGTTTTAGCACATTTATCCACGAGGCTTTAAACATACAGATCATGCAAACAATGTGTTGACATTATTACTACGAAAAAGAGCCTTTCCGTTCCCACGTGTTCATCGACCTCCTTTCAGTGTGGGCTGACGTCGGAAGGCTCTCAGTCATTAGGCGTTCTGGGAGTCGGCCCGTGTTCACGGATGACACCAGCGAACCCAGTCTCTTCCACTGGGGAGAGACAGACGTCAGGATGGGAAGAGGTGGAGGTCTTCAGTGGTGGTACTGCTGGCTCGTCTGTCTGTCGGTGACTGCATCTGGCTGCCACTGTGTCTGTGGAACTCTGTCAGTGCCGGAGTCTATGAGATGGTGTTGTCTGTTGCTGTCCATGACCGTGTCACTGTCCATTATCTCCATCTCCTGTCTGTTTGCCTGTCTGGCCCTTCAAGTTTCTTCAGGGTTCTGTCCATCTGTCTGTTTAACTTCTGTTTGTGTCCGACTGTCTGCCTGCCTGTCTGTCTGCCTGTCTACCTGTCTGTCTGTCTGTCTGTCTGTCTCTCTGTCTACCTGCCTGTCTGCCTG
>CM065716.1:9683885-9686385 GCA_033310375.1 Conus canariensis
GTGGCTGGACCACATGCTTTTAGTTTTATTGAATTCATTTATCAGCTAGCTTAAATATGTTGTTTGTTGTTGTTGTTGTTTCCTCGTACTTTCTAATGTCGTCTCTTTTTGAACATTCAGAACATCGTTTTTCTGCTTAAGTATATAGAAGATTGCGATTCAGAGTTTCGTGCATGAAGACATTTTTTCTTTGTTTTTTTTTTTCCCCTCGTGCGTTTTCATGTCTTCTCTTTTGAAAATTACAGACATCTTTCTTTTTTCCCTGTTCGTACATAGGAAATTGCGATTCAGGTTTCCGGATATGAAGGCTTTTTTTCTGTGCTTGTTTGTATTTGACTTCATTCTTGTTTAAATGCTTACGGTCGTGTGTGTGTGTGTTTTTTTTTTTTTCGTCTTTGGTTTTAGTTGCCAGTGTTTTACGAGTCCCGTTTTCATGTGGTTTCTCTTCTTCTTCTTCTTCTTCTTCTTCTTCTTCTTCTTCTTCTTCTTCTTCTTCTTCTGCTGCTGCTGCTGCTGCTGCTGCTGCTGCTGCTGCTGCTGTTGCTGCTGCTCCTGCCCCTCCCCCACTTCCTCCTCCTACATCTCCTCCTCCTTCATCTTCTTTTTCTCCTCCTCCTCCTCTCCTCCTTCTTCTTCCTTCTTCTTCTTCTTCTTCTTCTTCTTCTTCTTCTTCTTCTTCTTCTTCTTCTTCTTCCATTGGTCGTTTCTTTTTAGTGTTGCCTCTGAGAACTCGATTTTCGAAAACACGCAGCTATTCTGAGCCTTCCTCATTGTGCGCTTTCATCAAAGATGACAACACCGGAACACGGAAGAGGAAGCGACATCGACAGGAAGCGGAAGTGCTAGTCTGTGGAGATTGTTAAGGATCTGCTGCCCTCCTAGAACAGCGGTCAGATCACTGTACATCCCTGAGGGCAGAGAACAAGGGAAGGAACTCTGTTGACAGAAAGGTAGGGGAGAAAAGATCAGAGTCAGTTCAGTGTCTCTGTGGCAAGTGTTGCCTTTGATGTGTGTATCCGTGCGTGCGTGCGTGCGTGTGTGCGTGCCTACGTGCGTGCGTGCGTGGGTGCGTGCGCGCGCGAGTGTGTATGTGTATGTGTGTGTGTGTGTGTGTGTGTGTGTGTGTGTGTGTGTGTGTGTGTGTGTGTGTGGGTGTGTGCGTGTGTGTGCGGATGAATGAGAGAGAGGAGAGAGAGAGAGAGAGAGAGAGAGAGTGTGTGTGTGTGTGTGTGTGTGTGTGTGTGTGTGTGTGTTGAGTGTGTGTGTGTGTGTGTGTGTGTGTGTGTGTGTGTGTGTGTGTGTGTGTGTGTGTGTGTGCGTGCGTGTGTGTGTGCGCGCGTCAGACACACAGTTGGACTCAAGTTGTTCTCTTCACTCTATGCTTAATGTTTAATTCGGTTTCTGGAGCAGTTGTCTTCTTGCTTCATTTTAGATCACGCGACACGCTGAGTGTTTTCTGTCCCTATCTCTCCGATCTGTTTGTGGGTCGTGAGCACAGACATCAAGTCTGTTGAGATCACGTTCTGTTCAAAGCATTTGACGTGTATTATGTATGGCTCCAGTCTTGCATCTTGCATCTTGAGTCTTGCAGATGCAAGACACCTGGCTGACCAACGAAGCTGATGAGATTCAGGGCTATGCAGTCAGGAATGACATGAAAAAACTTCTATAACAATAGCTCCAGTCCACAGGTATGTAGCACAGTTCTAAATTCTTGCCATGCGCGCGCGCACGCGGGCGCATGTGTGTGTGTGTGTGTGTGTTGTGTGTGTGTGTGTGTGTGTGTGTGTGAGGGGAGAGAGAGAGAGAGAGAGAGAGAGAGAGAGAGAGAGAGAGAGAGAGAGAGAGAAAGAGCAAGAGAGAGAGAATGAGGGAGAGAGTGAAAGAGAGATAGAGAAAGAGACAGAGACTAACACACACACACACACACACACACACACACACACACACACACACACACACACACAGAAAGAGAGGGAAATAATAATAATAATAATAATAATAATAATGTATGGATTTTATATAGCGCAATTCTTGGGATCAACTCATTGCGCTCAGCACACACTCAAACACTCGCACTAACATGTGTTCACACACACACACACACACACACACACACACACACACACACACACACACACACACACACACACACACACACACACACACCTACCGACATAGGCGCACTTATCAAGTTCATTGGTTCAAGCGTAAACAATACAGTTATGCATGCAGTACATAAAAAGTCAGGTCATATTAATAGACACAGCATTCAGATATTATGGTTGAAGAAGGCTTTCCTAAAGAAGTATGTTTTTAACTCTGACTTGAATTTAGATACTGTAGGCAGGTCACGTAAGCTGTCAGGAAGAGAATTCCAAAGAGTGGGCGCACTAAAGCTGAATGCTCTCTCACCGACTGTCTTTAACGAGCGCCTAGGAATTTTCAGAAGTTTTTGAGAAGATGAGCGAAGAGACCGAGAAGTTTGATAGGTGGACAG
>CM065716.1:9691385-9693885 GCA_033310375.1 Conus canariensis
CCTACGGAATCTCTCTCTCTCTCTCTCTCTCTCTCTTTATCTCTCCCTCTCTCTCTCTCTCTCTCTCCCTTTATGATTACGAAATTGCACACACACACACACACACACACACACACACACACACACACACACACACACACACACACCACATTAAGGAAAACGGGAAAGAAGATGGAACATTATCTCAATCGACCCTGCTCGCATTTCTTCAGATTGTTTGTTGGGTTGGCGATCATTTACGACTGGCCTTTCGTGAACACGTGACGCGAGTTCGGTGGAAACCTTTTCATTGGCTATCCGTTCCTCTGTGCCCCCTGTGACCCCTTGAAAGTTCCATTTCCGGTCGTTCCTTCATTCCGCCATGTCTGGCGTGCCAAGGGAAGCTGGATTCTTTTCCCTTTTCTTTTCTTTTTTCCTTTTTTTTATTTTTTACCCCATTTACTTGGTCTTCCTCCAATAGGCGGAACAGTTTGGCCGTGGTAATGGCATGTTAGGACTGGGCTTGGACGCCAGCCTTTGTGGCTATTCATCTCGTATGCCATTATGTCATAATGACAGTTTGATCGATTGATTGCGTCTTTTTTTCAGGAAAATGCTTTCGTATGTAGATATACATGTTTCTTTACAAAGCAATTTTTTTTCTGAGCTAAAAATCTGCTTATCAGCATCAAATTTGTTTTGATTCAGAAGACGTGTGTGTGTGTGTGTGTGTGTGTGTGTGTGTGTGTGTGTGTGTGTGTGTGTGTGTGTGTGTGTGTGTTTGCGTGTGTGTGTGTGTGTGTGTGTGTGTGTGTGTGTGTGTGTGTGTGTGTGTGTGTGTGTGTGTGTGTGTGCATGTGTGCATGGTGCGCATGCATGAATGCATGCAGTCTATGTTTTTTTTATGTCTGTCTGTCTCTGCCTTTGCCTTTGCCTTTGCCTGTGCTCTCTCTCTCTCTCTCTCTCTCTCTCTCTCTCTCTCTCTCTCTCTCTCTCTCTCTCTCTCTCTCTCTCTCTTCTTCAATTCCTGATTGTGGGGGTAAGTGTGGGGACAGGGTGTTGGTGCGTCATATGCCTCCTGCATTGGACGTTTTTTTTTGTTTTTGTTTTTTGTTTGTTTGTTTTTTGCATACTTTTATTGTAATGTTTGTTTCTTTTTGTACTCCCAGTTCTTATAGAACAGGGAGTACTTTAGAATGGGAACGAAGAAATGCTGTCTGTGTGTCTGTGTGTCCGTGTGTGTGTGTGTGTGTGTGTGTGTGTGTGTGTGTGTGTGTGTGTGTGTGTGTCCGTGGTCAAAATGTGTTCCACTCGCTCCAGACAAAACTACTGTGCCGATCTTTCTGAAAATGTGTAGGTATGTTCACTATGGGCCACGGATGATGCCCGATGTTTTAGTTTACCACTATAGCCGTTACTAACGGCTGTAACGGCCTGTAACGGTTTTTCTTCTTTATGGAATATCTCAGAAAGTACTTGGCCACTTTATAAGCAGTTTGGATGATCTTGTGACAAATCGGAGCCTCTGTCCATATGTAAGTGATGTAATGCTGAAAATGGATTAAACAACCGTTAAAACCGATATTCTGCCGTTATTTCTTATATGTAGGTGGATTTTAATGAAATTTGGTATAAGAAAGGTTATCACACACAAATGACACTTCTATATAGTGTTCCAAAATTTGACCGTTAAAAACCGTTATTCTTGACATATTGTCCGATTTGGATGAAATTTGATATGTACACAGGCTTTAGCCCAGTGAGGACAAAAATATCGGTTTCAAAAGTGTATATCGGTTATATAACCGTTAAACCGTTATTTTGCCGTTATTTTTATATATTGGTGGGTTTTAATGAAATTTTGTATATAGAAAGGTTATCAGACACAAATGGCACTTCCATGTAGTATTTCAAAATCTGACCGTTAAAAACCGTTATTTTTGACATATTGTCCGATTTGGATGAAATTTGGTATGTACACAGGCTTTAGCCCAGTGAGGACTAAAATACCAGTTTCAAAAGTGTACATAGGTTAAATAACCGTGAAAACCGTTATTTTGCCTTTATTTCTTATCTCACAAAGCACTTGGCCGATTTATAAGCGATTTGGAAAACTGGGAGTACGTTTATATGCTTCGCATCTTTTTTCATTTTCATTTTGTTATGTCAAAGCTGTTTATTTATTCTTTTTTTACCTATGCAGAAAATTATTGATAGCGATTGCGTTTGCAGCTTTTCCCGCTTTGTTCCTTCATTGTTTTTCGTCTGTTCGTTTGTTTGTTTGTAATTTATATTTCTGTCATTGTACTCCCAGTTCTTATAGAACAGGGAGTACTTTACAATGGGAACGAAGAAATGCTGTCTGTCTGTCTGTCTGTCCGTGTGTCTGCCTGTATGTCTGTCTGTCTGTCCGTGGTCAAAATGTGTTCCACTCGCTCCAGACAAAACTACTGGGCCGATCTTTCTGCAAATGTGTAGGTATGTTCATTATGGGCCACGGATGATGCCCGATGTTTTAGTT
>CM065716.1:9698885-9716385 GCA_033310375.1 Conus canariensis
CAACATAGATACAATCTGTCGTGAGTTTATGATCCAGAGCCCCCCAAAATCATACTCTATTAACCTGCGCATTTGCAATGAGATATATCCGTATTCCTCTATAAAATAGTGTTAAGATGTAGAATTACACTTGGAACTTACAAAATGTCATCTTGTATTTTCACTGATGTATTACGTTCTGAGGAGTATTTGACTTTTACTTTTGTATTTGTTATTCCCTTGACCAGAGTGAGCAGTGGGACGACTGAATTCAGAGAGACACGTTATGTTATGCAATGTTACGCTCTGTAATGTATTGCCTTTAAATCTCTCTCTCTCTCTCTCTCTCTCTCTCTCTCTCTCTCTCTCTCTCTCGCTACACAAACACACACACACATAGCGCGCGCGCATATATATGTATGTATGCATGTATGTGTGTATGTATGTATGTATGTATGTATGTATACACACACACACACACACACACACACACACACACACACACACACACACACACGCACACATACATACATACACACACACACACACACACACACACACACACACACACACACACACACACACACACATATCAATAGAGAGATACATATATAGATAGATACTGATATGGATATATAGATATACACGAAACACACAAAAGTGTGAATAGGACTCACAGATGTGCTATCTTCAAACACCGAAACAACTAGCTGGGAGTAATTCTGCAGCACCTTTGGAAGCCTGCGATGTGTTCACATAGGGTGCAGGCACACACAGGGCATTCCAGTACGAAGTCAAGGGACATAATCGCTCCCTGGCAGATGCAACTGTGTAATGATCACTAACTGTGATGTGACAAAACCTCCTCGGGCGCATCTGCTCGGGTGAACTATCCAATATATTTCATGACTGCAGAACCCAACTGCCGTGTGCATCCCGCAGCTTCACTCGTTGCTGTTTCTTTGGCAGTTGAGGACAGCACAACTCCAAACACGGTCAAGCTTGCGCCACAGGAGGCCTTTCCGTGCCCACTGAAAAGTATCCCATGTCACAGTCTTCCGTGCTGTCATATTCAGGACTGGTGCATCAAGACAGTGCTTTGAAATAGCCAGACCAATGATGATCGACCTATTGGGTCTTCTTCAGGCAGTACAAGCAATATTGAAAACAATGGATACAAAGGACGAACAAACAGTCACTCATGTCTTCGATCAGGGTGTAGGATATTTGTTCAGCCCTTACGGATTTCTACCTAGGAGTGATGAGCGTGCTGGATGCTCAGACGTATGGGAAGCCTAGCGCCAGACAGTTTAGGGTCATCCACTTAAGATGCGATTCTGATTGCGGTACTCGAAATTTCCTAATCGGTAAAGAGAATGTTTGTCTCTCTTTGGGCTGGCTGGTGATTGTATATATGATGACAGAGTCGTATATAAGGCTGCCATGTAGACTCAGATTAGAATGACGTGGACATCCTCATAAATCATGGTACAAAGGAATATCAAATTATTGTGAAGCTTCCGCTCTTCCCCTGATGACGTCAGTTTTGATTCGGCCTCACATTCAAGCCTATGAAGATTTCATGTCAAAACTATCAATGGCAACAATCTTACCATGCGCAAACCCGAGGCAGTCGTCATAACCACAGGAAAAATAGCGTCTGTTGCACAAGAGAATATGTGTCAAAAACAAATAGAGCAGCAAGTGCTCAGATCCAGCACGCGTGATCGGAGTGCCAATTCCATTAGACTCACCGCATCTACTGTCACTTAAACATCCAGCAAACAACAACTAGTTGCTGTGATGTACGAAGGTGGAAGCAGAAACAGAATTAGTTCTGAGTTCTAACGATGACATTTGCCGAGAATACGGCTCACTATTCTGTCCAAGAATCGTCTCTACAGTATAAACGAAGCAGCGTACGTCATCATTCGATCACCGATCGCTTCAGTCTATGACTTCATCAATTCAGTACACTTCTCGTTTTGAATTCAGGCAACAGATATGTAGGTCAGAGAGAAACCAAGACTATGTCCTAACCGCCATACGAAGCTAAAGATCATAATAAAGAAGTGGTATGGAATGGTACACATTTATTGATTTTTAATGCTATACTTCAGCAGTCAGTTTTAAAGAGAATGACATGTTTATTCGTCATTAAATAGTATACTTCAGTAGTCAGTTCTAAAGAGCAGTACAAGTTTTTTTCATCTTTGAGTACACACTTCAGTAGCCAGTCCTAATGAGTACCATAGATTTAGTCATCTTTGAGTACTATACTTCAGAGTACAGTCCTAAAAACTACTATAAACTTATTCATCTTTGAATGGTATACTTCAGAAGTTTTATTTCCCCACACAAATGCCCAGTGACCAGAGACTATGAACTTTTTGTTCGTGTTTTTTTCCATGAAATATGACGAACGAAGAGAAGAACGTTTGTTTAAAGAAAGAAACAATAAGGACGATTCGTAACACGGAAAAGAAATCATCCAAAATGCGGAAAAAAGGTTAGTTAATTCAAGGGGAAAAAGGATGAAAGAAAGAATGAAAGAAAGAAAGAAAAGAAAAGAAAGAAAGAAGTCCCACAACATAGACAGAGGGGCATAGAATGTTAATGTTTGAAGAACGAGTGTGGGTCGACAGCACCCATGAAACACGGCTAGATGTGTGCCGTTGAAATGCCTCGTTTATAGAGATAGGTGTGGGAGACCTGTGAAATGTAAATCAGCAGATAAATGACGAGCTACGGTAAATGTTAACACACGTATAAGATAAACAAACACTCAAACACATACTTGGACGTGTACGAGAAAACATCAAACGTGTGTACACTTTTAATCTTGCTCCCTCCCCCATCTACTCCACCTTCACCCCCTCTTCCTTCTCCTCCTCCGCCTTTTTCCCTTTCGTCTAATATCACATTTAGTAGTATGACTTGATGATAATAACGACAACAACCTCATCTCTTTTACGTCATTATGGTAGCATGGCCACGCACATCTGCAAGCCTACCTCTGTTGATGCAGACGTCATCATGACGCAAGAAATCCCACAAGCGGCGAAAGAGGAAATGGCGTGCCCATCATGCAAAATCCAACAGGAGCTGAACATATGTCACCGCATCGTGTCTAGTGCCCTGAGGTACCCCGATACTGACCCATCCTGCTTCTCTGACGGCTACAACCAGTGTCTCTGTGGGTAAGTCTGGCATTAGCCTATCATGTTTGACGACAGTGAAACATCTCTCTCTCTCTCTCTCTCTCTCTCTCTCTCTCTCTCTCTCCTCTGTGACCTGATAACTCTGTTCATGTTCACAGACAGATGTGCTTCTACGTCTACTAAAGAGTTATTTTTCAGCAAGAGTCTGAATAAAGAAAATCGTTCGCTGTTTTGAATTTGGCTATCCCTGTCCTGTCATCTACTACTATGTATTATTCGCTGCCTGAAATAAGTCAAGAAAATGCTGACAAGGCCAACCCCTTGTTCTAACCATGCAAATTTAGGTTTAGTGCTTTCGGATACTGCTGTGTATGGTCAGAGATGATAGTGTTCATACAGAAGTGAATTGTTTTTGTTCATTGTGTAAATGTGGTAGAGGAGATGAACTTGTTGTATTCTTATGGCCTATGTTGGCAGATCTAACACACACACACACACACACACACACACACACACACACACACACACACACACACACACACACACACACACACAAGAAAACAAACTTAAACAAAAAAATCCGTTGTTATCGACGTCCTGCAGTTTTCAAGTTAGTCAATGAAAATTTTAGAAGGAATGTTGCTTACCCCCTTCAAATGGGGCCGTGACCTTTTCTTGAATAAATTCTCTCTCTCTCTCTCCTCTCTCTCCTCTCTTCTCTCTCTCTCTCTCTCTCTCTCTCTCTCTCTCTCTCTCTCTCTCTCTTAGATTTGGTGTGTCTGATATAGCCAGCTACCGATTTAGATACAGTGGAAAAGCAGATGAAGTTAGGTGTCGCTTGTGTCATGTTTCTAAGGAAGATGCCATTCATATTATTCTTTGTTGCCCTGTTCTTCATGATTTGAGGATAAGATATATTCAGCCCAAGTATTATAATGACTCATGTCAGTTCAGGTTTAATCTACTTATGGCATGTAGAAATGAGAGTGTATTATTTAATGTAGCACTATTCACTTATAAGCTTTAAAACGTTTGTGTACTATTGATGGACCATATACCAATCACTTTTTTTCTTTGTTTTGCTTTGTTATGCTTTACTTTATTTTTGTTTAGTGCATGACAAATGCTTTATGACCAGTGTCTAAATTCCATGTTATGATTGTATATATATATATATATATATATATATATATATATATATATATGTATGTATGTGTGTGTGTGTGTGTGTGTGTGTGTGTGTGTGTGCTGTGTGTTGTGTGTCTGTGCGTGCGTGTGAGATTATATGAGTCGGTGAACGACCATCCCCCTTCAGATAAGGGCCTAGGCCTAAAATCTGAATAAACATTCGCATTCGCATTCTCTCTCTCTCTCTCTCTCTCTCTCTCTCTCTCTCTCTTCTCTCTCTCTCTCTCTCTTTTCTCTTCTCTCTCTCTGTGTGTGTGTGTGTGTGTGTGTGTGTGTGTGTGTGTGTGTGTGTGTGTGTGTAAAAAGGTGTCTGGTGAACCGTATTTCAATTAATTGTTTTCATGTTTGCAATTGATGAGTATTTCTGTTTAACGACATGCTTTATATTCGTGTACCCTGACAATATGTTCTGGATTAAGATATTTGGCTCAAAATTGGAAGTCTTGATCATAACTACCCAAACTCTGACCTCAGCTAATAAAACAAAAAGCAAACAAAACAACAACAACAAAACAACAACGAAAACAAACAAACAAAAAATCAACGTGTGTCTGTGGCAAAACGAATCGTTCTGAGCACACCTTATTATACTGATTTCTCCCCACACTCTTTCCATGGCTTCACAGAGTCCTGAATGACACCGTCAGCTGTTTCATCGACCTGTGGGACGCTTGTGAAGAGGATCCTGCTTTTAGCGGCCTGGGCTGGACGTGTGAACGCTACATGAACTACATGTTCTTCAGAGTGGTGAAGAATTCCTGCCCGCTGGACAAGTTCTTTGAGTGGGTTCTCCTGGTGTTTGAAACGACAACCGAGGCGGGAACGACAGAGGTGCTATCGACAGAGGCGTCAGCAACAGGTCCTAGCGTATGAAAGCAATAGTCGAGGAAGAGCTAATATCAATAAAGAAAACTTTTTAAAAAAAATTCTACAGTAAAGCCATCAGGTCCTGGACTTTTAAAATTTTTTATATTTTTTCAAAGTACAAGCAGCTTCCTGAAATGTTATTAAGTCCTCGATAGATTCACTCTCCTCATTAGTTAAAACTGGTGCATCAGGGAGTTCATCAGTAATGTTAATATCGTTTACCTCTCTAAAGCAATATACATTTTCATAAAAGCATTTTGTTTCATTAAGAATATTTTTTGGATCTGGAATTATTGTTCCATTTTCCTTTTCGAGAAAGGGTATAGACTTGTCTAAGTAGTTACGGTTTTCAAGATTACAGAAGTATTTATTAACCTTTTCACCCTGATGGATCCAGCGAACCCTCAAACGCATTGCCATGCCTTGAATCCTGTGATCTCTAATTTCCTGTAACTGTGTTTTTTAAGTTTTCTAAAACTGGAATATCTACGTGTGCAAATCACGTTCACGATTACTTATTCTTTTTTTCAAGGTTGAGTTCTTGTTGGGTTTCCGTCCTTTTTTGTAAGTGCTATAAGATATTGTTTCCCCCTAATTTCTAATAACAGGGTTTAAAAAAAAAGTCGATCATTAATCTCAAAGGAGATATTTTCGTTAGGAATGTTATCAATGTTGTCTAAATTATAAGGTAGTAGTGCATATTGTTTTTTCACCTCACTGATTATTCTTTTTATTTCTGAAATATATTTTTTATCTTTAAGCAAACTATTATTAAATTTCCAGAAAGGCCTATCACGTTTAAGCTGCTCTTTTTTTTAAGTATAGTAACTAAAGAATGATCTGATCTGTATCCCGGGTCAGTAAAAATGTTATTTGTTTCGACCAATAATTCTTCAGTAATTAGAAAATAATCAAGTCTTCCTTGTTTAAATGAATAAATTTACGCCAAGTATATGATCTTTTTTCAGGATACATTTGCCTAAAAACATCAAAAAGATTGAATTTTACCATCATGTCAGTAATTCTTTTCCTGGTCCTAGGACGATTATTCACACTTGCATAGTTTCTGACATCTATTTCATGTCCAGGGCACAAGTTCCAGTCACCAGTGATAATCACATGTTCATTGGCAATGCGTTCAATGTGTTCGCAGATACCATCAAAAAAATTCAGGTGTATCGTTATTACTTGGCCCATATAGGTTGACTAAGGTAAGTTTTTTTATTTAGAATTTCCAGCTTCATTACAATATAACAACCATGAGGATCTCTAATGACATCGAACAATTTATATTCAAAATTTTTGCTAAAAAGAATGGCAACCCCGTTTTTATTTGTCTCAGAACCGCAGAACCAGACATTATAACCCCAACTTGCTCTTATAAATTTTCTGATTCTGTTTTCAAATGTGTCTCTTGAAGACAGTATATGGTGGCTTCTTTTTTCCTAAGGAAATCAAATACATCCTTCCTCTTACTGGAGTTGTTTAAGCCATTACAGTTAAATGAGCATATTTTAAAGGAGTTATCACCCGCCATTTGGTAAGTTTGAAAGAGAAGAAGGAGTGGTGTAAACACAATTACAAAACATATCTTATTCCCACAACACATAGTAGAATGAAATGAAATAAGCACATTTTCTGTTTCTGTCTCCACATACTATAAAAAAGGAAAAACATTACCTCAAACAATCCAGAAATCCATTGAATTAATGACAGACCTGTCTTCTGGAAAACTAGTATCATAAGGACAATTTGAAAAATCCAACCTGACCCATTTCAATGTTTACACTCTCATCCACATGCACACAATGATGTAAGTTAACAGTATCAGCACACACAAACGACAACAAAACAAGACAGGCACACAACATGTAGAATTTACAACTACAAACGGTTTCCTCCGTAGGCCCATTGCCCCACTCCACACCAGCTGGCTTTAACAAGCGTATTCTGCTATACACAGTACAAAAAGAATACATAAGGAAAAAGTATACAGGCCCTTTCCACAGTCGTATAGGACTAATTCGTTAGCGGCCATCATGAACACCTATCACGTGACAAAAACAAAAGCCCCACGTGCTTCCGACAGTAAGACCCAAAAGACAAGCAGATCCCCGCAGCCGGGTAGTTATTTGATTATCAGAGAAACAACGATCGCCATTATGTAGCAAGGATAACAAATTCAAAAAACGAAAGATCCACTGGTTCCTCATCCCGCTTATCACACGGGTGTTGAATTGCCTTGACCCAAAACATTGACCAATGAAACAGCTGAAAAGGGTAAACATTGTAAAACTGTGGAATAAGGGGAAAATCTCAAAATCCCTCTACACAGGAAGGTTATTATAGCAAAACTTTTAAGACATACACGAAGGGGAAAAAAAAACAAAACTTACTGACCTTGTGTAACAGACAACACATCATCATATCCATGAACACAATTGTCTCAGGTCGGCTAGAGACTTCACACTCCCTATCTTCCCGCTAACCGTCTTCACAAAAATGTTCCCGTTCTTTGACCAGGCTTGTTGACAGAGAGTGTTTTCGTTCTTTACTGAACACAACAATGTGTAGGCTCTGGGGGTAAAATCCTCGACTAAAGTAATCCTCGTGCCTTTTAGAGTGCGTCGAGCGTACAACACGCTGTCCCGAATGCGCCGCGACACGAACCTGACAATGATGCCCTGTCCAATAGGCCTATCCATGGAGACGCTAGAATCGTCAGACCGACGTTCCTGCTTAGTGCCCACCCGATGTACTGCCTCAATATCGCCCCTTTTTCACTGGAATTTTGAGTTTGTCATTGAAAAGAGCAAGCACTTTCTCCTCACACTGGTCGGGTGTTTCTCTGGCTCCGGACGTCTGCTCCTCCTTGATGCCGTATATACGCAAGTTGTTTCTGCGTACATATGCGGACAGGTCTTCAACACGACTGTCGGCAAGTTCCGCTCGATGCTTGGCTTCGGCGATTTGCGTTTTCAGCTGGTCCTCTCTCTTCCTCGCGTCAGCCACCTCTTTCTTCAGTCTGTCGTTGTCCGCCTGCACCGTAAATAGGGTTGCCTTCAACTCGTCCACCATTTGGGTCAGTTTCGAGATTTCTGCTCCATTGGCACACAACTGTTCATTGGTAATCTCACTTAGTTGCTGTTTTGATGGAGACAAGTCAGGGGAGAAAACAACGTGGTAGTCTGCTGAAGCTGCTGTTGGGCGTTCGTCCCCTTTGTCCGCCATCGTATCTCTCGTCTGGTAAACAAACCGAGACAGTTTCTCCTTGAATGGTGCTGGAGTGCTGGTGGCTATGGTCTTCTGCTTCTTTAAGGTATACTTTACTTCAGTATCTTCGATATTCTTTGTCACTGAAGTGTCAGACGAGCTGGAACTAGTGTTGGATCCTGTTTTACGTTGTTTTCTTTTACGAGTTCCGCCATTACCGCCACCCATAACTTTCACAGTACGAGTCCCACATTTTCCTTTTCACGGGGCCGTTGATGCATGAAGAAAGTCATCCAAAACTCGTGTGGAGGTAGGCAGCAGGTGCTCGGTCAACTTAGCTGCATTTTGAGGCTTCTTGATGAATCATTTAAAGAAAACATATTTTATGACTTTTGATTAATCGTTTTTATTTCCTTGGATTTTTAATCAATAGATTCCATTTCCCTGACTTTTTGTGCAAACAGTTTTCAGTTTCCTGGCTTTTTGCATGATAGTTTCATTTCCCTGGCGTTTTGAGTGATTTTTTTTTTCTGTTTTTGTTTTGATTTGAATTAACGTGTTTTTTACTTAGAGTTTTCGTTTCCTTGGGTTTTTGGTTAACAGTTTTCATTTCCCTAGGTTTTTGATTAATAGTTTTTATTTCTCCCTGGCTTGGTGATGAATGGTTTTCATTATCCAAGCGTTTTGATCGATAGTTTTTATTTCCCTGGCTTTGTGGGTGATAATGTTTTATTTCCCTGGTTACTTATTATTAGTTTTCATTTCCCTGGCTTTCTGATTCATAATTTCCATTCTCTGGCTTTGGGTTTGATAGTTTTAATTTCCCTGTCTTTTTTTAATTGGAAGTTTTCATTTTCCTGGCTTTTTATTTAATAGTTTTCAACACAGTGGCTAAGTTCATGCCTATATTGCAAGGTATGTTCTTGTTGTTAAGTTCGTCTTCAATAGCTTTGTCATCTTCTTCTAAAGATAGTGGCTATCTTTGTACCCGATTTATCGACATAGATAAATTCTGGTCTGTGAGTTAGTGGGAGATGCTGTGCGTGGGCTATGCTCTAGCCATTAGTAAGGTTGGACGCTTATTTTCCTGCTACTTTCTATGGCTAAAATTCGTTGCAACACCCTTGAATGAAGTTTCCCATGGTTTGATCTGCTATTCGAGCTGGTAAGGTGATAGACTTGAACCGATGCCTCTTAACAAAGTCATATCTGCCTGTCTATTTATTATTTTATTAAGTTGTATCCAGCAAATTGTATGAACTTTTAAGCTTCAATTTCTTTACGATAAGTTTATTTCCTTGTAAAGTAATTCAAGGCATTAATTGATTATTTCTACATTCATTATTCATTTCGTGATAAAGTAATTTGAGGCATTAATCAATGATATCCACATTCCGTATCCATTTCCTAATAAACAAATTCAAAGCATAAAGTGATGATTTCTACATTAACTTATTTTTTCTTCCCTACCAGCTCTTTTGTCTCTGGTGTGTGTGTGTGTGTGTGTGTGTGTGTGTGTGTGTGTGTCTGTGTCTGTGTGCGCGCGCGCGCGTGCGTGCGTACGTGCGTGCGTGCGTGCGTGTGTGTGTGTGGTGTGTGTGTGTGTGTGTGGTGTGGTGCGCGCGCGCGCGCGCACGCGTGCGTGCGTGAGTGGGTGCGTGATGAGTGCGTGCGTGCGTGCGTGCGTGTGTGTGTGTGTGTGTGTTGTGTGTGTGTGTGCGCGCGCGCGCGTGCTTGCGTGTGTGCGCGCGCGCGCGTGCGTGTATGCGTGGGTGCGTGCTGCGTGCGTGCGTGGGTGGGTGCGAGCTGCGTGCGTGCGTGCGTGCGTGTGTGTGTGTTTGTGTGTATGTGTGTGTGTGCGTGCGCGCGCGTGCGTGCGTGCGTGCGTGTGTGTTTGTGTGTGTGTGTGTGTGTGTGTGTGTGTGTGTGTGTGTGTGTCGCGCGCGCGCGCGTGTGTGTATATGTGTGTGTGTGCGCGCACGCGCGTGTTGTGTGTGTGGTGTGTGTGTGTGTGTGTGAGTGTGTGTGTGTGTGTGTGTGTGTGTGTGTGTGTGTGTGTGTGTGTGTGTGTGTAAAAACGACTTTGTGACTCCGAGAGGAAACCGTAACCCAAATCAGGCATTCAGACCCGAAAACAAAGACTGCCATCCCAAACAGACTCTGTGACGCAAAACGAGGTTCCCCAATATTAAACAAGATTCTTTCACTCCGAAACAAAACTCGTAAAGCACACACACACACACACACACACACACACACACACACACACCACAGCACGCACGCACGCACGCACGCACGCACGCACGCGCACGCGACACACACACACACACACACACACACACACACACACACACACTTACAAACAACTTCCTGACCACCAAAATGACACTCTAACTCTCAAAAGACAAGACACTATGACACACGAAAAGGAAGATTCTGTGACCTAAAACAACAATAGAGCTTGCAATTACAAAACAAACATTGCGAAAACAGGTAGGGGGGCTTCAGAGCAGACATAATGACCACTAAAGACAGACTGCGACTTATGTTAAACTGTGTGACACAAATACAGATTGTGTATCCCCCAGCTAATCCTTTTTTACACCCAAAACAGACAATAATCTCCAAAATGTGCCCTTTGACCCGCAACATATGCAATGCGACCTCCAGATAGACACAATGATGCATAAAAAGCACTGTGATTCCATGCACACAAGATCACGCAAGAAAAAGAAACACCCGGAGGTGCTGGGGAGGACCCAGAGAAGCACTGTCTTCACCCGCCTTTAGAACAGTCCTGTACCACCCTTGGAGGCCTGCGCTGTGTTGACGATGGGAACAGGCACGCGCAGGACACTCCATTAAGATATCAAGGGACATAACTGCTCCTGAACAGAGGTACATCAGACTACAGGATGCAGCTCATAACAGCCTTAACGTAGCATCCCCAGAGGAATAAAGTTGTGTCGAAAGGACAGTGAGCGAAAGGCAGTAGGAGATAGGGATGGTAGGAGGGAGGCGGGAAGGGTGGTGGGGGTGGGGGCGGGATGGGGGGTGGGGGTAGGAGTTGTTGGAGAGGTTTTGGTGGTTGGCTAGTTGAAGCACTACTTTATTCTCTAAGTTTGCCTAACCCCAGCCTCTTTTCCTCTGTCTCGCCCCAGCATCCAATTCCCTGTCCCCACATTCTTCTCTTTCTTTCTTTCTTTCCTGCTTCTTCCTTTTATTTCTTTCTTCTTTCTTTCGTTCTTTCTTTCGTTCTTTCTTTCTTTTCCTTATCTCTTTCTTTCTTTCTTTCCTGCTTTCTTTTTTCTTCGTTTCTTTCTTTCTTTCTTTCTTTGTTTTTTTCTTTTCTTTCTTTCTGTCTTTTCTTTCTTTCTTTCTTCATTTCTTTCTTTCTTTCCTGCTTTCTTTTTCACTTTTATTTCTTTCTTCTCATTCTTTCTGTTTTTTCTTTCTTTCTTCATTTCTTTCTTTCTTTCTTTCCTGCTTTCTTTTTTCTCTCTTTCTTTCTTTTCTTCCTTTCTTCTTCATTTCTTTCTTTTTTTTCCCCTGCTTTCTTTTTCACTTTTCTTTCTTTCTTTCGTCATGTCTTTCTTTCTTTCCTGCTTTCTTTTTAACTTCTTTCTTTCTATCTCTCTTTTCCTTATCTCTTTCTTTCTTTCTTTCCAAGCATTCTGTTTTCTTCTTTCTTTCTTTCTTTTCTTTTCTCTTTTCTTTCTTTTGTTTCTTTCTTTCAGTCTTCATTTTTCTTTCTTTTCTGCTTTCTTTTTCTTTCTTTCTTTCCACCTATTTTTTTCTTTCTTTCCTTTCTTTCTTCATTTCTTCCTTTCTTTCCTGCTTATTTTTTCCCTCTTCTTTCTTTCCTTGTGACTTCTTGGCTCTTTAAAAAGATGGGGAAGTTGTGATGTACGGTTGTGGCAGGCTGTTACACACAGATAATAGTAAGACCTTCCTTCCAGGATGCGATGTGTCACGCTATAAATTTCAATCTTGCACTCATTCAGCGCCTGATCACGTGACAGACAAGACAGGCGTTTTGGAGCTTTTAAAAGAATGAGATGAAATATGGAAGATTTTTTTCCCTGACTCAGAGGTCATTGGTCAAAGCTTGAAAATGGCTCTGCTATCTCTCTCTCTCTCTCCTCTCTCTCTCTCTCTCTCTCTCTCTCTCTCTCTCTCTCTCCTCCTCTCTCTCTCTCTCTCTTGGATGTTAAACAGTCTTCTGTTCAACAGTTGCACGTTACATTCTCTATGTTTTGCAACAGGTTTATGTTACAATAGTTCTTCGTTACAACAAGTGTATACATAAGGAACTCCTGTGATGAGATAATTTCACGCCTTTAACTTCAAACGAATGGCTGCTCACAACACCAAATCACCTAACAGAAAAACCTACACAAAATACACAGAACAAACAAGAAAATATTCCCAGAAAAGGATGTTCCAAGCTTTCGCATAGATCCTGTACCCGACACATGTACACAACAGCAAAAACGGGAGAAAGGAACAAACACAAATTAACATTTATGCAAGACCGGCACAGCCTTTTTGTACTCCAAGTTCTTATAGAACAGGGAGTGCTTTACAATGGGAACGAAGAAATACACTCTCTGTCTCTCTCTCTCTCTCTCTCTCTCTCTCTCTCTCTCTCTCTCTCTCTCTCTCTCTCTCTGTGTGTGTGTGTGTGTGTGTGTGTGTGTGTGTGTGTGTGTCTGTCTGTCTGTCTGTCTGTCTGTCCGTGGTCAAAATGTGTTCCACTCGCTCCAGACAAAACTTCTAGACCGATCTTTCTGAAAATTTGTAGGTATGTTCATTATGGGTCACGAATGATGCCCGATTTTTTTGTTTGTTTTTACCAGAATAGCCGTCACTAACGGCTATAACAGCCCAAAACGCTTTTTCTTCTTTATGGAATATCTCAGAAAGTACCTGGCCAGTGACGAAATGCATTATGACGCATGTTTGATTGTGACTTCTTTTTTGTTATGACGCATGTTTGATTGTGACTTTTTTTTTTTAACACGCGTATTCAAGATAAACTGGGAGTACGTTTATATGCTTTGCATCTTGTTTAATCTTGAAAATGGACAAACAAACGCACGGTCGGAAAGAAACAAGCACAAGTCACTTCGGTTTGAGCAGTGAAAGGACAGGTTTATTTTTTCTTTCTTTCTTGTTATGTGTGTGTGTGTGTGTGTGTGTGTGTGTGTGTGTGTGTGTGTGTGTGTGTGTGTGTGTTAAAAGAGTGTTTGTTGAAAAGGTTCTGTGTGTCAAAAATGAACGTTGTATGTTTCAACATCTCTGTGTAAGAACATGCATTGCCACAAATGTAATCGGTTACAGATCTGTGTTGCAACGCTCAATTTGATAACATAATCACAACTCTGTTGCAGCAGCTCTATGTTACAAAAGTGCCATGCTGCATCAGCTGTTACAGCAAATTCTGTGTAAAAATCTATTAAAATAAATAAATAAATAAATAAAAATTAGAAAAAAATACCGTGCTACAAGAATTCTGCATGACCACGGTTGTGTGTTGAAATAATAATGTATTACAACACCTCTATTCAAATCAGTTGTGCGTTACAAACATTCTATTTCACAAAACAGTTCTATCCTGCAAGAATGCTTCGTTTCCTATAGTGCGTTTTTCAAGACAATTTTGTGCTCCCAAAACACCGACTGGAAGACGAGATGTTAGGGAACGGTGCAGTTGTAAGAACTCAGGGCTAGTTGGGAGGGGGGAGGTGAGGGCGGGGTAGGGGGGATGGGAGGGGTAGGAAGAGTCTGGCGGTATCGGGGCAACGAATGGGTGCGAGGGGTGGAATCGGGGCTTGAGGAGAGGCAACAGGAGCAGGTGTGTGTTGATGGCGGGGGTGGGAGAGGGAGGGTAAGGATTGCAGGCGTCCTTGGGCACTGAGAAGGTAACTTACACCGATGGCAATTAATGTGTAACGTCAAACTGACTTCTTCTCTTCTTCTTCTTCTTCTTCTTCTTCTTCTTTTTCTTCTTCTTTCTTCTTTCTTCTTCTTCTTCTTCTTCTTCTTCTTCTTCTTCTTGTGTAATGCCAAGTTGACTCTTCTTCTTTTTCCTCCTCCTCCTCCTCCTCCTCCTCCTCTTCCTCCTCCTCCTTCTTCTTCTTCTTCTTCTTCTTCTTCTTCTTCTTCTTCTTCTTCTTCTTCTTGTGTAATGCCAAGCTGACTTCTTCGTCTTCTGTTCTTCTTGTTCTTCTTCTTCTTCTTCTGTGTAATGCCGAGTTGACTTCTTCTTCTTCTCTTCTTCTTCTTCTTCTTGTGTAATTCCAAGTTGACTCTCTTCTTCTTCTTCTTCTTTGTAATGCCGAGTTGACTTCTTCTTCTTTTTCTTCTTCTTCTTGTGTAATGCCGAGTTGACTTCTTCTTCTTCTTCTTCTCTTCTTCTTCTTCTTGTGTAATTCCAAGTTGACTTCTTCTTCTTCTTCTTCTTCTTCTTCTTCTTCTTCTTCTTCTTCTTCTTGTGTAATTCCAAGTTGACTTCTCTTCTTCTTCTTCTTCTTCTTCTTCTTCTTCTTCTTCTTCTTCTTCTTCTTCTTGTGTAATTCCAAGTTGGCTTTCTTCTTCTTCTTCTTCTTCTTCTTCTTCTTCTTCTTCTTCTTCTTCTTCTTCAAATAATATGATTTAGGTCGCCAAGCGCCGCATGCATGGGAGATAACCATACACCTGATGACTATTTCATCAAGAAGTAACTTCCCTTGATAATTTCTGAAATTGTTCGCAGCATTGCATAATTCCTCTTTTCGTGTCGGTTTAATCTAGATCCCCCCCCCCCCCCGACAATAAACATGATTTGGCGATATGAAATCTGAAAATCATTTCAGTTATAGCAAACACCATAGTTATGCAGATATATTACCTTCGTCTACCCCTGAATTAGGCCCCTAGTCCATTGGAAAATTCATTGTAGAAGCTCTAGATTGATTTCTCGATTCACACGACCTACTGCTTTTTTTCCCTCTCTGTAAGTGTCTGCATTTGCTTAACAATCAGTTAACATTCTCCTCTCTCTCTCTCTCTCCCCTCTCCTCTCTCCTCCTTCTTCTGCTTCTTTCTTGTTCATTTTGTTTTTACCTGAAGAAGCACATCGACGCTGTCAAGTACTTACTGCCAATCAGCCTGCTTCTGCTTTCGTCCTAGTGTGCACTGAACAACAGTCAGTCTTCACAGGCATAATCCACACACACACACACACACACACACACACACACACACACACACACACACATGCACAAGCGCACGCGCGCACTTATGCGCGCACGCACTCTAACGCATGGACACACAGACAGACACACACACATAACAAAACACAACACACACACACACACACACACACACACACACACACACACACACACACACACATATGCATGCAGGCATTCAGAGAGAGAGAGAGAGAGAGAGGGGAGAGAGAGATTAAGATAATTAAAATGTGTAAAGAAAAATATGTAAAGAGATAAATACAGATTAAGTAGAAAAAAGAAAATGAATGTCAAAGAAGCCTAACTTGTTAACGACAACAACAACGGCAAACAACAATCACAACAACAACAACAACAACACAATTACCACCACCACCACCACCACCACCATCATCATCACCAACAATAACAACAGTAGCAACAACAGCAACAATAATAATGATTACAGAAAAATGAAAGAAAGCGAGAAAGAAAGGACGATCGAAAGAAAGGAAAAAAAAGGTGGAGAAAGAAAGAATGAAAAGAAAAAGAAGAGAGAACGAACGAACGCGAACGAACGAAAGAAAGAAAGAAAGAAAGAAGAGAGAAAAAACAGCACGATGAAAGCTCAGAAGCCACTTCATAGAATGAAACAGCGACCGCCGAATCGTGATGGAGAACTACAGAAATCAGCCGATGTATAAAAACCCATACACCGTGCTAATTCATGAAAATAAAAGGACATGAAGAAACAAAGATCAAGTTTAGACAAACCCGGCCCCGTTAGCTCTTTCTCACTTCAGTCTCCAGTTCATCTTCAATGATAAGGAATAACGAAGGGGCGGCGAAAAAGGGTTAATGTTTGTAAATTATTTGCGTGTTGTTCTTGTACTTTTTTTCTCACCCATGAATCCAAACACTGTCTGATTGGTGGAGAGAGTAAGCAGTATTCTTTTTCTTCTTTATATTCTCAGACAGGAACCCCAGAGGCACTGACTTCTTCTTCTTCTACGTACGCAGGCTGATACTCCTGCGGACACTCCCTGTAGAGACAGGTAGGTATCAATCCCATCTGCTCAACAAAGGGAGTGGAGTTTTGTGCGTATGGCCGTTTTTTGTTATCCCGCCATTAAGCCAGCCATACTCCTTCTTCGGAGAAAGTGCATGCTATGTGTAACGTGTCATGCATACCAACGGCTAAACTGGCCTTCTCTTCCGAAAGTTGGTGATGGGATTTTACGTGTGTGCAAGATGTTATGCGTGCGTTCACACACGGAACCTCGGTTTATAGTCTCATTCGAAGGACTGTATGGGAAATGGAGTCAAAACCAATGTTAACTCCGAGGGAAAAATCCCCCTGTACCGAAACGGCCCGGCGGAGATTCGAACCCGCATCCCTTGGATTACGAATCCGGCGCTCTACCAACTGAGCTATTCCGGCCCCCAGAGGCACTGGCGAAGGTTGATGTAGCAGGGGCGACCACCCCCAACCAGGCGGGTCCCCGGTTAGCAGATAGAGGGATGCCCCCAGATATGAGGGTTAACTGCGATATAAATCAGGTTTGCCTGGTCGAATAAGCAGTCCTGGATCAAATGGCGATGTTTCTCCCACCAGGATGGGGCGGAAGAACAAGCTGCGCTGTTATCTCCACTGAAATACCCCATATATCCAATGACAGGAGGATCATGCGATCAAGAGCCGCGCTATAAGCTCTTAGCCCTGGGGAAGGACAACCCCAGTGAACAAACCATCTATGGACAAATAGCCGGGTAGACTGGACTCACCAGCCCAGTAAAGCAACCTGTCAGTCTGATATAAAACCAAGCCAAAGTCGTATGTGATGGTCCGAACTTGTCTGGGGTTTCAAGGCAGCACAA
>CM065716.1:9736385-9738885 GCA_033310375.1 Conus canariensis
GTCCTAACACAACTGACCTAATTAATGTCTCGTTCTGAATTAAAAAAAAACCCAGCTGCAATACATTTTGTATTGCAAACTCTCGGATTTACAGTTACTTTTAATATCCTCAAAAGCAGAGTGTCATGATGATCTCTGTCTCACATCGAATTTCAAGGTGATATTTTTCTTGGCTGAAACTGCACTTACAAGAAAACATAGCGAGTCTTCACATCCAGCTGTGACTTGACCTTGACTAAAATGATTTCGTTCCTTCACGAACTATATCAGAATTCTGTGATAAACCGCCAGCACGAAACAACAACAACAACAAGAACAAAAAACAACAACAAACAAACAAAAAAACATCTCCAGTGGTTGAGCAGTCCATGCAGGCAAGAATACTTGAGCAGACAGAGAGAGAGAGAGAGAGAGAGAGAGAAGAGAGAGAGAGAGAGAGAGAGAGAGAGAGAGAGACTCAAGACTCAAATAGTTTATTCATAAAGGCCTTAGCCCCTTAGAATAGGGATATACATTATGATTCATGTCGCAGATTGACACTGACTTGATCATGTTACATAAACACTTCGCCTCTGGAATGCTTTATATAGATAAATAGTCAACTGTTTAACAGTACTCTCATTTGATGATGACATTAACAAAACTAATTTAAAGAAACAAGGATTCTTGAAATATTTTTGTGGTAGGAATAGGTCTCCGAGGTCTTGTAATACTGGACAAGTTAATACAAAATGGATTTCATCTTCTTTCGAATTTCGACACAATGGACAAATCGGACTTCTATCACGTGACTGCCTGTAACGAAAATAATGAGAAGCAATATCAGACACACCAAATCTGAACTTAGTCATGATACTTTTTATATGTTTGTCTATTTTCATTGACATATAAACAGGTATACAGTGTAAATGACTAAAAGCTCTATAAAACTCAAATCTGGTACTGTTCTGCACATGTGAATTCCAGTTTTGCCAACTACAATCAATTAATCTTTCTCGGAATACCCGAATAAAAACATCCATATCACCAACACCTTGGTTCATCCATACAAAACCGAAACCATACGCATACAATTTCATCCGGACATTTGTCACCCAGTTTTTCTTTCCTCTATTACCCAAGTCTAACAACATTCTATACGCTTTGAGTGGCAATCTGTGATCCTCCATCTGAACAATTTGTAACCAATATCGAACACATTTCACAACAGAATTCAAATACATGGGATATCTAGACGTTTCACCATATACCAAATCATTCGGCGTTTGCAACGATACCCCAGAAACTTCTTTAGAGCAAAAAGATGGATTTTTTCACAGTGCACAGCAGCAGCATCAAGGCCCCATATTTCAGCCCCGTACTGTATCACAGGTTGAATTTGGCAATCAAATAGTTTCAAAAACAAAGTAAGGGAATCGTTATTTAGCAATGACAGTTTTTTCATAAGACACAATAATGCACTTTTTGCCCTACTAGCTAAATCCTTGCAAGCAAAGGCAAAACTCAAACGCGTGGAGACGTAGATACCAAGATATTTATATACATTAACAACAGGCATTAATGATCCATTGTATGTCCATCTTTCTCTCGCCGCAAGATATCCTCCCTTTCTAAATACAATTATATTGCTTTTTGCCATGTTGACTTTTAACTGTAATGAAGCAGCAACTCCTTGTAAAATATTTAACTGAGTCTGTAATCCGATCACTGTTTCTGATAACAAGACCACGTCATCAGCCAAGAGGAGAATGAAAATCTCTAGAACGTCATTTATAAAATTTGCACCGTGCCTTCCACGTTGTGTGATTTCCTGAGTCAGTTCATTAATAAATAAGGAAAACAAAACAGGGCTGAAAACATCACCCTGTTTCACACCAGATGTACATTTAATGTAGTCCGTTAACGCTGCACCAGATCGCACTCTTGCCTTTACACATTCATACATACTTAAAACACATTTATAAAGTTTCCCATGAATACCGTTTTTCAACAGTACAGGCCATAATAACGTCCTGTTAACTGAATCAAAAGCCTTCTCAAAATCAATAAAGGCAACATATAATTTACGATTTAAACAAAACTGTTTTTGGATAAATGCCATCAGTGTGAACATATGATCAACAGTCGAGTAGTTTTTCTTAAACCCGGCCTGGTATTCTCCTGTGATGTTATTTTCTTCTACCTACTCCTGTCATCAATAACAGCACTGTACAATTTACTGCAGACATTACACAAAGATATACCTCTATAGTTATTTGGATCATTTGCATCTCCTTTTTTATACAATGGAATAACAATGGATTCTGACCAAGACCTAGGATATATCCCTTGATCAAACAAGGAATTAAAGAATGTAACCAAAAAATCTAGAAATAAGTTTGATTCGCATGCAGTTTTTATTATTTCACCTATAATTTCATCTGGGCCAGCAGCTTTCCGATGTTTTAACTTTCTGAGAACTACTAAAACTTCTTCTTTAGAAATGGGACGGTTTAGATTG
>CM065716.1:9743885-9751385 GCA_033310375.1 Conus canariensis
GTGTGTGTGTGTGTGTGTGTGTGTGTGTGTGTGTGTGTGTGTGTGTGTGTGTGTGCGTGTGCGTGTATGTTGCAGCCAGATTTCTCTCCAAAAGTCCTTAAACAGATCCTATCTCACCCTTCTCTACACAGTGGCGATGGCTTCTTGTCGACAAAAATATTATTGAACACAACATTCTGTCAACTGCTTTCCGTGCTTTGAAAGATAATCTGGCATGTCACTTTGGCATTGTTGATCTGTTTCAACTATCTTATATCCTGCTCTCAACTGAAAAATACCAGGTATTCCTAAATTTCAATATGATTAAGATCAGATAACAATGATCAGATTACCTTTTGTTTTAGCAATTCCGTCAATGTGTTATGGAACGCATCGTCAATGAACATATTTTTGTATCAGATTTTAAAGCCCTTTTCTATGGATGACAAATATCCCGCCTCGCTTTTTCACTATTTGCCTTTATCCAAGCCCCGTTAGCCTGCACATGTAGTGACAATGTGCTTACATCGCAGTCATTGCGCCTTACTCCAGAGGGTACTGTTCACATGGTAGTGCTGCCTTCTCCGGTAGTCACGTATGCCAGCTTGTGAGAAAGATCTGCTTCCTGTCTGCCTGAACGTAGCAAAGTGTCTGCACACGAACCTAACGATAAATGTGTGTGTGTGTGTGTGTGTGTGTGTGTGTGTGTGTGTGTGTGTGTGTGTGTGTGTGTGTGCGTGCGTGCGTGCGTGGTGTGTGTGTGTGTGTGTGTGTGTGTGTGTGTGTGTGTGTGTGTGTGTGCTTCAAGCATGGCGCTATGATACTATCAGCCTAAACGACAAGTAGCAAGCAGGAGAGTTATTCTATGAGAGCTAGATCAGCTTAACTAGAAGTGGAACAACTCTTAAATGTGCGCAGTGACATGTGACATGCCGAGAGAGAGAGAGAGAGAGAGAGAGAGAGAGAGAGAGAGGAGAGAGAGAGAGTAAAAAAAAAAAGAAAGAAGAATCTCAATTTTCCCCAGTTGATTTTGTTTTATCTTCAGCCGCACCACTCTTCCACCATTCTTTCTTTCACTGATTCAGTGTTGTGGCGAGACACAGCACAGACACACAGCAACAGTGACCGCCCCCCCCCCCCCCCCCCCCCCCCCCCCCCCCCCCCCCCCCCCCCCCCCCCCCCCCAGTACAGCATGGTGATAAAAAGTTACCAAGAAACTGCTTTGGGAAGACAAATCACTGAAGCTGTCAAGATTAACAACACACCACCTGAGTTGAGACTCAACAAAAGAGAGGAGTGGGGCCATACACGACTGGTGAGAACATCACTCACCAACCTGTGAGAACATCACTCACCAACTGATGGAAGCAGTTTCCAACACCATACACAGCCAGACTTATGAGGGGTGGCTTACCCGACAAGTCTTGATCACAGGTCAGTGAAAGAAAGAATGGTGGAAGAGTGGCGCGGCTGAAGATAAAACAAAAACAACTTGGGAAAAATGAGATGCAGTAATATCTTCATGGCTAGAGTCTATGGACTATCAAAATGCAAAGAAGAAGAAAGAACGAAAGAAAGAAAAAGCAACAAAAAAGAGAAAAGTACCCTCACCCCCCCCCCCCCCCCTCCCCCCCCCCCCCCCCCCCACACACACATACACATACACAACAACAAAAAAGGCGAGAGGATATAGCTTGTCTGTTCTTGGTCTAACTCCTTGTTCTGTCGCCTCTTCCCTTTCTCTCACCCATCGCCCCTTTTAACTTGGGTTTACAAGCACGTGTTCAAGTGTCTGAGTAGTGTGAATAATTCATCCAGTCACCTGTTCATTCATCCGTTTATTTTTCTAGGGTAGTTTTAATTAACCAAACTGCCTTCGCTGTCAGGCAAGACGTTTCTTCCTTCATTGATTTAGCCTCCAATTTCGTGAGGCAGTGTGTGTGTGTGTGTGTGTGTGTGTGTGTGTGTGTGTGTGTGTGTGTGTGTGTGTGTGTGTGTGTGTGTGTGTCTGGGTGTGTAAATGCTCTGACACTGAAGATCAGCAACTGATAATTGTTCTGACATGACTATCTGCAACTGATATTGCTCGACACTGAACTACATGCTGAATGATAATTGGCTCTGACACTGAACTATCAGTGCAACTGATAATTGCTCTGACACTGAACTATCAGTGCAACTGATAATTGCTCTGACACTGAACTATCAATGCAACCGATAATTGCTCTGACACTGAACTATCAGTGCAACTGATAATTGCTCTGACACTGAACTATCAATGCAACTGATAATTGCTCTGACACTGAACTATTAATGCAACTCATAATTGCTCTGACACTGAACTATCAATGCATATTGCCAAGTTACCAAGAATGAGAAACTAACGTTTGTATAGTGCTTCCATTACCCATGCGCGCGCGCGCATGTACACACACACACACACACCACACCACACACACACACACACACACACACACACACACACACACACACACAACACACACACACACTACACATTTTGTTTCCTAAGAAAAACAATGTGAGCCTCCTTATATAAGCATTGCGTACGGATTCTCATGGCAAATCTATATTTGTTCTCTCTCTCTCTCTCTCTCTCTCTCTCTCTCTCTCTCTTCTTATTATATATATATATATATATATATATATATATATATATATATATATATTAGGATATTTTAAAGATGCTTCTAACGAATAAATACCGACATAATTAGCAAATATAGTCATCATCATCATCTCATTCCCCTGACCGCTGGGGTCGTTTTGGGGACGTGATGAGGCAAATATAGTACCTACTCATAAACTGCTTTGCATTGGGCTGAAATGTTGTTTATAGCTGATCTCTATGTATTGGAATGCTGGTTCTTCTGCAATCTGTAAATGATGTTGCCTTTTTTTGTTTTATTAGTTAACAACCTTTTAACGTTGTCTCTCGATGGAATAAGAAGGGAGAGGGAAATGTCACTGAACATGAAGGCTGATACTAGAGATGAGTTTCTTCTTCTTCTTCTTCTTCCTTCTTCTTCTTCTTCTTCCTCTAAAATACTGGTTTACTCAAAATTGAATAGATCACCAGCGCGCATGTTGAAAAAGAAAATGCGACTCAGCCTGTTGGCCCCTGGAGCAACATTTGGCAGCAAGGGGTCGCACATGAAATTAAAAGGTTAAAAGCAATGGCTAGGTTAAGGCCTAGGTAACCATAAAATATATGGGGAAGTTAAAATAGAAAAGTCAATCAATATGCAGATCTCAGGATTGTCTTATCAATTTGATTTTTAAAAGAGACGGCATTTGTGGCAATCTTGATGGTACCCGGCAGTGAGTTCCACAGCCTTACAGAACTGGGATATAATGAATGTAAGTGGCTGTCAATATTTGATGCAGGTATGGCATAAGATTGACCGCCACTCCTGGTGCTTTTTAAAAAAATAAATAAATACTAGTTGTTCCATTGGGATATCAATTAGTTTAGCTCTGCCTTTGAAGAAGGTATTACGTTTACTAAAGGCTCTTCTCTCTTCTAAGGGTCTCCATTCTAATTTCCTCATGTTCTTCCTAGTATTCCCTTTCTCTCTGATATGCTTCCCTGTTACGAACCGTGCTGCTCTCTTCTGAATCTTTTCGATGTTATCAATGTCCATTAGATTGTAAGGATCCCAGACTGAGCAACCATATTGCAGTACTGGTCTAACCAGTGTTTTATAGCAGTCGTCCGTAAGCTTTTGGGGGCAGTCGTTGATGTTCCTGTATAAGAAAGCTAAGATGTTGTTTGCTTTCTTACATACTAAATTGTAATGACCTTTCCATTTGAGACGACTATCTATAATCACGCCTAAATATTTTGCAGCATTGGTTTCATTAAGAATAGTATTATGAATAGAATATTCTGATCTAGTTAGTGAGCGTTTATTACATATACGCAACACTTGGCACTTCTGGGGATGAAATTCCATTTTTCAAGTTTTTTCCCACTCTTGTAAAGCGTTTAGATCTTCTTGTAGAATGCGTGTATCATTCTTGCTTCGTCTCTTTGGCATCCATACATACATACATACATACATACTATTACTATATATATATATATATATATATACAATAAATTCCAAGGATAAGTACCGAGCACCATTCCAGCAACTTACAGAGCAGCTTGGTGTTGCAATGACTGCAAGAAATATTCAATTATAAACAAAGCTTGCTCTTATGTCTTAGATTGAAGAAATAGGGGGAGATAAGCATTCATATCTGCAGTGGTAGATGATTCTGCCTAACTAACAGTATGTGCTTGAGTGGGTGAATGGGGAAAAAATCAAATAAATGCTTCTCAAAATGAGCCTTCAGCAAGCTTATAGCCTCCAAGGGGGAGACAATGTCCAATGGGGATGAAACTCACTAACATATAACTCCTGGTCAGATACGGATATTTCGAAACCTGATTGTTTCTCCTCGGTGACCGCGGAAAGTGGTAATTTGACTCCTCTGCCTTTTCGGTTTTAAGAAGAATGCTATCCCAGAAAAAGGCTGGTGTGCAATACCGTAGTATGTTTGTTGAGTTTTCAAAAAACCAACCAAAGGTGCCACCTAAGAAGCAAAAGAAAATCTAAGACATAAGAGCAAGCTTTTGTTTATAATTGAATATATATATATCATATCTATATATATTATATATATATATCTATATTATATATATATATGAAAATGATTAATTCGTTGCTATAGCACATAAGTACATTAAGGAGTTAAAAGGAAATGAAACACAATACGGCCAAAAAAAACACAAAAAAAACCTGTATTGCGACGGAAAATGCCTGCAGGCGCAAGTAGTTCAAACGAAAGATCAAATAACACATGCAACCATCGCTTCTCTCAAGCTCAACAGACTTGTGTGAGAAAGAAGAAATGGAAAGAAGTAAATGTTGTTACAGCAGTTTTCCAACTAACACCGCAATTAAAATCGATGCTGCCGACTATTTATAGCTTATCAGCCTTGCTCTTGCTTTCGTCAAAGGCTGGATGGAAATACCGCTGCTCCTGTATAAATCGCGCGCGCGCGCCGACCACACACACACACACACACACACACACACACACACACACACACACACACACACACCCCACACACACACACACACGAGCTGTCTTCACCAACATGCCCAGGAAGTCCTGCACGGGTTTTTTTTTTTGAATTTGTCTAATGTCATGTTTTTTTTTCCTTACTGTAAATGAATTCTTTGGACAAGGCTGCTAATGCTGGAACCATTTTTTGGGGGGTTAATTAGCATTGCCGCCCTTTCTGTCAGGAACACATTTCCTATCTCTTTGATTCCATCTTCGATGTCGTGACTCGTGAATGTAGATAGTATAAGTGATTGAGAGGGAGAGAGAGAGAGAGAGAGAGAGAGAGAGAGAGAGAGAGAGAGAGAGAGAGACGACAGACAGACAGACAGACAGACAGACAGACAGAGAGGGGGAGAGAGAATGGTGTGTGTGTGTGTGTGTGTGTGTGTGTGTGTGTGTGTGTTGTGCGCGTGTGTGTGTGTGTGTGTGTGTGTGTGCGCGCGCGCGGATGTGTATGCGTGTATGTGTGTTCGTGCTAGCAGTTGAGTGCGCGTGCATGCGTACGTGCGCACGCACGCACATGGATCTTCGTTTGTGTGTGTGTGTTTTTTTTTTTTGAGTTCTCATACAGTTTTCTTAGAATTATTTGATTTATTCGTGTGTGTGTGTGTGTGTGGTGTGTGTGTGTGTGTGTGTGTGTGTGTGTGTTTGACATTATATATATATATATATATATATATATATATATATTGTGTGTGTGTGTGTGTGTGTGTGTGTGTGTGTGTGTGTGTGTGTGTGTGTGTGTGTGTGAAGCTGTATGGAAATGCTGTCGCCAGATTGTGGCAAAACGTCTTAAAACAGGTCACATCTCTCCTCAACATCTCCGGACAGTGCCAGTGGCTTCCTGCATGGCAAAGCATTAAAGAAGACATTGTGTCAACTGCACTACGTGCTGTAAGAGGAAATACAATCCTGCACGTCACTTTTGTTTAACTGTCCTGTACCCAGCCCTAAAGTTGAAAAAAGATATCAGGTGTTCTTGAATTTCAATGCTTTTAAGACCAAACAGCAATATTCAGAGGATCTTTTCCTACACCGTCAGTGTCTGGTAGAAGACTTTGTCAATGAACATACATTGTGCATCAGATTTTGTAAGTACTTTTTCCATAGATCACAAAGGAAAGGATACGTATCCTGGCTGGTGTCCCTTTCGTTGTCTTTATCCAAGTCCCTTGTATAACTCACGTGCTAGATCGCACAGAGCTTGTTGGGTCAGTTTCGCCGCGCTGCGCGTAGCAATTGTCTGCAGCGAACCTGAAAGTGGCCACATGCCACAATTAGGATTTTATTAAATCGTGATTAATCAGTACTGAGTCGCATGATTGGAAATTGAATTAAACGAAGAATTAATCCAAAGAACAACCACACCAATCATTTCACTTGTTTGGGGGGATTTCCACCCATGACATCATTCACATCTTCAAATATATGACCTTCCCTTTGGGTGACTAGCTATATCGGTTTACTCACTCACCGAGACCCTATCTTAGCGCCAGCTGGTGTGTCCCCAAGCAGTCCCATTCCTTTGATTTTGATCTATCTGCTTGGAACCACTGGCTTGTACCTTGATGGCCATACGAAAGAAAAAAAAGGTATCAACTTTCAGAAACTACAAGAATTCTCAAAACAATCTAATTGTGCCTGTCTATAAATACTCGACTTCGTAAGCAAACCTTGGCGTATTCATTTTTGGTGTGCAGCCTGTGTGTGCTTAACACTTGACACTATGACACTATCAGCCATGTGGAGTGGTATCCAGACATATACAATGTATAGGAAGCACTCAGAGAGTCAGTCAGTCATATCAACAGGAAGTGGTGGATTCTTTAATATGTGCTGGGAAACGTATCCAGCAAAAAAAGCGAGGATAATTAGCCTGTCTTCTGTTGATTAGCATCTTATCATAGCTTCAATTAAATAGTCTAGGGTTCGGCCGTTCATCCAGTTTCTATAGGCATAGTTTAAAACATCAAAGTTAGTTTCAAAGTCAGGGCAGAAAATCAAGCAAGTTTTAAAAAGAGAGGATGGTAGTTCCACCACACGATACAGACAAACAGATTACTTGTCCCTGTAATCTGTTTGTCCGTATTGTCTGGCGGAACTAACACCCTTAAACATCAATGTGTGAGTCTGCGTATGTGTTAGTGTCAAAGTATTGCAAGGACCAGTTCTTTAATATGATATATGTGTGTACACAAGATTGAGCATGATTGTACTGTGGATGTGTCATTCATCATTTATTACTTCTTCTCTTCGTCGATCGTATTTTTTCCTTTCCCTCAACCATCCTCTCAGTCCCCTAACTAACTAACCTCACATTCTGCTGCTTCTTCCCTTCCCCCCCCCCCCTTTCCTTGTTTTGCAAGCATGTTCTACAGTCTCTGC
>CM065716.1:9761385-9763885 GCA_033310375.1 Conus canariensis
AGATACCGATATTTCGAAACTTGATTGTTTCTCCTCAGTGACCGCGGAAAGTGGTAATTTGACTCCTCTGCCTTTTCGGTTTTAAGAAGAATGCTATCCCAGAAAAGGCTGGTGTGCAATACCGTAGAATGTTTGTTGAGTTTTCAAGAAACCAACCAAAGGTACCACCTAAGAAGCAAAAGAAAATCATGAAAGAGCAAAACAAGCTACATTTTCTTGCGAAAAGTAGAAAATATAAAAAGATAACCTCTCAAGACACAAGTGCTGAGGGCCAGTTCTTGGAATGAATCCGCAAGGGACTAAATTACAATAAACTAATAAATTCCAAGGATAAGTACCGAGCACCATTCCAGCAACTTACAGAGCAGCTAGTGTTGCAATGACTGCAAGAAATATTCAATTATAACAAAGCTTGCTCTTATGTCTTAGATTGAAGAAATAGGGGGAGATAAGCATTCATATCTGCAGTGGTAGATGATTCTGCCAACTAACAGTATGTGCTTGAGTGGGTGAATGGGGAAAATAAAATAAAATAAATGCTTCTCAAAATGAGCCTTTAGCAAGCTTATAGTCTCAAGTGGGAGACGATCTCCAATAGGAAGAAAACCCACTAACATATAACTCCTGGTCAGATACCGATATTCGAAACTTGATTGTTTCTCCTCAGTGACCGCGGAAAGTGGTAATTTGACTCCTCTGCCTTTTCGGTTTTAAGAAGAATGCTATCCCAGAAAAGGCTGGTGTGCAATACCGTAGAATGTTTGTTGAGTTTTCAAGAAACCAACCAAAGGTGCCATATATAACACAATTGAAAGAAACGACTCCAAACAAGTTGTTTGTTTTTTCCCCAATATTTCGGCCGCTGGCCTTCCTCAAGGGCTTTATTGCACGTGTATGAGCACGTCATAACAAAACAAATTTGAAGTGACGCAGTAAGTGCACGTAAACACTTGTGCAGCGTCATAATACACAACTTATGAATGAACGGTCGCAGTTTGTATTGGAAAAGAAAACACGTTATCACTGTAGTTAAAAAAAAATGAAATCAAATCAAATAAGTGGGCTTTTGATATTTTTGTTTTAGTCTTGCTACCGTCAGGATTAAAAGCGGAAAGACAGCGAGAAAAGTGGGGGGGGGGGGTGGGGAGGGGGGTGTTTGAGAGGCGGGAGAGGGGAGGGGGAAGGGAAGGAAAGAAGGGGGATGGGGTAAACACTCATCGTTGTCCGGCAAGTTTGTCAGTCTGTTGTGTCAGGCATTTCAACACCTACTGATAGCGAGTGTTCAGTCCCTGAGGAGCGTAGGTTTTCAGTTTGGCCATCCAGGACTCCCTGCTCAGTCGGTGTGTGTAGCTGTCTGTGTGTTGTGTTTCTATTCGGATGCATTGAAGATCTGCCAGTGAATGGTTGGTTTTGTTGAAGTGTTGTGTGACCAGGGTGCCAGTGTTTCTGCTGATGTCTGAACGGTGTTGGTAGAAACGTTGTTTGAGGGTGTTTCTCGTTTCACCTACGTATTGTGTTGTGGTAGGGCACTGTCTACAGAAGTGCAGCTAGATAAGATTTGATGTTTCACATGTTAGTTTTTGTCTGATGGTGAATGTCTCTGCCGTGGCCGCACTGGTGAAAATCTTGGACTGCACTAGGTGACTGGCACAACACACACACACACACACACACACAACCACACACACACACACACACACACACACACACACACACACACACACACACACACACACACAAACGCACACACACACACACACACACACACACACACACACACACACACACACACACACACACACACACGCACACTCTCTCTCTCTCTCTCTCTCTCTCTCTCTCTCTAATTCATATTTCAAAACGTCTGTCAAAGACACCGATTTATTCACTTTGCATATTGTTCATCATAACACAACTACCACCATTATCATCGCAACGACCACCATCATGATCAACTTTTCCGTTGTTATCATCTTCACCACAACAGACAACATTAACACGCACACGAATTTTTCTGATAAAAATACACGTGCAACTCTGCGTGTGGCTGTAGATTATTGACAATTGATCTCATCCCCTCCCTCCCCCAGCCCCCAGTCTAAAATGTGGCTCGCTCTGTTTAAAGTAGCTTTTAATGTTTTTGTTGTTATCACTGTTGTTCCTTTTTGATTGTTGAGAGGCATCTCATCCAGTTTTTATTTTTCACTGAAGGTCTGTGTTCTACGTCACTAATATTGTCTCAACAATTTTGAGATTAAATGCGGATGGTAGCGTATTGAGGTTTCAACCTGATCTTGTATGTCTTTTATATATGTCTGTCACTGCTTGATTCTTTGTCACTGCATCCAAAAAAAGGAAAATCCAGCGACAGCTGGCTTCTTTACTATCGTGCCACATTGTTAGATTAATTCGTAAATTATGGCTGAATACTTGGAACACTAAATATTCTCATGGTATTACTTGTGTCTGCAGAGAAAACATTTCTGTACATCATCTTTTG
>CM065716.1:9768885-9773885 GCA_033310375.1 Conus canariensis
AGAGAGAGAGAGAGAGAGAGAGTGAGGGTGAAGAGGGACTGAGACAGAGATACAAAGAGAAAGAAACGGAGATAAAGAGACAGAGAGACAGAGAGAGACAAAGACAGAGGCAGAGACAGA
This sequence comes from Conus canariensis, assembly GCA_033310375.1. NCBI lineage: Eukaryota > Metazoa > Mollusca > Gastropoda > Neogastropoda > Conidae > Conus > Conus canariensis. The sequence goes on from CM065716.1 coordinate 9,769,006, forward strand.
GAAAACAAACAGTGGTGCAGATCGACAGACATGGAAAGCGATGAGCTTAGAAAGACAGGCGCATGCAGGCAGAAATTGGGAAAGAGAGATACAGACGCAGCAGAAAGACAGAGACAGAGGGGCAGAATCGGCGAAACTTGATAACGAAAAGTAGACAGGAAGAAACATAAACATATGAAAACATTTATTTTTAGCTTCATCAAGGAGGTTATGGTTTCAACCTTGTCCTTTGAATTTTTCCTTCCTTTGCCTTTCATCAAATTAACTAAAACAAAAGCAATGACGAGAAGAGGACAGATGACATGTAGCACCAGAACGAACCACGTGAATACTCGAGCGATTGAGAATTGCAAAAGCGATGGACAAGTGAACGTTTTGTTTGCACACACAGTAAACATCAATATCTTACACTTTTGGATCAGGTGAGACTAATGGTTACCTGTAACCACCAAATCTAGAATGTTAAATGGAATGAACAAATACGAACACAGGTCAAGACTTGCAGTTAGCATAATAAATCAGTGAACGGCACTGCTGTTAGACATGAGATTATTGCCTCGCTAGAAAACTCAGAAATCTGGACAGGCTGAAACCCATGAGACGCAATTTTGACAACTGAAAGATGCAGGCAGAGAATCTTACTGGTGATTAATCTGGTGCACCAGTTTAGCTGTGGGTGGTGAAATGCAATGGCTTAAATATGAAACATTTTGCTATGGGCATTTTATCGCGTGACAGTCCTGAACAGATTTCAAATATCGGTTGCTCTAAATTGTTTGGACCTCTTTAGAATGAGTATTCCAAAGGAAACAGTGTTGACTGACACAACCAGTAACATCAGTTTGTCTCGGAGACGCAATTATTTCTGAACATCTACTATTCTTCACAGGGTAGAAGCTTTATATGTTGTGCACCAGTCCATGGTGCTACAAACTGCTTGAATCTGTGACATTTTCTCATTGGCATTTATTCACGTAAAGCATCTTTAATGAAACAGCTTTAAAGCAGTATATCCTCTAAAGTGTTTGTGCCTTTTTGCATGCATGTTTTTGAGTTAGATAGATCTTCACAGACATGTTAAGTGAGGAGCGTTAAGAATCAAGAGTTCTTCCAACGAGTGTATGCTGTACCTTTTCATCCTATTTACAAGGAAGTTTACAGAATTTGAGGGACCATGTCACCCAACATGCATTAAAAAGACAGAGCAGAGAAAGAAAGCCATTTACATAGTATCTGCTCTAGCCGAGTTTCTTTACATTTTAAACCTACTCCACTTTCGATAAGAACAAGAAACATGCTGATCTTAAAGGGCAAGAGATAAAAAAAAGAAACGTTTTGGAAAAAGGTTTAACTGTTTTGTTTATTCTCATGCAGAAAAACTAAAACTGTCTTCTGATTGGCATGGCCATAGCCCTCATCATGTTGACTGTGTTCCATTCCCCACCCCCACCCCCTCACTTTTTATTTCACTTGGAGATACATCTAGTTTTATCAGATGTGAAAATGATAATTGAGCTATGACAAGTAACACTTTGACTAACGTGACACTTGGGTGTCTGACCACATTTTGTGATGAAAGAGAGAGAGAGAGAGAGAGAGAGAGAGAGAGAGAGAGAGAGAGGAGGAAGAGAGAGAGAGAGAGAGAGAGAGAGAGAGAGAGAGAGAGATGAGCAGGTAGGAGGGGAAGGAGGGGAAGTGAAGTGTTTAAACTGGAAAGTTGACAAGAACAGAAAGACGTAGAAGGGGAGAGAAAGAATGGAGGCTGCCTACTTCTCTTCCCCTCCCCCTCCCACCTTAGTGGTCTTCCTGAAACACTACCAAGAGACCCAGTTGCTGTGATCCATTTAGCTGCAGACACTTCTGACGCTCATCATTCTGTGATCCACCAACCACCTTTCTTCTTTTGACAGTCGGTAGACACATCTCACTTTAGGTATTACGGACGCAGACCGCGCAGGCCCCACAAAGGAATCAGACCAGTCAGGCCCGTATGATAAAGAGGGTGTTTCAGGGCTGTTTCTCTCGTTGGCCAGTTCATTGGATTACCAGGGGCGCTGGTAACAAGGAGGGCACTGGAGGTGATGAGTGATGAGAGTGTGAAGCGAAAGAGGGGACATGGAGAGATTTGTTATATAGATCACAGCGTTGCAGCCTGGAGTGTGTGTGTGTGTGTGTGTGTGTGTGTGTGTGTGTGTGTGTGTGTGTGTGTGTGTGTGTGTGCGCGCGTGCGCGCGTGTGTATGTAGTGTGTGTGTGTGTGTTTTGATTTGTTTCCTGTCAGGTTCCTTAAATATTACACTTCTTTATAGTGTGTTATTTTCAGCCTTCTTGTGTTTCTCTCAAGTTCTGAATGTTAAAGATGTATTCCTGCACACTTACACCATGTTGATCCATACACACCACAGTAGCCACATCCCAATCTCCATTGACACATCATTCTTCTCTCCCACCCAAACACAAAGAAAGAAAACAAAGAAAGACTGAAGAAAGAAAGAAAGAAAGAAGGAAAGCAGACAGAAAAAAGAAAGAAAGAAAGGGAAAAGGTGCAATGTATGAGTCTGTAAATGAATTGAAAAGAAAAATCCAAAACAGCGAGATAATAGGAGAGCTACATGTCATAACTTCTGGGCTCTTCTGTGAAGAGGGAGTCGTGTTCGACTGCAGTAAGTATGCTTTCTCACTGAACTGTGACTTAGTATGTGGAAAAAGACACTATGAGATATGTCTTTTTCAAACAAGTCTACAGCCATAATAAGTTCTTCATTAACTGCGCTTTTCATCTCCATCTACATACCAATTTATTTTATTGATTGATTGATGTATGCACACACACACACACACACACACACACACACACACACACCCCACACACACACCACGCACGCACGCACGCACGCACGCACGCACACACACACACACACACACACACACTCACACACACACACACACACACACACACACACACACACACACACACACACACAATCTAAGACATAAGAGCAAGCTTTGTTTATAATTGAATATATATATAAAATATATATATATATATATATATATATATAATATGTATCCTGACGACAGCGCAAGCTAGAAGCAAATTTGTAGATCGCCTTTTAAACCTTATTTTTAACAAAAAAAAAAAAAAAAAAAAAAAAAATATATATATATATATATATATATGTATGTATGTATGTATGTATGTATGTATGTATTTATATATGTATGTATGTATGTACGTACGTACGTATGATTGCATGTATGGATAGATGGATGGATGCATACATGCATGCATGTATATATGTATGTTTTTATATATGTTGTGCGTGTTTAGTTACTTGTGTGTTTGTTTTATAAAATCTAGTGTAACATGTATGGAGATAGAAAAGGGGGGTGGAGCAGGAAGAACAGAGGGAAGGGAGATGGAGGGGATGTTTAGGTGCTTAAGGGTGGCGAAGGGGAGAGACGCTTTGATCCTTGACATCTCCATATTCTCTTTCCTCAGTAACGTGCAACGAAGCAGAAGTGTATCATCCTGTCCTGCTATGTGCACTGTCTGTCCAGAGTTTCCTTTATTTACTCTTTTTTTTCATATAACGTATTATATCAACTATGTATCTGTAAGTAAAGCCAATCATTATTAAAATCAATTGCAGGCGCAACACTATTCATTTAATTTCTTCTTTCACGTGCACACAAAAAAAATGGATCTGCAAACAATTCGGTTGGGAAAAAAATGCACAGAGGGTTTTGTTTCCGCCGATAGTCTGTCACGTGTACCAGCATGCAACTGGGTGTTAAACAATGCAACCAAGATTCTGATTTTGTTTTAAGCATTACTGCTGTCACTTGCTGATAATCTTTGTTAAAGTTACTTAGTTCAATGACAAAAGTTTAGAAAAAAAAAAGTGTTGTCCAAGGTTTCATGCATTTAGTTTCCTCAAACGTGGAAAATATAACACAAAATCACTAAGAACGCATTATAGAAGAATTTCTAAAAGTTCCGATTTCTTCCGATGATGAATAGGTATCTCACATTGTCTTGGAGAGAGAGAGAGAGAGAGAGAGAGAGAGAGAGAGAGAGAGAGAGAGAGAGAGAGAGAAGAGATTCCTTTGTCTATTTGCCTGTAGCTGGTCTGGGGCTCTCTGTGCATGTAAACACTATGATCATACGAACCAAATGCGCGACGAATAGGCTACATTACAGAAACAAAGACAGGTAAGGCATCATGTGGCTCACACAGTCCTCAAACTTACCGTCATCTCCGTCACCCCCACCCCCACCCCCTCATTTCCTTTTATACCCCCACCGCTCTCTCCCTCTCTCTCTCTCTCTCTCTCTGTCTCTGTCTCCTCTCTCTCTCTCTCTCTCTCTCTCTGTCTCTCTCTCTCTCTCTCTGTCTCTCTCTTTCTTATCGTGCTTGCCCTCGTTCGGAAGGGTGTATGTGTGCGCGATTGGATGCAAAAAAAAAAAAGAAGGAAAAAACAAAACAAAACAAAACCAAAAAAAAAAAAAAAAAAAAAAAATATATATATATATATATATATATATATATATATATATAAAATATATATATATGCTTGCGTGCTTCCTTGTGTGTGTGTGTGTGTGTGTGTGTGTGTGTGTGTGTGTGCGTGCGTGCGTGCGTGCGTGCGTGCGTGCGTGCGTGTGCGTGTGTGGTGTGTGTGTGTGTGTGTTGTGTGTGTGTGTGTGTGTGTGTGTGTTGGAACTATGCCCGTGAGGCAAGCACGTGAAACTGCCGTTGGAATTACCGTATTTCAGAATTTTGTTCCAACAGAGATAGCTATCTTCCTAGGTAATAAGCACTTTGGGATGTTAGGTCTGCTTTTTGGAAGGTTTGGAAACTCTCTCTCTCTCTCTCT
>CM065716.1:9782128-9784628 GCA_033310375.1 Conus canariensis
GCGGGACACTGCAAGTCTCACATAAATCTTCCATCCCTTGATGTCTTGTTGGCCTGCCCTCAACTTAAACCACAAAACACAGGGCAAAAGCAGAAAGGACAGGCACATGCACTGATACAGACGAAAAGAACACATTCAGAGATCCCAAAACGCATATACTAATACAGAGACTGAAAGACAGGCACATACATAAGACACAGACAGACACAGAAAGACCCCACATGAGAAAAGATGCAAGATTGAGAAAGAGACTGAGCTAAAGACATAATAACATTTACGCGTACTGAAATATACATGAAAAAAATGCGTGTAATCGCAATGGAACGCACGGAGAAGAGAGAGAGAGAGAGAGAGAGGAGAGAGAGAGAGAGAGAGAGAGAGAGAGAGAGAGGATAATGATGAGAGAGAGAGAGGATAATGATGAGAGAGGGTGCACACACACAAACACACAAGCACACACAAACACCCCACACCAAAACACAACACACACACAAAACCCAACACATAGGGGAAATGACAAATATTGACACAAACAGGGGACACAGACAGAGAGAGAGAGAGAGAGAGAGAGAGAGAGAGGAGGAGAGAAGAGAGAGATAGAAGAGAGAGAGAGATGCAGATAGAAAGAATGACACATTGTGATGTGGCCCCACATTCAAGTGATATGTTAAGGAGACACACACTAAACGTACGCAGGCAGAAATATGGACATTCACAGACCACAGAATGAAAGAAAGACACACATTGTACGTGCACAAGTGTGCACACACAAAGTGTGAGAGAGAGGAGAGAGGCAGAGGGGAGAGAGAGAGGGGTGAGGGTTGAAGAGGGACTGAGACAGAGATACAAAGAGAAAGAAACGGAGATAAAGAGACAGAGAGACAGAGAGAGACAAAGACAGAGGCAGAGACAGAGAAAAACAAACAGTGGTGCAGATCGACAGACATGGGAAGCGATGAGCTTAGAAAGACAGGCGCATGCAGGCAGAAATTGGGAAAGAGAGATACAGACGCAGCAGAAAGACAGAGACAGAGGGGCAGAATCGGCGAAACTTGATAACGAAAAGTAGACAGGAAGAAACATAAACATATGAAAACATTTATTTTTAGCTTCATCAAGGAGGTTATGGTTTCAACCTTGTCCTTTGAATTTTTTCCTTCCTTTGCCTTTCATCAAATTAACTAAAACAAAAGCAATGACGAGAAGAGGACAGATGACATGTAGCACCAGAACGAACCACGTGAATACTCGAGCGATTGAGAATTGCAAAGCGATGGACAAGTGAACGTTTTGTTTGCACACACAGTAAACATCAATATCTTACACTTTTGGATCAGGTGAGACTAATGGTTACCTGTAACCACCAAATCTAGAATGTTAAATGGAATGAACAAATACGAACACAGGTCAAGACTTGCAGTTAGCATAATAAATCAGTGAACGGCACTGCTGTTAGACATGAGATTATGCCTTGCTAGAAAACTCAGAAATCTGGACAGGCTGGCTGCAAACTCAGAACATGATAAAAACTTTGATGGATATATGCGTTACCATGAAACCCATGAGACGCAATTTTGACAACTGAAAGATGCAGGCAGAGAATCTTACTGGTGATTAATCTGGTGCACCAGTTTAGCTGTGGGTGGTGAAATGCAATGGCTTAAATATGAAAACATTTTGCTATGGGCATTTTATCGCGTGACAGTCCTGAACAGATTTCAAATATCGGTTGCTCTAAATTGTTTGGACCTCTTTAGAATGAGTATTCCAAAGGAAACAGTGTTGACTGACACAACCAGTAACATCAGCTTGTCTCAGAGACGCAATTATTTCTGAACATCTACTATTCTTCACAGGGTAGAAGCTTTATATGTTGTGCACCAGTCCATGGTGCTACAAACTGCTTGAATCTGTGACATTTTCTCATTGGCATTTATTCACGTAAAGCATCTTTAATGAAACAGCTTTAAAGCAGTATATCCTCTAAAGTGTTTGTGCCTTTTTGCATGCATGTTTTTGAGTTAGATAGATCTTCACAGACATGTTAAGTGAGGAGCGTTAAGAATCAAGAGTTCTTCCAACGAGTGTATGCTGTTACCTTTTCATCCTATTTACAAGGAAGTTTACAGAATTTGAGGGACCATGTCACCCAACATGCATTAAAAAGACAGAGCAGAGAAAGAAAGCCATTTACATAGTATCTGCTCTAGCCGAGTTTCTTTACATTTTAAACCTACTCCACTTTCGATAAGAACAAGAAACATGCTGATCTTAAAGGGCAAGAGATAAAAAAAGAAACGTTTTGGAAATAAGTTTAACTGTTTTGTTTATTCTCATGCAGAAAAACTAAAACTGTCTTCTGATTGGCATGGCCATAGCCCTCATCATGTTGACTGTGTTCCATTCCCACCCCCACCCCCTCACTTTTTATTTCACTTGGAGATACATCTAGTTTTATCAGATGTGAAAATGATAATTGAGCTATGACAAGTAACACTTT
>CM065716.1:9799628-9819628 GCA_033310375.1 Conus canariensis
ATGACCCCCATTCTAAACATCATAATATTTGTTTTTTTTTCCAGATTAACAGTGAATTGTAATCGATCTGCTTCTCCTTTTAATGCTGTCAACTGGTTTTGTAAACCAATTATCGTATCAGGAAACAAAACAACATCATCTGCAAACAACATCAGGAAAATTTCAATAGCATCTGGTATCATTTGAATACCGTGGAGACAGAGAGAGAGAGAGAGAGAGAGAGAGAGAGAGGGGGGGGGGGGGAGGGGGGATTCCCACTGTCCTCTCTACGACCTCCCGCTGTTAATCCTCTCGTCTTTTTCTCGATCGTTCAATTTTGTCGCAAGCATTCGTTTCAATTGTTTAATATGTTTGATTGATAGCCTGTCCCATGGCTTTGTTTGTTTGTTTGTTTGTTTGTTTGTTTTTATTCGTTTGTTTGTATGTTTTTGTTGTTGTTCCAAACAATCCTTTTTTTTTTACCCATTCCATCTGAGCCTGTTATGTATTATTCATACCGTGTATGATTGAGTTTCAAAATTCGCCCACCGTCATTCTCTGGAGGCTATTGATTCTATGGGCAGAGAGTGGTCTTTTTTCGGCCATAATTTATAGGGAGGTGAGGGGTGGGGGTGGGATCTTGTCTGAGAGTGGAAAGACAGATATTGTTGTAACACTGACTGAGAGAGAGAGAGAGAGAGAGAGAGAGAGAGAGAGAGAGAGAGAGACAGACAGACAGACAGACAGACAGACAGACAGACAGACAGAGACAGAGAGACAGAGAGACAGAGAGAGAGAGAAACAGCCAGCCAGCCAGAGAGAGAGAGACACACACACACAGAGACACACAGACACAGACACAGACGCGCGCGCGCGCACGCACACACACACACACACACACACACACACACACACACACACACACACACACACACACACACACAGAGAGAGAGAGAGAGAGAGAGAGAGAGAGAGAGTCAACGAGTCAACGAGTCAACGAGTCAACGAGTCAACGAGTCAACGAGTTTATTGCTTTTAAGCAAGGAAGCCATAAAGCGTTCCAATATTTCAAATAATGTACACGATTCAATGGTGACATTGACCTAGGCAGCACAAATTATTAAGTGAAACGTTATATATAGGCCCTATAATATATACATATATAAACAAACTTAGATAGAAAGGTAGATAGACTGACAGATAGCTAGAGAGAGAGAGAGAGAGAGAGAGAAGAGAGAGAGAGAGAGAGAGAGAGAGAGAGAGACAAACAGACAGACAGACAGACAGACAGACAGAGAGACCGATAGGAGGAAACATACACTTGAAATGTCAAAACCCGCAAAACTTTTCGAAGACCATTCTGCCCATGTCTGCCCCTAAGGCTCAGTTTGATACCGGTATTCCCAAAATAGTCACGAATAAACAAGGAAATTCATCATCATCATTCCCCCCCCCACACACACACACACACATACACACAAAGCCAATGAGTTGCAGCCCCTCCCCTCCCCTTCAACAGTTCTTGTTCTTCCTCCTGTTCTTCTTCTTGTTAATATTACCAATATCACTATCAATATCATCATAAAAGAAAACAGCATTCATCCCCCTGAAGACGGAGTATGGCCGCCCATATTTGCTTGATGAAGATGGGTTACACACACAAAAATCCATCCCCCTATGGGGGTGCCCACATGAGACAGCATCTTGAGCGCGTGGAAGGCGAAGATAATTCAAAACTTAAGTTAGTACTATACAATAATTACATGGCTAACTGTAATTGTGCAAAGGCAAAAGTATTGACAACCGAGCACAATGTTCATGTAAACGGCATAACACGAAGAAACGCACAGTACACAATAGATAACTTCTAAGATGAGAGCATGGTATACTTGTAAATGCAGTGCACCAAGACTATTATAAATAAAGAAATATGGACCACACTATGTGTTCATTTTTCTCTCCCTTTCTTACTCAATCCCAATCCAATTCATCCCGTGACACCCAAGTAGCCACAATTGAACAAGTCATTCGTCCATGACCCCGAAGAGGCTTCCTACAACAAAGCAAACTTTCAAACACAACATATATAGTAGTAATTTGATTTTCAAATATACTCAGTTATTTGGTAGTTTCTGATTTCTTAGTTTAAATGATTTGGACAGGAATAGAGCCAGTGGCACACACATCCTTGAATTTGATAATAATAAAGTAAGTTTGAAAGAATTTGGATGTATATAATATTTGGAAGGAATGTATCTCTCCCGCAATAGTTTATACTTGGAACAAACTAATGTAAAGTGAAGTTCTGTTTCAAGTTCGTTGGGACAAAATGGGCAAGTCATACTTTCTTGGCTTCTCGAATATCTGAACCTGTGGGGTTTAAGTTGGGAAACACCAAGCCGAAGTCTGGTTAGGTGTTTTCTGAGTGCGTGATTTTTTTATCTCCACTAGATAACCAGGAATACTTTGTAGTTGACGAAATGTGGAATAAAGTTTGTATCTTTCTTTGGATTGCAACAAAGCGTCAATATCTTGGAAATGACAGTCATAAAGCCTTTGCTTAAAAATGGATATAAATGATTTTACATTTTCTACTCCTTGATTCTCCCACGCGAATCCAAACCCATACCTAAACAATGTAATGCAAACCTTGCTTACCCAATTTGTCTTACCTTGACAGTGCATTGTGTACAGCATTTTGTATGATTTCCTTGGAATACGATATTCCTCCATTTTTGTTAGTCTTAACCAGTGCTTAATAGTTTTAGTAAAAGTTTGTATGTAAAGCGGATATCTGTTAGCTTCGTAATATGCAAGTGGATTAGGTGTTTGTATGCTGATATTCAATAAACGTTTTATGGCAAGAAGATGTACTCTCTCAATAGGGGTGTGATCTGCAGTCAACCCCAGATTTCCGCTCCATATGTCAGAATAGGTTGTGCTTGAGTGTCAAATATCTTAAAGAAAATCTTAGGAGAATTTTCGCCTATAGACCAGAGGAATCTAAAGATACTGAAAACACATTTTGTTTGCTTTACGAGCCAAATCTTCTAATGAGTAAGAAAATGTCAACCCCGTGGAGAAAAATATTCCCAAATACTTTTATTGATTTACCACTTCCATTTTTACATTTCCATAGAACCATTTTTCTCTTGCAGCAAGGTAACCCCCTTTCCTAAACACTACTATTTTTGATTTTTCATTATTAACTGTAAGACCTAGTCTGTCTGCCGTACTTCTTAAAATGTTCAGTTGGTGCTGGAGCCCGATTACAGTGGTAGAAAGGAGGACAACATCATCAGCAAATAACAAAACCAGAATCTGCATCAAATCAGGTGACCCCATGGTACCCCATGTCTACCATGTTGTGTTATATCATTTGCAAGCTCATTGATAAAAAAGCAAATAAAATAGGACTACAGTTATCACTTTGTTTCAATCCTCTAGGACACATGAATGTTTCTGTAAGACCACCGTTAGTTCTGACCCTAGCTTTAACTATTCCATACATACTTTGAATAGCTTTGAACATTTTCCCTTTGATACCATTTTTGCGGAGTATAAGCCAAAGATGGTTTCTGTCTATGAGATCAAAGGCTTTCCTAAAATCAATGAAAGCTGCATATAATTTTGTTTTGTTAGTTGAAAATTGCTTCTGAACTAGTGCAAGTAGAGTAAATATGTTATCGACTGTACTGTAATTCTTTCTAAATCCTGCCTGCGTTTCACTTAACAAATTATTGTCCTCTGCTCAATTTGTCAATCTCTTATTAAGTATGAATGTGTACATTTTGCTGCTGATATTCAACAGCGAGATACCCCTGTAGTTGTCAGGGGAATTAATGTCTCCTTTTTATGTAATGGCTGTATAATTGATTCTGACCAATTTTGGGGGAATATACCTGAATCCAAAAGTTTGTTGAAGAGCTTAGTCAGGAACAAAATGACCTGAGGAGAAGAGTTTTTATAAAATTCACTGCTGAAGCCATCTGGTCCTGCTGCTTTTCCATTCTTTAGTGCTTTCAAGGCATTATATACTTCTAGTTCTGATATTTCTAAATCTAAGGTGGAACAATCTGTTTCACAAACAGTTAGAGATTGAGTATCAAAAACTTCGTTAGAAAATGAACTATTACTATTTAGTTTATCATTCTGTATAGATGCGTCATTAAATACTTTTTCAAAGTGGTCATACCATTCTTCACTTGAAATAGTACAGGTTGTTAATCTAATGTTAATACGTCTTTTTATGGTACCCCAAAATGTTTTAGGATCAGTACTATTGTATTCAAGCGTTACAAGAACATTTTGTTTATTTTCTAACTGTTTACTTTTTATAAATAATTTGTAATCCTTTCTCATAGTGGCGTATTCGCCCCTAAGTACGTCTGCATCGTATGAATCCACACATTTATTCAAATTTCTCAGGGACTGACGAAGTGCTGTTCGTTTGTCCCTGCATTCCTTATCGAACCAAGTACAATTACTTGTTTTCCCCAGTACTATCTTTTTCTTCATACACTGCCCAGCATCAGCAATACCTGTTAAAAAATTTCTACAGCTGCATTGATATCAATGTTAATCAATTCAGCTGCTTGTGTGAAAATTAATGAAATGTCTTTTGATAACAATGCTTGCCTATATTCATTCTCAAGCTCTTGATTCCAAACATACTTTTCAATAATGTTTTTTTTCTAACTTTTCACAGGTTTTTACCGGCTGCTTTTGAACATTAAGGGTTAGTTTCACGGGCATATGTTTGGATTCAATTCTTGAGATAACTTGTAAACATGAGGCTTATTCAAAGATAGACCGAGAAATAAGGAAATAATCGATCACACTTGATCCATTGTGAGCAATGTATGTATATGCCCCATAACGGTCTCCTGGTAACAGACCATTCAATATAACAAGAGAAAATTGTTCGCATAACAAAAGTAGACAACGACCGAAGTCGTTTGTTGAAGAGTCCTTCGATTCCCGTTGGTACTCCTTTTCAGGCAGTAAATTTTCGTCATCCTTATCATCAACATCAACATCATATGGCAAAGAAAGTTCTTTTGCGTTTGCATCAGCAGTCCTAGCATTGAAATCACCCACAAGCATAAGGGGACATTCCCCATCAATTCATAAACATCAAGTATACACTGCTCCAGTAAGTCAATTCCAATCTCGATTTATGTGTCAACATAATAGACGCTATGGGCAGGAGGAACATACATACCTATCAATACACATTCGTTTCGTAAATTTGACAAAAGCTTTGAAATCATGAGCACGATGCAACTGTCGTATTCAACTTGAATTTGTTGTACTAAACTAGAATACATTTTCTTTACTAACATGATAGCACCACCAGAGAGGCGAGCTGTGGTGCTGTCTGATACACTCAAGCCTGGGGAGACAAACACATCAAAAGCAGGAAATAAATGAGATGGAAAGCTTGATGAAAATGTTTCTGTAAGAAAAACAATATCATAATTTGACAAGAATTGTCTAATGTCAGGCTGATAGATAGTATTTAGTCCTATGTTATGTTAAAAAGGATACACTGTGACCATGTATGTTCGGTTGTTTGGGCTGGCCATCAGAGGCAGGGTTGATGACATGGGCAGAGTCGTATCCGTAGGTTGTTGGAGGCTGAGCTCCCGATTCCGTTCGGGCGGAGTTAGTTTTGGCATGTGGAAATAACTCTGTGACGTGCTGTTGCCTTCCTTGCTGTTGTGTTGCCTGAGCTTGTTTTGCCCTAGTTTTGCTTCTGGTCAACCTACGTTTTGCTGTTGGGGTTTCAGTCTCTAGAGAGAAGCTTTGCTGGGCTTGCTCCTGCACGTCTTGCTGGTCTCTGCCTGTGTTGGTTTTGTCCCCTAACTCTGTTCTGGAATCAGAAGACTGACTCTCCATAGCATCTACAGCAGTCCACGGGTCAGCAAGCTGTTTGACAGAGGTCTGTCCAAGGATGAGCAAGCTGTTTGGCATAAATTTGACTGCTATCTTTCTGGGGTTCCTCTTCTGTTGACTTGTCTGGCGTTGGTGAAAACTGAAACTTGTGTTTTGCCATTGGTGTACGTTGAAGGTATACTGGACTGGTGGGGATTTTGCTTACAGCATCTTGCGCTGAGGGGTCCTTGGGTACGGTTGCTACTCTTATATCACTGGTTGTCTGGGATGAATTGCTGGGTAGATTTCCTTCTACACAGGTTTGGTTAGTCCCATCGACTGGGCAGGGCACAGGGGACACCATGTGGCTGTGTACTTTACTGGGAGTGGGTGTGGCCTCTCTGCTTGTTGGCTGTGTGTCAGCAAAGACTGGATGGGTTCTGTCCTCAATACTGTGGGAAGGGCTTGCAGGCAGAGACACATCACTGCTGTTTGAGGTTGGTACCAACCTAATGCCCTGTACATCCACTATTTTCCTGTATCTTGTTGGGGAGGTGCTGTTTGACTTTGGATGACTCAGTCTCTCTAACGGTACTGAATCTTGCGTCTGAGTTTTTGTCTTGGTGGCTTTACAATCTTCTGGTGTAGCGCTGTATTGCACCGGTTTGGATTGATGGCCTCTGGCTTCTCGGTCTTTTTGATGGGGGGCCACATGTCTTCTTCCTTTGTCACCAAGGCGTACGTTTCGTCTGGGTTTGCTCAGTAGTGGGAATGTGTTCGTATCCCAAGTCCATGGTGGTCTTTCGTCTGCTTCTCTTGCAGGCTGTTGTTGATGTTCAAAGGGATCATCCTGTGTAGGCCTGTCGGCAGGATCACTGCTTTCTTGTCGACTGCCTACTTTGCTGCCTTCTCTGTTCTGGTGAGCTATGTCACGTCTCTGGTTGTGGGCAAGGTTTATTGCGTTTGCCCCTGCAGTGAGACCTCTTTGGTCTCTTCTGCTCTGTCCTTTCTGAGATCCATTATTGTAGTACAGACGGCCCTTCCAGACATAGACGTGTCTGCCTGCATCTTTTTCTGCTTGGATGGCCTGGCTCTGGCGGTTTGTTAGATCAGAGGCGACTCGGATTCCCAGATCGTTTGCCATCTCCCTTCTGCACTCTTTGGCCTGAAGGATGGCCAGTGTGTCCTGCCATCGGAACAGACGTGCAATGATGGGACGTGGATTATTATGGCTTGAAGGATGGCCAGTGTGTCCTGCCATCGGAACAGACGTGCAATGATGGGACGTGGATTATTGTGGCCTGAAGGATGGCCAGTGTGTCCTGCCATCGGAACAGACGTGCAATGATGGGACGTGGATTATTGTGGCTTTCAGTTTTAGGACCAAGACGGTGCGCACGTTCGACATCGTCAGTTGTCCATGACTTGCAAGGAAAGTACCTGTTCAGTAGTTGCACCACCTTCCGAATGCACTTTGAATTGTCTTCATTGGGGCCTTCAAAGACGTAAAATAATCTGATGTTGCGTCTTGAGAAAGATGCTAGTTTATCCATGTGGTCATCTATGTTTTTTTGACATCTCCATGAAAGAGGCTTTCCACTGGTATAACTCACTGCAGTATTGCTCCAGGAGTTGGCACTGGCTAGTCAACCGCTGCACGTCATGCTTCAGTTGTTGATTATCTCTTTGAAGGGCACCACATAGAGACTCCAGTCTCAGCACATCGTCTGTTGATTCTTTTTTTTGAATTGTCGGATATCCAGCTAGAGTGAGTAGATTTCTGTGAAGATCTCTTGGGTTGGTGTTGAAGGCTTCAAACCCTGGATTCTGAAAGTACCCAACCCGTGCCTTTTGCCTATACCTGTCTGAAGGGCCAAAGCTGTGACTGTCCTGCGCCTGGTCTTGTTGATGCATCCACCTCCCAGGCCCTGGATTTGATTCCACATCCATACAGAAGAGAAGGTACCATCCGATCCAGATCATGCATGTCGCAAGGATGATAAGCTGGAGGATCACCTGGACCTCCTTGGTTGTGTGGATAGTCACTCTATACTGGGGCCTTCGGTACAATCTCCATCTGGTGGCTGCTTCAAATCCAGTTGCTACAGCTAACATGAGGAAAAGGCGTCTAAGTTGGCAAATGCAGATTTGGATTGTGAAAGGCAGACCTATGATGTTGTTGAACTGCAGGGTTGACAGCTGACATAGTGGTTGCACTGTAGAGGTTGACAGGTCACAGTGTTATGACAGCCACAAGACAGATTGGTCGTTCCCTTTATTTAACACATGAAGAGGAGCAGGTAGGCTAGTAGCACTGTTCTCAGTACTGACATAGGCCACGAGAGTTTAATTTCATATCCCAGTGTCCAGTACTTCAGCTTTCTATTACTTCCGCGACAAGCGCGGCGTGAACAGCGGGCTGCAGTCATGTTTATACATCTGTGTTGTTCTGCTTCTGCTACAACCACTGATAGCCACTTCCACTGAATCACCACTGATAGTCACTTCCACTGAATAACCACTGATAGTCACTTCCACTGAATAACCACTGACAGTCACTTCAACAGAATCATCACTGATAGCCACTTCCACCGAATCACCACTGATAACCACTTCCACTGAATCACCACTGATAGTCACTTCCACTGAATCACCACTGATAGCCGCTTCAACTGAATAACCACTGATAGTCACTTCCACTGAATAACCACTGATAGTCACTTCAACAGAACCAACCAGTCAGCCAGTCAGTCAAGGAAATCTTTCAAAGTGCCCGCGTGTCGTATGTGTTATGGGCATACGTTCACTCCATCTCATAAATCGTATAATTCATCACACCAAGAAATCCAGATGACAGACGTTTTCGCAAAGTTCTTTGAGTTGAAAACAGGATTTCCTTTCGCTTCCCCCCACTTCCTTCAAAAGCAGACTACTTTACATCAACCATCCGTTTATGTACAGCCGCGGAATAAGTTGCAAGCAGGACTTCCTTTCGCTTCCCCCCACTTCTTTCAAGAACAGGCTACCTGACAGCAACCATCCGTTTATGTACAGCCACGGTCTGAGTCGACAGCAGGATTTCCTTTCGCTTCCCCCCACTTCTTACAAAAGCAGACTACATTAAAGCAAACATCCGTATATGTACAGCCACGGAATGACACAGCGTTTATGCAGTTAAACAGTTTAAGGCAACGATGCTGGTGATCGAAGTCCAAATTTGTACTTAGAAAACATTTACTGGAAGATTGGAGCGATGATATGTTTGGAGGAGGGTGTCCGAGAGAATATCCTACCGTTCACTGGTTTTCTCTCTGTCTCTCTGTAGCTCCCTAACTTTCACAGTAAGGAAATGTTGCTGATTCTACACACTCGACATATCATAGAGAAATTTTCTTTTATGGTTTTTAGTGGAATACAAGAGTCCCCCACATGGGGCAAAGTGCTGTACACTGTTTTAGAAGAGACTGCCTGAGATGAGCGATTGTTGCAGAAGGAAAAGCCAGAGAGAGAGAGAGAGACAGACAGAGAGAGAGAGAGAGAGAGAGGGAGAGAGAGAGACAGAGACAGAGACAGAGCGAGAACAGAGACAGAGACAGAGAGACAGAGAGACAGAGACAGAGACAGAGAGAGGTGGTGTGAGTGTGAGGGCAGGATATCTGAAGTTTATATGCGGGGGCGGGGGGAGGGGAGGGATGCATGGGTGGTGGATGGGTTGGTGGGGAGGGGGTGGGGGGGGGAGGGCAGGGAAGGAAGTCAGCCAAACTTCCCTGTCAGCAACCTTTTAAATTCAGTGTCCACTCACTTCTTCTTCTTTTCTGGTTCTTCTTGTTCTTGTTCTTGTTTTTGTTTCTTCTTCTTCTTCTTCTTCTTCTTCTTCTTCTTCTTCTTTCTTCTTCTCTTCTTCTTCTTCTTCTTCTGTTTCTACATTTCATCCTCTTCCTGTTCCTCTTCCTCCTCTTCTTGCTTCCTCCTCTCTCTTCTTCTTCTTCTTCTTCTTCTTCTTCTTCTTCTTCTTCTTCTTCTTCTTCTCTTTCTTCTTCTTCTTCTTCGTTACCATCATCATCATCATCATCATCATCATCATCATCATCATCATCATCATCATCATCATCATCATCATCTTCTTCTTCTTCTTCTTCTTCGTCTTCTTCTTCTTCTTCTTCTTCTGGTATTTTTTTTTTTTTCTTTTTTTTTGTTTTCCTTTGTCTTGTTCGTTGCAGACTAACGCAACTATTGCCTTATGCGCGGGTTCGATCTACCAATTAGGATCCTGTGCTCTGTCTAGAGAAAGTTTGTTGGTCCGCTGTTTATCAAGAATGGACACATGGCCACATCATTCACATAGTCAGCATAATAAGGAAACTGGCGTGACAGAAAGATGATTCTTCCATCTGAACATCGCAAGGAAGTTGACGGTTCGTATTATCTAAAATATCTACATGCGTGTACACAGCACGATTTGTATCGGACAACCTATGATTTGTCGGAACTAAATGAAAAATACACTTTGGGAATAGCGTTTCAGTTAGGCATGTTGAATTGAGCTGCGAAAAGTTTTTGACATCGGTAATTGCAGAACTATATGTTCAACCTATTCAAAACTGATTGTTCGTCACAGTTTATCACTTCCATTCTTTCTTCTTAGGATGGCCTGACACTGTTTTAATATCAGTGCTTTAGTTTTCAACTCTAGGACTCTAAATTGCTTTTGGTTTTAACTCTGAAGAACTTTTGTTCCTGATTACAAGAATTGTTATATAGGATATCCGATTTTACATACTTCAGGGAGAGAGAGAGAGAGAGAGAGAGAGAAGAGAGAGAGAGAGAGAGAGAGAGAGAGAGAAGAGAGACAGACAGACAGACAGACAGACAGACAGACAGACAGGCAGGCAGCAGACAGACAGACAGACAGACAGAGAAGGAGAGAGAGAGAGAGTTGATTTCCCTCGACGACACATTAATATTCAATTACACAAATATACAAAGTAATAAGTACATTGATATAGAAAGAAAGAAAGAAAGAAAGAAAGAAAGAAAGAAAGAAAGAAAGTAAGTAAGAAAGAAAGAAGTAAATAGATAAACATATAAACAAATAAATAGACGACCACGACGACAAAGAAGAAGAAGAAGAAGAAGAAGAAGAAGAAGAAGAAGAAGAAGAAAGAAGAAGAAGAAGAAGAAGAAGATGAAGATGATGATGATATGATGATGATGATGATATGAGAGTGATGAGGAGGAGGAGGAGGAGTAGGAGGCGGAGGAGGAGGACAATAACAGTGATGATGATGAAAGATAAAGAGAACGGGCAAAGAAATAAACAAACGAGAAAGTAGGCACAAGCCCCCCCCCCCCCCCCCCCAAAAAAAAAAAAAAAACACACACACACACACACACACACACACACACAAAAACCCCAGACAAACAAACAAACAGGCAAGCAAAAAGTAAGGAACGACATCAACAAAGGAGGGATATGGTAGAAGACAAAGAGAAACAGAAAGAAAAACGAAGAAATAAACAAAGGACAGGGAAGAAAGGCAAACGTACAGAAGACATAAGATCACAGAGCAAGAGAACACGTACCAGAGAGAACAAGAAGAAGAAGAACAACAACAACAACAACCGCAACAGCAGCAACAGCAAGCAGCAAGACGAATAATATCGACAACCCAAAATAGCAAAAGCAACAACCACCACGTTGACGACGACGACGACAGGAAAATGAGAATAAAGAAAATCCATACGGCCTGAGGATCTTGTATCTGGCTTTCATTAGCGACTGAAAAAAGATTCCCCCAATGCAGCGTCACGCTGGCAAACGACGGACAGGAAAGTTTGGTTTTTGTAGGCTGAATTGCTTAGGCAGGGTCATTCCAACAGATGGCATCAATAGCACAACATGCTGAAATATTCCCCTTACACCACTATGGCGATGGATCATGTGTTTCGTTTTGCTTCTCTCTCTCTCTCTTCTGTCCTGTCTGTCTGTCTGTCTGTCTGTCTGTCTGTCTGTCTGTCTCTCTGTCTGTCTGTCTCTCTGTCTGTCTGTCTGTCTGTCTCTGTGTCTCTCTGTCTCTCTTTCTCTCTCTCTCTCTCTGAATGTCTGTCTGCTCTCTGTCTGTCTGTCTGTCTGGCTCTCTTTCTCTGTAGTAGTAGTAGTAGTAGTAGTAGTAGTAGTAGTAGTAGTAGTAGTAGTAGTAGTAGTAGCAGCAGCAGCAGCAGCAAGCAGGAGTAGTGTTATTGTTGTTGTTGATGTCGTTGTTGTTGTTGTTGCTGTGCTGCTGCTGCTGCTGCTGCTGATGATGCAGTAGTTCGGAATACTTATAAATCCCCTATCCTCGGTTGGAGTCCAAGCTGTAAGGGCTCCACAGTCCACATCATCGTATACTGATCCACTGCCTACCTGGGTAGAGCCAACTGACGAGCTGCTGCTGGACCTGCATTCAGTGGTTTTCCGCGTCATTCAGTATAATATCAGTCACCCATTGTTTCACTCATCTTATCGATTTTTGAGGGAAGATGCGTGCTAAGTGTATACATTTCATCCACACTGACGGTCAAAGTACCCTTCTCTTCCCGAAGTCGGTGATGAATTTTGACGCATGTGTAAGATTTTAAATAGAATTATTAGTGAGTCTGCCAAACAAAGGGGACAAAGAAATAACAACACAGAACAAAACACGGCGCATTTCGAATTCTTAGGTCTTTTTCAGGGAAGATAAACAACATTCAGGACAATGAAAACGAAGGAAGAGCAATCACTTATCTTCTCAAATGCGTGTGCAAAATGTTATGCATGCATTCCTCCATACACTGGAGTTCGGCTTATAGTCCGCATCAACGGACTTTCCGGGGAAAGGAGTGAGAACAAATGTTAATTCTCAGGGACCAAAAATCCCCCTGTTTTGAAAAGGGCCGGCGGAGATTCGAACCCACAACCCAGAATCACCAGGAGTACGAGTCTGGCTACATGGTCCTCAAATCCCGCCAGTAATGACACCAGCCATCCATGAATTTAAAACCGAAGCCCGCACGAGCTAGCGGCATGAATATCAATAAAGGAGAAGATTGGAGTTTCATTACTGCTTCCAGGAGAATGGCTGATTAAACACAACAACAACAGTGTCCGCATCCAAGGTTATATTTCTTAGGGGCGACAGGAGACGTCAGAGTCTGGAATGAAACAACAGTGATTCTCAAATGCTAAACAAAGGAAAACAAAACGAAACAAAACAAAGCGGGATTCACAGAAGTGATTAAATGTTTAAATCGAAATGTCACCAACAGCTGTTATGCATGTTAAGTTTGGGGGACCTGCAGACCAGAGGGTATAATTTCGATTTCCATTAAAATAATTTCTTTGTGTTTTTTGTTTGTTTGTTTGTTTGTTTCTTTTAACCCAGTCTAATCTTTCCCCGGGTGGTATCATCAACGCAAACTGGAAGACTGCAAACGCATATTCGAGTTCTAATCTACACAATCGATGCACTTTGAGAGTTTTGCTAAGATTTTCTGACCAATGAGGCAGAAGTCAGTTTCTCCAGGGCCCGAGTGGTGCCAGGCACATTATGGTATGAAAGGAAGAGACGAGCCTGCAGCCTTTTCCTATGGTCACTGATGCCATAACACCATCTTCATTAACTCTGTCCCCAGTAAATTTTGAATCTAATTAATAGCGCACCAAAAAAAAAAAAAAAAAAAAACCCAAAAAGTAGACAAACGAATCGCAAGACAAAGCACAACGCGTTCCGACTTCTTAGATCTTCTTCAGGCAAGATACAAAACACGCAGGACAAAGAAAATGAACGGACAATCACTTCTCTTCATCCACGTTAGTGAAGTATCTTGTGTCTTGCCTGAAGAAGACCTAAGAGGTCGAAACGCGTCATGTTTTGTCTTGTGATTCGTTTTGTCTACTTTTATTTCTTTTTTTGGCGGTGTGCTATTAATTGCATGTAAAATGTGTTGAGATTTCTGCCTGCAGTCGCATCATTTTGCAACTTTGTCCTCAGTGATAATCATAATAGTCATAATATCTATGACCCTTCATTCTTTACTCTCGTTTTGATCTCAATTTCAAATTGCAGCCCACGTCCATATCCACAGTGAGATGGAGGTGAGGTTGAAGGTATTGCAACGTTCTTATGCACTGCAGTTGATGACGTTGGCGGCACCATTCTTGGGTCGCACACATACACGTGAGTTGATTCCCGAAATGAAGCAACTATCATCGTCAATGGGAAGCTTTGCAGGCGGCATCCTTAGTTCGTTCTGACCACCATATGAGTGACTCAGCAGCAACGCTGTGTCTCCTCTTGACGATTGCCTTACGAAAAGCTGTATACTGATGTGGACTGTCGTTGCCAACGCTGAAACAGGGAAACAAAAGAACTTGGTGTTCCTGTACATGCAGAGCTCGGTTGGAATCGTTGGTGTGGTGGCGCCACTACGGGGAAAGGTGAGAGGGAGGGAAGGGGGGGGGGGGTAGAGAGTGAGACAGGGAAAAGTTAAAAGAATGTGGGAGTTAGTGTTTGCACTAAGTGTGTTCTCAAATCAAACTAGATGGCCAGAATACAAGCTATCATAACATTCATTCAGAATTTTCATTGTACGCGTTCAATATATGTTTCTGTTAAAACTGACCTTATCCGACCGCAATTTCGAATCGTGTGTGTATGGATGGCATAAGTTGGTGACATACCGAGTCGTTTAACATCAACACTGACACATGGGAACAAACTGCGATGGATCGAGCTAGATGGTGCTACTCTATCCACAAAGGCGCCAATCCATGTGAAGAAAGGAGGACAGCTGCAGCTTAACAAAAGAGACACGCAAGTAAAGCCCATGCCAGCAGTGAAGAGGACGTCTACGTTGGTAACTCTCTTTTAAGATACCCCCCTCCCCCCCTCAACACCCCCCCCCCCCCCCGCCCATCTTTTTCTTCTTATCATTCCTTCATCGGTTTATTCCAGGATATAGTGATTAAGATGGAATGCTGTCTGTCCGATCTCTGTGGCGTAAACAGAAAGGGAAGACTAATCAATTCAGATAACTGTTTGAAAGACCTATATTCCTGTCCTGTAACTTCTTAACAGTTTTTCCCTATTGGGTGGATACAAGAAAGTAATAGAAAAAAAAACAGAACGATAATGCGACAGAAAGACAGCATTAATTTAAGAAACACAAAATTAAAGCTGTGATATAAAAAATAGAAACACATTCCACTTCTTCTGTCTGTAGTCCCTTTATTCATTCCTATTATAGACATACTGTGCTATATCTGCTTGTCCGTTCAGAGGTGACAACGGTATCAACAACGTTTTATTTAGCGTTCAGGATCTTCGGACTTAAAACTCGGATCGTTTCACAATGTTGCTGAAAATGTTGCTCACCCTTTCTCGGCCCATTTCACCCAACTCTGTATGCTCCCCTACTGATTCTTCGTCCACATGTGTTCTTCTAAAACACATATTCTTGTCTTGTTTGCAACCTAAAGAGAACAGAAATAAGCTACCGAGGGCGGAAAATGAGCACAATGTAGAAAGAGAGGGGGTTAGTTACCACCAAGGACACAGACAAAGTAGTAGCATTTTGACTTTGCGCCGAATATGAGAAGATAAGTGGTTTCCCGTTCTTCGTTTTCACTGTCCTAAAATGTCATTTGTCTTTGCCTGAAGAAGACCCAAGAGATCGGAATGCATCGTGTTGTATCCTGTACTTTTTTGTCTGTGTCCTATGCGGTAACTAACCCCCTCTCGTTCTAAATTGTCAGAAATAAGCGAATCAGAGAAAATTGCTCTCTTCCCTGAAAACATGCAGCTCAAGGGGTAAAGCCACATGTCACAGGTCACACACGATTAGAAGTAGCTCGTGCAATCATGCATGAGTTCTGTGGTCAACAAACTGTCTCCTAAATTGCATCCCATCCCACTTCTGCGAAACAGCTTTCCATGAAATTGTGAGTGGGAGGAAAGGCCTCAATGCTCAGTCTTTGTGTGGAATTAATCCCTTTCTCCTCCTCTGGTTCTTCATCCAGACCACTCCGTCCTAAACCAACACATTTTGTTATTTGTGTGATTCAGTTTCAAAGTGAGGTGATTGCAGGTGGAAATAGCAACACTTTAAAACATAATTTAAAGTAACTCCGACGAGAGGTGGGGGGTTGGGGCTGGGGGGGGGGGGGGGAGGGGGGATTAACATGGACAAACAGATCACAAGACAAAACACTTTCAAAGTGAGATGACTGCAGGCGGAAATTGAAACACATTTTGAAAGGAATGTAAAGTAACTCCGCCGGTTAAAAGACAATGCTTTTGTTGTTGTTGTTGTTGTTGTTGTTGTTGTTTTTAATTCATTTAAAAACTGGTTCCAGTTAGTTGGCAACTAAAAAGACACAGAGGTAATGAAGCTTTCTATGAGTATACATTTTGTGGGGCATCAGACAACCCTCTCCAGAACCAATTGAGAACATCTATACATTAAAGCACAAGTTCTTTTGTCTGTTAGCTTCTTCAATATCACGTCACAGCCATTCTTTATAACGCTTCTTTGTTTAATTGTAGGGGGGGGGGGGGCAGAAAGAAAGGAAATCTATTTACCAGGAGAAAAAGCAACGACAGGGATAGAATTCTGTCAATAGCTTTTTTAAGAGCTTGGGCAATGAAGCAATATGTTACTCTTCAATCAGCGTGGAATGAACAGATGGGCTAAACTAATCAAATTCTGTTCTTTTTTTTATTCACAGAGCTGGATTCAGGATCTGAGCTAATCAGTCATGGCTATGCCGCCCGCCGAAGAAATGGAAGTAAAACTATGTATACAAAAGTAAGAATGACGACAATGAAAGAAGAACGGATAACAACAGTGAGAGAAAAACGAATATATATATATATATATATATATATATATATATATATTTTTTTTTTTTTTTTTTTTTTAATTAATGAATTAATGAATAAATAAACAAATACAACGTTTAACTGACATGCTGAGAGGAAAACAATGGAAATGGGAAAAAACGAAGAGAGAGAGAGAGAGAGAGAGAGAGAGAGAGAGAGAGAGAGAGATTGTTATATCGTATGCTGATCTGGCAAACAGCCTGAGGAGAGAAGGCTATCAGGTCAAAGTCCTCACTGCAGAAATTGGAGCTAGGGGGTTTGTAGGAACGTCTGCATACAGCCTCATGAAACAGCTCTCAGTTGCAGGGAAGGAAAAAACCAGAGCCCTGAAAGCAATGGCAGAAGCGGCAGAGAGGTGTTCAAGCTGGATCTGGTCAAGGAGGAACAAAAGTGAACTTCATAAGGCTTAATTTCCCTACAAATATCAGGTGTCCCTGTGGCTCAGTGGTTAAAGCGCGAGTCATTAAGTGGAAAATGAGCATGTCCAGAGGGTCATGGGTTCGAATCCCAGCCATGGCTCGTCCCAAGATGGGAAAAAAAGGGGCAGCAGAGGGACATCCGGAGTCATGAACCGGGTGTGGCCCAACCCCCCTAGAGTGTCAGGAGATAAGGGCCGAAACACTTGCTTGAAGGGGGCTTCTCTTCTGAGGACTCTCTGCTGCCACGCTCTCCACGAGTTTCTTTCTACTATGTGGAGATGAGCCCATGGACAGAACACATCGTGAGCACATACCCCCTTTTTTTACAGTGCAATTTTCCTTTCCCACTGGCTCAACTGCTCATTCTTAGACATATGGCTACAGTTTCCTGGTCTGTAGGTTTTCCCCCAACTGCTTTAAGGTAAACTGGAAAGAGAAGAATAATTGACACAGGAATTCTCTCTCTCTCTCTCTCTCTCTCTCTCTCTCTCTCTCTCTCCTCTCTCCTCTGTCCGTCTGTTCGCCCCCCCTCTTCTCTCTCTTTCTCTCCTTCCTCTCTCTCTCTCTCTCTCTCTCTCTCTCTCTCTCTCTCTGTCCGTCTGTTCGCCCCCCCTCTTCTCTCTCTTTCTCTCCTTCCTCTCTCTCTCTCTCTCTGTCCGTCTGTTTGCCCCTCTCTCCTCTCTCTCTCTCTCTCTCTCTCTGTCCTCTGTTCGCACCCCCTCTTCTCTCTCTTTCTCTCCTTCCTCTCTCTCTCTCTCCCCTCTCTGTCCGTCTGTTCGCCCCCCTCTCTCTCTCTCTCTCTCTGTCCGTCTGTTTGCCCTCTTCTCTCTCTTTTCTCCTTCCTCTCTCTCTCTCTCTCTCTTTCTCTCCTTCCTCTCTCCTCTCTCTCTTCTCTCTCTCTGTCGTCTGTTTGCCCCTCTCTCTCTCTTTCTTCTCTCTCTTCTCTCTCTGTGTCCGTCTTCGCCCCCCCTCTTCCTCTCTTTTCTCTCCTTCCTCTCTCTCTCTCTCTCTCTCTCTCTCTGTCCGTCTGTTCGCCCCCCCTCTCTCTCTCTCTCTCTCTCTCTTCCGTCTGTTCGCCCCCCCCTCTCTCTCTCTCTCTCTCTCTCTCGTCCGTCTGTTCGCTCCCCCCCTCTTCTCTCCTCTTCCTCCTTCTCTCTCTCTCTCTCTCTCTGTCCGTCTGTTTGCCCCCCCCTCTCTCTCTCTCTCTCTCTCTCTCTCTCTCTCTGTCCGTCTGTTCGCCCCCCCCCTCTCTCTCTCTGTCCGTCTGTTTGCCCCTCTCTCTCTCTCTCTCTCTCTCTCTCTCTCTCTCTCTCTGTCCGTTGTTTGCCCCCCCCCTCTCTCTCTCTCTCTCTGTCCGTCTGTTTGCCCCCCCCTCTCTCTCTCTCTCTCTCTCTTCCGTCTGTTTGCCCCCTCTCTTTCTCCTCTCTCTCTTCCGTCTGTTTGCCCCCTCACTCTCTCTCTCTCTGTCCGTCTGTTGCCCTCCCCTCTCTCTCTCTCTGTCCGTCTGTTCGCCCCCCCTCTCTCTCTCTCTCTCTGTCCGTCTGTTTGCCCCCCTCTCTCTCTCTCTCTCTGTCGTCTGTTTGCCCCCCCTTTCCTCTCTCTCTCTCTCTCTGTCCGTCTGTTTGCCCCCCCTCTCTCTCTCTTCTCTCTCTCTCTGTCCTCTTTCGCCCCCCCTCCTCTCTCTTCTCTCTCTCTCTGTCGTCTGTTTGCCCCCCCTTCTCTCCTCCTCGTCCGTCTGTTTCCCTCTCTCTCTCTCTCCCTCTCTCTCTCTCTCTCTCCGTCTGTTTGCCCCCCCTCTTCTCTCTCTCTCTCTCTCTGTCCGTCTGTTTGCCCCCCCCCTCTCTCTCTCTCTCTCTCTGTCCGTCTGTTTGCCCCCCTCTCTCTCTCTCTCTGTCGTCTGTTTGCCCCCCCCCCTCTCTCTTCTCTCTTCCTTCCTTTTGCCCCCTCTCTCTCCTTTCCTCCTCCTCTCTGCGCTGTCCCCCCCTCTCTCCTTTCTCTCCTTCCTTCTCTCCTCTCTCTCTCTCTCTTCTCTTGCCCCCCCTCTTCCTCTCTTTCCCCTTTCCTCTCTCTCCCCTCTCTCCCTCTCTCTCTCTCTGTCGTCTTTTCCCCCCCCTCTCCCTCTCCCTTCCTCTCTCCCCGTCCGTCTGTGCCCCCCCCCTCTCTCTCTTCCTTCTCTCTCTCTCTTCCTTCTCTCCTCTTCCCCCCCTTCTCTCTCTCCTCCTCTCCTTCTCTGTCCGCGTGCCCCCCCTCTTCTCTCTTCCTCTCCCTCTCCTCTCTTCGTTGTCCCCCTCTCTCCCTCCTCTGTCCGTCTGTGCCCCTCTCTCCTCTCCCCCCCTCTCCTCTCTCCTCTCTGCCTCTCCCCTCTCCTCTCTCTGTCGTCTGTTTGCCCCCCCCCCCTCCTCTCCCTCTCTCCTCTCTCCTCTTCCTCTCTTCTCTCTCTCTCTCTCTCCCTCTGCGTCTGTTTGCCCCCCCTCTCTCTCCTCTCTCCCTCTCTTGTCCGTCTGTCGCCCCCCCTCTCTCTCTCTTCCTCCTTCCCTCTCTCTCTCTCTCCTCTCTCCTGTCCGTCGTCCCCCCTCTCTTCTCTGTCCGTTGTTGCCCCCTCCTCCCTCCTCTCTCTCTCTGTCCCCCTTCCTTCTTCCCCTCCTCCTCTCTCTCCTCTCGCTGTTTGCCCCCCCTCTCTCCTCTCTCTCTCTCTCTCTCGTTCCCCCCCTCTCCCTCTCTCTCTTCCCTCTCTCTCTCTCTTCTCTCTTCTCTCCTCTCTCTCTGTCGTGTTCCCCCCCTCTCCTCTCTTCTTCCTCTTCCCTCTTCTCTCTCTTCTCTCTTC
>CM065716.1:9824628-9827128 GCA_033310375.1 Conus canariensis
TATATACAGAGTTGCATTGCTCAGTTAACACACGAATAAACGTAGTAGTTTGAGAGAGAGAGAGAGAGAGAGAGAGAGGGGGGGGGGAGGGAGAGAGAAGAAGAAGAAGAAGAAGAAGAAGAAGAAGAAGAAGAAGAAGAACGATAATGATGTTGCATTTTTCTGTTGTTTGACTGTTTACTTTTTGTTAAACTGTTTAATGATTAATTGGTATGAAAAGAAAACCAACACAGACAACATAAACATTCAATGACTGCAAACACGTGGTGAGACATTACAGAACTACACTCACCAGAACCAATCGGAAACTGTTCAAACAATCTCACTCACGCTCTCTTGTCCACAAAATGTCTTTTGCCCTATCCAATTTCTACAAGAGAGCTTGACATGAAATGAATGCGTCAGCAAGTTTTAGACGGTGACAAATAACTTCGCTCACCCCCTCTTCCTGACAGTACCATCTCTCTGACCTCTTTCCTCCCTCTAATCTTTCTCTTATCCTCCATGCCCACCCTTAGAGATAGTACTCCCACCACACTCACCCAGCTTCCTCATAAACAACCACAGCTGTGTTTGAACCTGCTGCAGACCTGTGGCAACGCCAGCTCTACAGACCACAGGGACCATTGAATGTCGTACAGTCATGAGGCAGCCCACCAGAAGAAACAACACCCTGCTTCTTGGTCACTTTGCTGGTGTTCAGTAGTGTCTGCTCTGATGCATCATGTGCAGGGTCATCGAGGTCCCCTTGTGTGTGTATCATGGTCGTATAGACTCGAAACCATTTCAGTGAGAGTCCCACTCTAAAGAGTGCCAGAACGTCCATCCATAACAGTTCCAAGGAGTTGACAAGTACTATCCACTTTGAAAGGAATCAAACCAGGGGAAATCATAAGAATGGAGAAGGGAAGGTTAGGTCACCTGGTTGATTTTTTTTCCTATGACGATCAATGAGGATTATGTATAGCGTTTAATTCTCATTTAAAATTGTCCAGGAAGGATGTACTCTGTCCGTCCATTTTCTTGATGACCTCTGCGTCACCTTGGGCTCAGGGATGTGGACACCTATTGTGATAGGAAATGGGAGCAACACTCTGTGAGGCACGTTCATAAAGTGGATAAAACTCAGTTGTGTGGTTTCCATCATCCCATTTGAGCCTCTAGCACATTTGGTAGGAGCTAGCTGGGGCCGAAAGAAAATTCCCATAATGAATGTCCCTGATGGGAATCAAACCCGCGATTTGCCATCCAGCAAGTGTCAGACACTTGTTCTGCATCACGATGGTTAGTAACGTATAGACGTCTGTAGACTGCACCCCTTTGGTAAAACGCAAAGCATTTTACGTTATTGTTCGCGTTTTAATCCCATTTTTGATGGGACGACGGGAACAGGTCAAGATCGTCCGCCTGAGGACTGGACACAATCGCCTGTTCCACCACATGCACACAAAATTTGGCATTGGACAGAGTGGAGAGTGCCCTTGTGGTGAGGGACCAATGACAACCGACCACATCCTTCAAGTCTGTACGACGTATGCAGCATCCAGAAGGAAGTACTGGCCAACACCGACTGCAGTGGAAGCCAAGTTGTACGGCACCCTGGAGGAGCTGCGGTGGATGGCAGCCTTCATCGAGGACACCGGGCTACTCATCTAACGGGGACCGAACGAGGAAGAAAAAGAAGAAGATCCCATTTTCATTTAATTCTAAGCCTAAAGTGTGCTGTCGTTAGTAGGAACACACACACACACACACACACACACACACACACACACACACACACACACACACACACACACACACACACACCACACACAACATGGATAGGTCGAAATATTTTTCAGCGACGCCCCCCCCCCCCCCTTTCCAGGACAGATGTTTGCTTCATTTTAATGGAAGTGAAAAAAAACAACATGAGAAATACATCCATAAAATGAAACTCTTCTAAGGTGGCCTACATCTCATGGAACATCTTACAACCAGATTGCCCCGAATCAATTACATGCATCAATATGTTGAAGCACATGCACAGTTGTCAGGAAAGTGTCCTCTAATTACACACCACCACTTCGTCTCAAGGCTCATTTGCTGTGATGAATAAGTAATTGCCAGTCACAAATATTGGAGGGGGAAAAATCAACAGGAATGTAATGCTATGATTGGGTTTTGGGTGCATCAAGTATGCCGTGAAAGGCTGTGTCCTCAGTCCGCTTGAAATGAGCACATAGGGTGGAATGCTGTGGATGTGTGTGTTTGATTATTTCATTTTATTTCATTTCAATTCATTTCATGTTTTATTTTGTTTACTTTTCTTTTCTTTATTTGTTTTAATCTTCCTCGTGGTAAATTGGTAAGGAGCACAGGAACAATAAAACTGCTCAATACAGACATGCATCTCACGGAATTTGACACAACAGCACACACACTCCAGAGCCAATCAGAAGCAACGTGTAAAACCAACATGAGAATTGTTGTCTACTATCGTGAAAATCGCACGCTA
>CM065716.1:9837128-9842128 GCA_033310375.1 Conus canariensis
TAGCAGGCGTCATAGAGTCAATCCACCATTAAGCTCCGTGAACCTGGGAACGCCAATGATTCTGACGCATATTCAGCAGTGGAATACAAGGTCAGACGTAATCCAGTTTAAGGAAAACATGATAGCAGGGAACGGAGAGCCCGAGACTTCCAAACATTTTTCATGATCAATGAAGATAATGTATGGAGTTTCATTCCGGTCTGAAGGGCTATGTCAAGACCCATAACCACCACTTCTT
This sequence comes from Conus canariensis, assembly GCA_033310375.1. NCBI lineage: Eukaryota > Metazoa > Mollusca > Gastropoda > Neogastropoda > Conidae > Conus > Conus canariensis. The sequence goes on from CM065716.1 coordinate 9,837,367, forward strand.
TTGATGACATACTCTGGAGAGAGCTACGCCTGAAGGATCGGAAGAACGTATCGATGGACTGAATATGTAAGCAGCACTCTCAGAGATGCATCTTTTAAGTGGATGAACCTATGTTGACTGGCTTCAGACATCCCATTTCAGCCTATTGCACACCGAACTCCGGGTAGGAGCTGGCCTGGGCGAAAACAACAACAACAACAACTACTACAACATAACAACAACAACAACAACAACAACAACAACAACAACAACAACAACAACTCGCAAATAGAGGCCTCTGAGGGGAATCGAACCGAATTCTTCTCAGCCTGCAAGTTCGCGACACGTATCTCACCACTACTTTGGCGTGTGATATTTCACAATTCAATATTTCACTATTTCATTACATTTTTTTAACGATTCATTTTCATTTTATCCCACGGTCTATTGTCTGCTGTCAGCACTGAGAAATGGAATCATGAACAAGTCAAATGATTCTTCATCCACATCCCTGGCCCCTAGAGACATGCATGCTTTATCTGCTGACAACTTCAAGATAAATAGTTTTAAAATAATAAAACAAATAAGAAAGAACACCACACATAAAACGACAGTCTTTGAGAAGACGTTCATCTCGTGGGACACTGCCCAACAATAGACGCTGGAACCAATAAGGAACATCCATACATTGCAGCACGGGTTCTTTTTTTATCTGCAAACTGTCTTTTCAACCACATGCCACCAAACTATCTAAACGCGTTTTTGCTATGCGTGATAAGCAGGTACTGGACACAGGTATTGGGAAAGGGGTGGGGGTTAGGGACAAGGGGGGGGGGGGGGTTAGGAGGGAGATAACATGAATAGAAATGAAATTTGATCCCTGGGCTTTTAGCACAAGATGAATGTGGTGAATGCTGTCTCTTCAACGTGCTTGAAACGAACAGAAGCGGTGAGATATTCCGCTTTTTAAAGCTTAAAATGGCTTTTATTGTTTGCATTAAAGTAAAATGAAAAGAAATGAAAAAAAAAACTCTCGATGGAGATATGCACTTGACAGACACTTGCACAACAGCCCACACCCCTGAACCAATCAGAAGCAACTTGTAAAAATCAACATCATCTCCATTGTCAGCAAAACTGTCCATTAAATCACCCCCCCCCCTCCCTCCCCCTCCCTCCCTCTATTTCTACACTGGAATTGCACATGAATTTTTAGCGACAGTGAAAACCTCGCTGGTTTCTTCATCCTGTGCCCAGCCCCACCATCCCCTTCAGCCTTCTGCAGCTTCCTTATCCACACTACTCCATTTTACACACACTCATGCCTCAATCGTCGGATTTTTCTAACTGCTGAAAGATCAATGGACGATATAAAGAAAAGTAACATCATCAACAATAAAGAAATAATGAAGTTCTGTTGAGAAATGCGTGACAGCAACCACCACAGAACCAATACAAAGCATCTGATCTGCGAGATCTATTATCTGTCTTATAAATCACCGTGTGTTACTTCGTTTAAAGACTTTTACCTCCTAGAATATAGACCCTAAAGTGGAATGGTGGGGGGGGGGGGGGGGGTGAGGTGGGGGGAGGGAAGGCAAAATGCGCTCCATTGATGTATCTTTCTGGATGGATGAATAGATAGTCAGACAAACAGACGGGTAGAGGGATAATCGGAGAGAGAGAGAGAGAGAGAGAGAGAGGAGAGAGAGAGAGAGAGAGAGAGACAGTGGGGGGGGGCATGGTAATGATAATAGAATAATAATAAGAATAAGAATAAATAATAATAATAAAATGATAATAATGATAATAATAATAATCATATTGATAATGGTGATGACGATAAAAATAATAATGATAGTAATAATAATGATAATAATAATAATAATAATAATGATTATAATGATAATAATCATGATAACAATGATTCATCATCAAAATCATCATCATCATCATCATCATCATCATCATCATCATCATCATCATCGTCGTCGTCGTCGTCGTCGTCGTCATCATCACTGATGAGGCCATCAGAAAAGACAAAAGTAGCAGCAGCAGCAGCAGCAGCAGCAGCAGCAGCAGCAGCAGAAGAAGAAGAAGAAGAAGAAGAAGAAGAAGAAGAAGAAGAAGAAGAAGAAGAAGAAGAAGAAGAGAGAGAGAGAGAGAGAGAGAGAGAGAGAGAGAGAGAGAGAGAGAGAGAGTGAGTGAGAGATGACGCTGCCAAATTTTGTTTCTTTGTTGTCGTTTTTTTGGTGGCCCTTCAGTGATGAACACATCGGCCATGAAACCGTCGTCATATCACAATGTTACTGAAAACGTCATTCGTCTTCCTGAATCGATTCCACCCAAACACTTCTTTGTGCCTTCTGGTCCTCCATGTACATCTTTTTACCCCAGACATGCAATCTCCAGCTCTCTGCTTCTCTCTTTCTTTCTTTTTTGTTTTTGTGTGTGTTTGTTTACATGTTTCTGACTGGGCTTCAACGTGAATAGGCAAGAGAATGAATGTAGACGACATAAAGAAAACGAAACATTTCCACGAAGACATGCATCTGTCAAAACTCTGCGAAACGGCACACTCCGAAACTAAGGAGAAGCAGCTCGCACAGTCATGCATGAGGTCTTTTGTGAATAAACTGTCTTCTTAACTCTATTGCATGCTTCTTTTATGGGAAAAGTGTGCACGTGTCTGTGAAAGTTTAGTAACAACAACAAGAACAACAACAACATCAACAACAAGAACAACAACAACAACGACGACGACGACAACAACGACAACAACAGCAGCAACAACAGCAACAGCAACGACAGCAGCAGCAGCAGCAACAACAACAAAACAACGACAACAGCAACAACAAACCGCCGCTCACTCGACTCTTTCCTTGTAATTCATGACCTACACTCTCCCTTCCCCGAGACACATCTACTAGAATGTTCGGTGTTGTGGAACTCAGTAGATGAAGATACAAAAGCCACAGAATCCAAGAGGAAAAGATCAGTGAAAACAAAGAAAAGAAAGAAAGAAGGAAACAAGACGCAAAGCATATAGACGTACTCCCAGTTTATCTTGAATACGCGTGAGATATTCCGTAAAGAGGAAAAACCGTTTTGGGTCGTTATAGCCGTTAGTAACGGCTGTTCTGGTAAACATGGGCCATCATCTCTGACCCATAATGAACATACCTTCAAATTTTCAGAAAGATCGGCCAAGTGCTTTCTGAGATTTTCCATAAAAAAGAAAACCGTTATGGGCCGTTATAGCCGTTAGTAACGGCTATTCTGGTAAACATTGGGCGTCATCTGTGATCCATAATGAACATACCTACAAATTTTCAGAAAAATCGGCCCAGTAGTTTTGTCTGGAGCGAGTGGAACACATTCTGTTCACCGACGGACAGACAGACAGACAGACAGACACAGACAGCATTTCTTCGTTCCCATTGTAAAGTACTCCCTGTTCTATAAGAACTGGGAGTACACAAAGCTCTGCAATGAATACCCGCACCTTATAGAACGTTACCGAACATAGCTCAAATCAAACAGAAGCATTTGTACAATCAAACAGATTTAGAGTCAAAGAAATGTCGATTAAGCTGCACCTTCTCCTTCGTATTAAGGATTTCGTGCTTAAGCTATGATAATATGCAAAACATCCGAACAGAAACTTCTTTTTTTTTAATTTAGGATTGGGCTTTGTTAACGGTTATTGAACATACTGCTTTTGAGAGAATACTTTTTCCCTAAACAAGCGTGTAGCAACAATGTTATGTTGCTGTCTCAGATACTTAGATTGAAGATCTGGGCCTATACACAATTATGATTACGTGTCTTCAAAACAGATCAAAATGATGAAAATGCAGACAAATCATTTTACAAGATAGGAAAGAAAATGTACAGAGTAGTGAAAAAGGCATGCACATCTTGCAAAAAGGAAGATGCAGTCACATGATTTTCTTTGAATGTCGCAGGCGTTGCCTACGTTTCCGCCAAACCTTTTTTTTTAGTGTGTGGTGAATGGGGTCAAATGCTATTTCCTCAGCCTGCATTCGATGAACAGGCTTGGAATGAGCAGTTTCAGTTGTCGTTCCTGAGACTTGAATTCAAGAACGGAGATTGTCCATTATGGTTACGTGCTTAAAAATAGATGAAAACTAAGGAGGGGAAAAAAAAAGAAAGAAAAAGAAAATGAAAAAGTAATCAAGGAGGAAACGGCACGCAACAAGGTGTGGAGAAAAACTAGACGAAAGTTTAGGGGGAAAAGACAGCAAGAGACAAAGTAATGAAAAAGAAGTAATCGGCACGCAACAAGACGTGGAGAAAGAAAGCCAACAGAGAGAGAGAGAGAGAGAGAGAGAGAGAGAGAGAGAGAGAGAGAGAGACAGACAGACAGAGCGAGCGAGCAAGAGAGAGAGAGAGAGAGAGAGAGAGAGAGAGAGAAGAGAGTGGGAGTGGACATATGGATGGGGATACCAATGGTGGCGATAAAAGGCTTTAGTCGATTCACTAATAAACGCATCCAGCAACAAATCATGATCACACCTCAGTGAAAGTGAAAGTCTCGCTTACTCTCCTTCTTCCTGCCTCACCCACTGTAATCCTCTCATTAGGCTGTTGATCCATATGCACTCGCTCCATTTCTTGTTTTTAGGCTGTTGATCCATAGGCACTCGCTCCATTTCTTTTTTTTTTTGGTTAAGTGTTTCAGGGCAAACAGACAATAAGAAAAACGAACGATGCGTGAAAAAAAAAGAATCCCTTCAGTTTATTGGGGGCATTTTGTAAA